>CM053786.1:918715914-919319664 GCA_028749045.1 Cupressus sempervirens
TACACATAAAGCTAGTGAATGTAGGCAACCTAGATTTAATAATAATGTGTCAAGGTACTAACCTTGCAACTAGTAGACCGAATGGAGTAAATAATGTCATGAGAAAGTGAGTTATATGTTATAAGTGCAAAAAATTTGGACATATTGCTAGAGATAGTAGATTAAAAATCAGTCAGCTAAGACCCAGATATGGAAACAATGTGATGGCATGTCATATTTTTAACAATTCAAGACACACAACAAGATTTTGTAGAATGAACAACATGAGGAATAACATGAGAACACCTAACTTTAGAAGGAATGCAAATAATGTCAGAAGGAATGAGAGTAGAAATCATAAACATAAAGAAAATGTAAAAGAGCATGTAGAAAACTTCAATAAAATATTTGTTAAAGTTAAGACACTAGGAAGCACACAAATTTGGGTAGAGAAGAAGGAAAGTGCCTAAAAAGAAGTTGAATTTAGTGATAGTTTCTCACAAACCACTATCCATTTGAGTAATTTATTTTATAGAAAATAAAGGGGAATTATAATCAGAAAATTATTTAACCCATGTATGATTGAATAAAAGTTTCCACAGTTAAGAGGAGAGAGATATAGATGTAAGGAAGCTATGGTTAAGAGTGCATCAAAGTCATAGTCCATATGTGAACAAAAGGAAGTTAACCGGTTATTGAAAATAACTTTTTGAAGCCTACATACTTACACAATTAATGCAGAATCAAATTGAAGTGAATTTAAAGGATGAAATTAATTGTTTGAGTACCATTTTATCATGTAAAGAGTTGAAGAGTGTAAATATGTAATTTTGAGAGAAGGAATTGAAGCACAGGAAAGAAAATTGGAAAGAAAATTTAGTGAGCCTTAATTTCAAAACTTTTAAAGGTATTTATCACCTACGCAGTCATAATGTAAAGGTTTAAGTTTGAAAGAATCAATATGCCAACTGTTTGTGACATAAGTGAAAGACCTATGTATAAGTTTAAGAATCACCCATATATTTCTCTTGAGAATGACCTATCAGGTGCATTATTACAAGTACCTATTAGAGTTTTACATGTAGAAGATATCTAGATGTATATTCACTATGAGTTTGAGACAATTCAAGATAATGACATTTACCATGATAGAACCTAGTGTAGAAAAATGACCTAACATTTAAACAAGGGTTTGAGCATTTGGAAAACCTAAACATTACCAAGCATATGTTCTTTGAGAAGTTTGACCAATATGAGTGGACAAGAATAATTATCAGCAGATATTATGAGGATATTTTTGGGTAGGAGATATTCTAGCGATGATTGATAATTACATGATTCACAAATTGACTAGATTAAGTAAAGAGGGTAGTAGTTTAGTGAGTGAAAATAATGTTAAGAAATTGGTTGAAAGTAACATTGGATCAATGTTCAATGGAGGAGACATGAAGGTAGAAAAAATCAAAAAGTTGATGTGAGGTTGATTAATAAAATAATTGGCTACAAAATGAACTACAACACTAGAATAAACTCTATACCTACTCCATTCATCCATGCAACTTACATGATAATTGTAGGAAGAGAAAAGGTCAACATTTGTGAGATCCTTAGACAACAGTTAACTAAAAATTTGGACATGAGCAAGCAAATTAAAAATACAACATTCATAGTTGAATCTTTGTTGATAAAACTATTCTTCCAAGTGATAAGGAAATTTCTTGGAATGCCTGATTATGAATGGAACTCTAACAAGTGCATAATGGAATTGATTAAACATAATTATAGAAATAGCTTGAAGAAAAAATCATAGAAGAAATCTCTAGAATGATGAAGAGTTTTCAAGCTAAGATGAAATAGAGATTTAGAATTTAATTAACTATTGTAGAAAAGTATAAAAATGAAATATATTTTATGGTTGAGAAGGATGTGACATGTATGGAAGTAGTTTAGCCAAGAGTCAAATTCATTGACCCTATTGGCTATGGGATGATAAAAGAATTAATTGAAAGTTATGCAAAGATAATTCTTGAATCTTAAAAGGATGAATATTTTCCTAGATGGGTCACACATGAAGAGAAAAATAGGGAAGTGGACAGTCAACTATACAATAAGGATATCAAGAAAAAAGTGGACAAAAACATAAGTGAAATGCTTAAATAAACTAGTATGAATAAGGAAGAATTCATAGAAGCGATGGGAATAGCCAAAGAGATGATGACAAGTGAATAATCTGAGATTTTAATTTCAAAACCATTAGCAATTGAAAGTGGATCTTCTATGGGAGTCACACTTGTAGTTCCATTCATGCATTCATTGCACTATATGCAATAATTGCACTAGTACCATTGTTCTATCTCCACCAGTTCAACCCATGAAAGAAGAAGATGTTAGTATAGTGAAAGTTCAACCATCTACACCTAAAAGCATAAGAAGTTCAACAAGATTAGTTGAAGTAAAACAAGAGCTAGTAGAACCTCCAAAACACAAGAGAGTGAAGGAACTAGCCATTGGACTTGAGAAAGATGGAAAACCATAGTTACATATGTGGGCAACAAGAAAATGAAGAGACTAATGTAGAGAAAGAGAAACCATTTGACATCACTGAAGAAGAAGGAACCAGTAAAAAGAAAACATCATGAAAGCCTAGAAATTAAAATCCTAATGATTCTATATTGAATGAGGGAAATCTCAAAAAATTAAAGTAATTCTATGATAGATATCCCCTATATGAGCAAAGAAATTTGGATGTGATAGTATTCCAGTACATGATAAAATTCAAGAAGTCACTTCTCACCATTCATGGTGAATTTCCTAAGGAATTGTATGACATATTGAATGAGGAAAAGGTGAGGTTAAAAAAAGAAGAAGAGACCTTGACAAAATAATTAGCAAGAATGTACTACAATGTGAAAAATGATGCACAAATGGAAAGAATAAGGCATTTACTAAATTTGCATGGGTGAGGTAAGATGTAAATAATACAAATTATGGGAGGATAGAGAGAAAAAGTTCTTAATGAGATAGACAATCTTATTGACCTTATTTGAAAATCTCCATATGTGGTAGAACCACCAAGGACATTAGAGACTTCACAGGAGATTTATAATACAAAATAATGTCTTATATACCTAAGGATAGAAAAGAAGAAGAAATCATGAAGTTAGGGGGAGGAGCTATTGTTGCTACTACTACTACTACTGCTGCTGCTACTATTACTACTACTACTATTGCTACTGATGCTACTACTGCTATTGCTATTGCTATTGCTACTATTACTGCTACTACTACAAAAAGAGGTAAAAATACATGCACTAATGAGAGATGCAGATGCCAATAGAGCATTAGTGATGACAACATCAAAGAGACTACAAATTACAATTTCTACAGACATAATGAATATTGACAACACTAATATCACAATAGATGCAACACATGATCCTTTTAAAGATTATGGTTCTATTGTTGACAATTTGGTTCATTATACAAGTTCTGATGATGAAAAGAAGGAATAAAAAATTAAAAAGGATGAAGGAGATAAGAAGATAAAAGGAAAGAGGAAGGAGAATATAAGAAGGAGGAAGAGGATCTAACTATATTGGAAGATGTACTTAAGACCATTGATAAGAAATTGCAGAGTGATTGCAAAATTATTGTGCAAGAAATGTCTCACTTTACACCACATCTAAAAAACACTAAAACAAAGAAGGAAACTTTCATCAGTCAACATGAAGAGAAATCAGAACTACAAAATGATACCAATGAAGATCAACCCTTCAATAAAACATAAAAGATGATGCTAGTCAGAGATTGCCAGAATATATGGCTACACCTATCAGAGGTACATGAAAATAAGTATCTAGTTCTTCAAAGTGACCACTAAAATATTTGATCACAAGCATGATGAGTGGTACACCACTGGTAGCACAAGATGACCCTGAGATATAAACTCTTAGTTAGTTATCTGCATTAGCCACTAGTAGAATTATGGAAAAGAAAAAAGGAATTAGAGGAACTCAAGAGATTCTTGAAAATATGATAGGAAACATGAAATGCCTAATGAATATTCAAATTAATGAGACCAATCTGCAGAAGATGATAGCTAAAGTTTTAGAAGAATTTGACAGTGATTATCAAACTTTAATTGAAATAGCTACTGGCAAGGCACACACCAAGCATGATGAAAATATATTCAAAAAGGTATGTCAAAATGTCAAATATGACTTAGCTAGCTTGGATACCTACATTAAGGAATTGCAGAAATGGGTGCATGAAGGTAAGGAACTTTATGGGAAATGTGCCCTAGCACATGAATATATGCATACCTTCACATCTTAGATCAGAGGAAAGGAAGATGAATTAAAAAATATAGTCAGTGAGATGAAGAGTATAGATGCTCAAGTGATTTAGTTGGAGCAAAGGATAAGTAAGATCCATGATGAAAGTAGAATGCTAGAGGTTAGAAAGGAACATACATCATAGAGATTCTCTTTGTTAAGAGATTATCTATATTTGAAGATTGACCAATTCATAAGTAGCTTGAAGATTTCATGAAGGCTAAGATATCATATGAACATTTTAGCTATCTAGACTTTCAAGAAATAGAGTTAGCATCCTATGGACTATGTGCACCTATCACAGTCTTATATTTAGTTAAGGGAGTATGGAATAGAGGATTAATTAGATTGAAGAGTAGTTTTTCTAATTGCATTTCATTACTAAATAATTCATCAACATAGAAGAAGAAAGGTAGAACCAAAATTTTGACTTGTATATAGTTTTTGACTAACGTTTGTCATTGATGTCAAAGGGGGCATAATTGTATGAAAATTGTATGTGTAAGGAGATATAAGGTATAGTATAGTCAAAGGGGGAGTAATATACATATTATAATGAGGAGATATAAGTATGTAAAGATGGTTGGAGATATAAGTATGTAATTTCCCATATGTTTCCATCAATGCCAAAGGGGTAGATTGTAGGAAATTTGGCTAAGAGGTGAATATGGAAATATATTGAGGTTGTCCTTTATGACAACATATCATTTGTATTAAGTTAGCATATCATGAAGATACACTTTTGGTTTGATAACTTAGAAAATTGTGTAAGTATCATAAATTTTATCTATCAACACACACACACACACACACACACACACACACACACACTTTTGGCTTGCAAAGTTGATAGAGTATGAATTGGCATGTGTGAAATTGAGGGAATAAAGAAATAGTTATAATGACCTTGCATGCAAAAGCATGAATCTTGATCAGCAATATAGACAAAGATATGTATGATTACTGGTTGCAGGCATGCATAGGAAGAACATGATAGATATAAGAAAAGAGGTTTTTTAAGTTAAGGAATTATTTTTTCAGAAAAAAAACTACTTAACCATTTAGGGATGATATCCTAGATGTTAACCCTAAGCGAGAAAATTATTGTTTTGCACTTTGGGATAGGTGTGAAGATATGAAGGCTGACAAAACAAAATAACATGGGATAAAGGAAAGACTTGGATATGTGAAGTTAAGTGTTACTCTTGTGATTATAATGCTATCATTTTGAAATGCAAATTTGATGTTAAGAGCAAAAAGAGGCAATATATGTGAATATTTTATAGTGAGCTACAAAGGTCAAATTAGATATTGAAGATATCAACATTGGCAAGAGGTTTTTGTATCTATATATTTTGTATACATAATCTTATTGTATATTGCATGTTTGGGCAATGGGCTCGTTTGCATACATTTTGTAATTGTAATAAAAATTCCTAACAAGGTTGAGGCTTCTAACACGATCCAGTCCTCTAACAAGGACTAAGACATTGTACAGATATAATAGACTCCTACCATGGTCAATATATTTCACACAATACTTTTGACTAGTAGATCATTTTTGTGGGTACTATCCCCACTAGGGTTTTCCTTTGGCTAGGGTTTCCTTGGTTAAAAAATAATGGTATTATGAGTTGCATTGTGCTATTGCTGTGTTTACTTTTATGTTTATTCACATGTGCATGATATTATAAGGTTATAAAAGATATCCATAATTGGACAATTTTATTTGGAACACTGATTCACTGGCACACCCCCCCTCCTCAATATTTCCTATTTATAACACTTGGACTTGATGTTTGCAAATGTGTTTTAGATGAAAATGTCTCTCCCATTAATCTTCCACATTCTTAAAAAAAAGTGATAGTAAATGCTAAGGCAACGAGTGCTATTTTAAGTTGTCTTGTTGATTCTCAGTGTGATAAATATCTAAATCTTAATATAGCTTAAGAAATTTGGGAGCAATTACATGCTACATATGGAAAAGGTACTGAAAAGGATATGGCTCATATAGTTATGGAGGATGCTCAGTTTGAAGACTAGGATTTTTTTGAAGCTGCGAAGATGGATGATGAAAAAGTTTATGTAGAGCTTGAATTAGTTGCAACCTTAGATGAAATTAAAAGACTCAAGAAGAAAAATCAAAATCTTATTGATCTAATTCAAATGGAAAGTGAAAAAGGATGCATATTTCTATGGCACTCATTGAGTTTGAAAAACATTTGACAGATTTCAAAATTTTGAATGTAGAGGCCAAGATAATTTGTGAGAACCTTGAAAATTAGATTCAACTAAATGAAGAAAATATCACCAAATTAGAGGTTGGAATTGTTTCATTTAGTAACATTTTTAAATCCACCATCTTGTCTAGTATGGAGTTTTCAAACAACAAACACATCCTTGGATGACATTCTTGAAAACCAAATCTTCATAGGAGAGGGATTAGTTGGGAAGAAGGTGAAATCTTCTTGCTTAAAGGAAAGGAACAACTAGGTTCAAATGGTGAACAATCACCTCTAAAAAAATCAAGCTATTAAGGTAATCAAACATTTATTCTATGGTTAAATTGTTTTTCATGCAATTTTGGGAATAATGTTATAGATTGCAAGATTTCTCCTTGAAGAAAGACTTATGATTTTGAAAGGAATGTTCTTGGTTTTTTTAGAAGATTTAATCTAATTTTTTGCATTTGTAACAAATTTGGTCTTACTTCGAGGTTTTTCAAGATTTATGGTGTCATATCACTTATTAAGGCTAGAACTAAAGGGATGCCAAAGGTTGTTAAATTATGGAAGAAGAAGAACCAAGAGACTCCCCTCAAGGTTCTAATTGTTTTAATTGCTCTTCTAGCTAAAAATGAGAAGGATATATGGTACATTGTGGCTTCTCTAGAACATGACATGTGATTTGAGTAAGTTTCATTCTATAAAACAAATGAAGAGTTGAAAAGTAAGATTTGCTGGTAGTTCTTCTGCCCAATTTTTTGGTATAGGTGATATTTTTTTAAATAATGGTCAAAAATTTGTTGAAAATGTGCTCTATGTTAAAGGGTTGAAACATAATCTATTAAGTGTGAGTCAACTATGTGATCAAGTGTATAATCTTGGATTTATTTCAAAATCATGCATTATTAAGAAATGGAAAGATGTCATAACCAACACAACTTGGGAAACTAAAAATGTTTATATTCTTGAGGACTCTAATGTTGAAAAATGTTGATTAAGTAGTTTGGATGATGCTTGGCTTTGACACAAGCATCTTGGACACATAAATTTTGATAACTTGGTCAATATCATCAAGAAGGAGTCATTTGGAGACACACAAAAGATTGATAAACCAACTAATATTGTTTACAAGAATTGTCAAGTAGGGAAGCAAACAAGAGCTTCCTTCAAACCAAAAGAATATACATCTTTGTGGACCAACTAGAATAACAAGCTTGAAAGGTGAGAAATACTTTATGTTGTTGATTGATAATTATACTCGCATGACATGGGTTATTTTTCTAAAAGAAATATCAAAATCCTTGGATAAGTTCAAAGTGTTTAAAGCTTTATTTGAAAATGAAATGGATTTGAAGATGCTTTATTTGAAAATGAAATGGATTTAGAGATTCATTATGATAATGGTGGAGAATTCACTTCTAATGAGTTTATGAGCTCAAAGGAACCAATTAGAGACATGCTAAAGATTGAGAAGTTAACTGATATTGTTTGCAAGAATTACCAAGAAAGGAAGCAAACAAGAGCTTTCTTTAAACCAAAAGAATATACCAGCAACAAGCCACTTGAATGAGTTCACACAGATCTTTGTGGACCAACTATTATAAAAAGCCTTCAAGGTGAGAAATATTTTATGTTGTTGACTGATGGTTATATTTACATGACATGTGTTTCTGTTATAAAAGAAAAATAAAAAGCATTAGATAAGCTCAAAGTGTTTAAAACTTTAGTTAAAAATGAAATGGATTTGAATATCAAATTCTTGTGTTCTAATAATGTTGGAGAATTCACTTCTAATGAGTTTATGTCAAGAATTGTCGATATAGCTATTTACAAAAAAGGAACAAGAGGAGAAAAGTGACATTAGGAAAGGGTGAAATAATGATAGTTTATGAAAGATAACAAGGGTGCTATTAGGGGCTCAAAGTACACTCTTCATCCCAGTTAAGATTGGAAGGGTGGTTAAAGATTTTAATGGTCTCCTCGATCCTCTTCTTAAACAAATAATCCTCTAAAAAGGATTTGGTTTTCCTACAAACTAAAGTGGTGCTTGGTAGAGGAGTGCTCTACCAAGGAGAACTTAAGCATACTCATACTTGATGTCCACATCATGATCTTAGTGATCAAAGAGAGACCAATTTCACCAAATAAAGAGAACCAAAAGGACCAATCACTTTATAGAATCTCAAGTTCAAAAGAATATCCTTGGAGTCCTTGAGAGGAGAGATACAACTCTTTAGGGTAGATAAGGATTTATAGGCACAACTAAGACCTTTTTAAAGAAGAAATAATTTTGTGAAAAAAAGCTCCAATTAAAGGAATATATGCCACAAGGAGCATCTAAGTTTGGGTGTAAATCTGATTAGACCTATAATGATTATATTTTTTGGCTTAAAGGAAGGTTTTAGAGATTTGAATGTTGGAATACCCATTAGACTGAAATATTCATTGAAGATGCATACGCTCTAGGTCTAAGTTATCCTCATCACAAATATGATAGGTGATAAGACCAAGGGTTTTGAGGATTCCAAGCTTTTTGTATAGATGGTGGTGAGAAGAGGCACGAAGATATAAGTTAGTATGGGTTGTCTTGTGAAAAACCTAACTATGCAGAGAGCCAACAATTTTTTTGAGGAACAAGACATCCAAGAAGGGTAACTAATTGTTAGCTTCTAGTTTCATAGTTAAAGAGATATAGGGGTGACACCATTGATGTGAGGAAGAAATTCTTCTAGCTTGTCATGATGATAGGGCCGACAAATATTAGTGTCGCCAATGTACCACCTCCACCATTTAGGTTTTGAGGGGAAAGAAATGCAAGACAATATCTCTAAAATGCTCCATGTAGAGGTTAACAATAATCAAGGATAGAGGGAAGCCCATTGTTACATCATCATCCTGCTCATTAATGACCCTTTAGAAGGAAAAGATGGTTGATTGCAAAAATAACTCAACCAAGGAGATAATTTCACCATTGACTTTATGATTGATGATCTCAATCAAGTCAAGAATAGACATCTGGTGAAGAGAGAATTTAATAATGTCAAAACTGACTCGGATATCATTAGTATTGAATTTGACATCCTTGGTAAATTGGATAAAATGGTAGGAATATTTAATGATTGAGTTAGTTTTGTCCACCGAAGGGGAGATCAACTCCAGAAGGAAAAAGGTTAATTTATTAGTAACGAACCCAGTTGTGTCCATAATGGACCTTAGTTGAATGTTGGACTTATGAATTTATTGAAACCAATATGTATGAGGAGTCACCTCTTAAAGGATTAAAAATGCTTCTTCGTGACATCATTAAAAGAGATACATGTGATGACATGAGTGACTTGCTTCAAAATTTTGGAGTAGGGGTTGTGGGAAATAATTCTATGGCTCCTAGTTTCTAAGAGGAGGTCAAGCATTTAAGAAACATATGCTTGCCTATCCATGATGATTGTGGTATACATATATAAACAAATAAAATATCTATACATACATACATACATATATATATATATATATATATATATATATTGTATGTATGTATTATATATATGAATACATACATACATACATACATACATACATACATACATACATACATACATACATACATACATACATACATACATACATACATACATACATACATATATATATATATATATATATATATATATATATTGTATGTATGTATTATATATATGCATGCATACATACATACATACATATGCATTGTTTTTTTTACTTTTGTATTTTCTCATTGCTTTTTTAAATTAACATTTAATTTTAGCAAGTCAATCTATGTTTTCTTTTAAACACCCAGATTTGGTTTTGATTTTTTAAAATTGATTTAGCTTTTAGTTTTTTATAATTATTTTTGTATAGTTTTAAAATTAGTTTAATTTTTATCTTTTTAAATTTTTTTTTTTTTACAATTTAAATACTATTTACTTTTATTTCTGTTTGTTATTTTCCTATTAATTTTTCATAATAGATTTTTTACGTTGATATTATTAGATGATCATTTTATTCATATAAGATAAATTAAATATAAGTAGACAATATTTTTTAGTCGATTTAAATTATTCTTTTGAATCTTATTTTTACTAAAATTAAAAATTAATTATAATTTAACTTGTTCACATTAAATTATATTTAAAAATAATTTTGATTATTAAACACCTATTGACTCATCATTAAAGCATATAACTACCACTCTTTGATTTGTGTACCTCTTCCCTTCTTCTCTCATCCTTTTAAGGCTTCTTGTTCTACAACTTGCATATTTTTTTCTATGTGAGCTCTTTGTCGTGATGATGGTTCACTAAGTGTGACTGAAAATGTTACTCAAAAGTTGGTCGTTGCATAATCAAATTCTTGAAGCATAATTAAAACTATTTTCTTATTTTTCTTTGTTGTTCTTTGGAATTTTGTTATATCCAACTTTTAAGTTAGGGGCCTTTATCTACATCAATATGAAATATGTGCTTTTTTGGGATTATGTAATGAATACAAAAGATCTAGAAGAGGTTTGAAAACATGTTATTAATCTTGAAGGTAGGGACAATTTGTTACTAGGTTAAATACACATATTATTGTTGAGGGTTTTATATGAAATCCAAAAGTGTTTAGCTATCTGATATATGAGAGCATGAACCATGATATGAGATCCCTTTGATCGAGATTCAAGGGTCGATGGGTATCTATTCTGCAAAAATACTTCGAGCGTGATTTTGGTGTCATCATTTATGATGTCGTGGTCATACATTTAACAAGTCTTGATCCTTTGTTGACTAATTCACAAACATTAACTTCACCAATGAATTAAAGGCCTACTAACCACACACACACACACACACACAAATATATATATTTTAAATCAACACTAAAAAAATTTCATTCCCTTAATATTGTACATTTTTTTATAAAGTCCTTGAGTTATTAAATGATTTTTTCATTAAATTTAAAATAAATCTATATTCTTAATTTTTCTAAAATTACAAATATTTCTTTGGGAGTGGATGTAAGAGAAAGAAAATTGATAAAATCATGTAGAATCTTAAATATGATTTAGGGAAAATATTATAAAGCTAATTATAGGAAGGCTTTTTTGGAAAAAAATAAAAATAAAATTCATTGTATCAAGGTATCCACTTACAATACAATAAGAATTTTTTTGTCTATGATTCTATGCATGACTCTTTAGAGGTAGATAACAAAGAAAAATGTTGAATACCATTACAATATAGTGGGTATAAAATTACGTGCCAAATGTTCGCACATATGATTCCTTGTATTTGCACAATTCCTCAGGTTCCACATGTGACCATTCCATAGATAACCCCTTTTATTCCTTAGCTAGGGTATCACTTATAAGAATGGTAAAGTATAGACCTCACAAAGTACATAATACATCTAAGAAATCTACCGCTCTTTGAGCACTTCAAAGAGTCTTACATAATACATCAAAATTTAGCAGAAGCTATGCCCACTTGGGTGTTAGCTATGGTGCTACATATCTATACCTATAGAGTGCCATGCTTCATGCCACATGGGATTCCATACTCAGATGCCATACTCCCATCATCATTTCTGACATACCTAGACATATCAAACTTTTCACTGCTCCAAAACTTGTAGTAGTTGTAAAATTTATTTAGATTATTATGTTTTTACTATGTTTTACAACTTTAATATTATTATGCTTATATTGTTATAAATTATAAATGTTTTTTTGATGAATAATCCCTTCTCTATTAATAAGATATTAAAGTTACATATTCACAAAAAAGAGGCTACAAGATACAAGATCATCCTGTGAGAGTACACATGGTAACAAGGCCGAACACACTATGAACTACTCATAAAAAAATAGAATAAGAAACCTAAGGCTGCGAGAGTAGTGTCAATTGAGGGAGGAAGGTCTTGGTGATCATTAAAATCCCATACATCAATGGGTTTAACAAGATGGTCAGTAATGACCACCCATTAGCATTATCTTCTATTTCTTTTTCTATTTCCTTTGTATTCCTAGGAGGCGAAAAAAGAAAGAAAGACAGGTAAGGAAAGAACCATTTGGAAGAAATAGCCTCAGGCCACACAAAACCACCACCAGGAGTGGCCCAATTAGTAGCAATAGGAGCAACAAAAGTAATAGGAGCAAGACTTAGGGATCATCCAAAGTCACACCATGGAAGAGAAGCCAAGCAGTGATGCAATCCATCATTCCCACTACTATTAGAGTGGTAGGGAGCCTATGATTAAGGTGTCCAAGAGTGACATAAAGGATAACTAAAACCCTGATGGTGACCACAAGGTGGAGTGCAATCAATAGAGCCAAAATCTACCAGCACTTTTTCCATTGTACAAGGTATATTTCCCTAGTGGATGACCATATCCTATAGGTGGAACACCTCAAAAGCCACCTTATTATCTTGTACTTGAATCTAAATCATTACATTATTACATATACATGCTTTAACATAAATAGAAACATTTATATCTAGAAAGATATGAGTGAAAAGAAAAACATTGCTATCCTTCAAAAGAGTGAAAAAAATCTCTATCTTGAAAGCATGCCAAATCTAAGTATACTTGAAGGGAATTCTAGGAGAATCTCCCAACAAGATAATGTATCAAGAAAATAGCCTTGGCTTGAAAGACTTGAAAAAGTCATGAATTTACAGCCAATACTACTAAGCTCTATAACATAACCAAAAAATATGCATGAAAGAACCTAGTTTCCCACACACGGTCAACAAGGGTTAGGAATTACCTAGTACTTGAGTTGAGGACCTAGAGGCAATCTCTAGAAAAAAACACACCAAGAAAAGTTTTCAATCTTCATCTTAGTTATGACATTCCAAATAATATTAAACCTATATCTCCAGTTCTTCTATGAAGACTAGAGGTGCCAATGTTGGTTGAGAATATCAATCATAGGAAATTGTGGTACCAACCAAAGGTATCCCATCTTGGGCTTGTAATTAACAAGAGGAGTACATGGATACCACTTCTAGTCCTTCAATCATTGCTTGACTACTTGAATACCCAACTTGTGGAGCATATGAGGAGGCAAGGCAAAGACCAATAGGTCAAACATTTAAAAATATGAATGGGTCAAAAGAAATTGGACATGCATGTCTTCCCATGTTGTGAGGCTTATGGTAACTCTAGAAACTAGATGTTTAGGTGTCTTGATGCCACATTTCAAAAAGTGCAGTGCATTGGCACCTTGAACTTTAGCTAGTGGAACTCCTTGCACTATAAAAAGGGGAGACCACCAAATATTGTGTTGATTCATAGATAACTCATTCTTGAAACCATCACCAACCCAATGAATCCATGAATTGATGGATTCTTAAGCTCTCTATATGATTTTAACAACAAAAAGTACTTGGATTTACACAGGGTTAGGTGTGATGACAAGGGTCTAAAGACCATCCCCTTTCCAATTAGGTCTATTAAATTAGAATCTAGAATAAATACAATGCCCAAGAAGAATTTTCCAAGATTCATGTCCTATGAGAGCACAGATGGCCCATTTGGCCCATAAGGAAATGCTCTATTTCTGAGTGGAAATAAGACCAAGGCCACCTGACTCCTTGTGCAGGAAATAATGCCCCCACATGATTCTATTAAAATATGGCAATAAGATCACGAAGCCTAGAGAAAATCCCTAAGGAGATTCTCCAGCTTCAAGTAAGAGGGCTTAGAGGGAGCCTAAAAAAAGAAAAATATACATGGGTAGTAACAAGAACCTTAGAAAAACTCTAGAATTTGCTAGCAAAAGAAAGAAGCTTGGTGAGTTAATAATCTAACTTTTTTGATATCTTGGAAAACAAAACATTCCAAAGATCAACAAATAAGGCTTGGAAGTCGAAGGGGATGCTGATAAAATTGAAAATCTCTCCATGTTGAATCTATTTCCAATTGTATTGTGCAATCCAAGGTAGAGTAGGAAGGAAGGATTTCCTATAGCGCAAAGTTTTGTACCATTTTATTGCAAACCCGAAATCCAAATAAAAAGTGTCAAGGCATTAGAAACATCTAGCTCATCATCAATGAGAGTCAGAAAGGAGCCATCAACAAAGTTCCCATTAACAAGTTGAGTAGGCAACTTGGGTAGGGAAATACCTCTGACATGGCCAGAGGAAATGACATTGGTAAGAAAGCATCCAAACCCTTTAATGAAAAGAACATACAAAGCTTGAGGGAAAGGAAATCCTTGGTGGATGGACTTGAAGATACCAAAAGCCTCAGATTTCATGTCATTGATATCTATGCAAGAAGAGACATCCATAAAGAAAAATTCAACCAACTTGAGAAACACCCAACCAAATCCAATGGCTTGAAGCATAGTAAGAATGAAAGGCCATTCAATGCTTTCATAAGTCTTGGTAAAATAAATCTTGATAAAAAGAGTTTGCTATGAGCCTATTCCATGCCTTCCCAAACAAAAATTATATTATCAAGACTATATCTGGATTTGATGAAACCAATGTTCTCTGGGGGCACAATCAAAGGAAAAAGATGGAAAATTTTGAGAGTCAGGGCCTTAGCTATAATTTAATTGGAGACATTAAACAAAGTGATTGGACTCCAATTGTAGATGTCCTCAGGATCTCTGACTTTAGTTATGAATTTAATATTTCCTTTGTTGATAGTGTTTCCTAAGGATTTGTAGATTTTATGTAGATTAGGCCTAATAGAATCCCACAAATCCTTGTAAAATTCATATAGGAAGCCACCACACCTAGAAACCTTGTCATCCTTGATGGGGAAGACACTTCCTTAAGGTCACTAATGGTTAATATTTTATCACAGAAAGCATGTTGATCAATTGCAAGCTAATTTGGAGTCATAATAATACATTCCTTCAAGGCTTGGTCCCTATTAGCTGAATTTCCATGTGCTATAAAAACATTCTCATAGTGTTGGACAAAATCTTGAAGAATGCTAGGAAGCTTAGAGAGAATCTATTGGCATTCTATAATTATTGTAATCCCCATAGAGGTATGATGAACTATAAGAGCCTAAAAAAATTCCTTGGAAGCTTGCTCTCCAAATTCAAGCATTAAATCCATTAAATCCATCCAATATGGGTGTGGGGCCAAGGTTCCAAATTTTAAACATGCAAAATATGAGCTGTAGTGGGATAAGAAGTGACATGTTAAGGAAAAAGTGCATCTTAGAAGGATATCACTAACTTGTTTGCCAAATAATAGTAAATAAGATGGAAAAGTGGTATGATAAAGTCACATCAGGCAAATGAATGACATGAAATTCCATTTCTTTAGAAAAAGAGAGAAAATATTGTGTAGATATCATTGCATGATCATGCTTATTAAAAATCTTGTTAGAACTAGCTCTAAAATTGGACCAAGTATGCCAAACCCCACCATTCTAGTGGCGATGAGCATTAGGATAAAAAAGCCAAATTTATTGCACTTGTAGTACCAAGCTTCTCATACCACAGTTGTCTAGTGAAAAGGTAAGATCCCATCTTTGTTAGATGCCAAATCTACCATGTTGAAATCCCCACAAATGACCGAAGTCGTGGGTGGAAAATGATCTACCATCCACTGCCATAGCTATGATCTTTTAACAACATCATTGGGAGCATAAATACTAACTATACCAAATGAATGATTATTGAATGACAACAAGATCCATATAATTAATTGCATGGCGTAAAAGCCATGAGAAAAAATTAAGAAATTAAACAAGGGGAGAGTAAAGTAACAACATCATCTCTGCCAACTTCGTGCTAGGAAGAAAAATAGTAGTGTCTAGAAAAAAAATGGAAAGTAATAGTGAGAAAAAATCTTGAAATTTTAACATCCCAGAGGCACAAAATATCCAAGAATCCAAGCCAATGTTTGGTGTCACACACATACTATTTATGGGGAAGGTATGTAAGACCACACACAGTCCATGAGAGAAAATTCATGATTAAAAATCTTGCATGTCATCATCATCCCCAAGAGAGGAGAAATAGTTGAGAAAGAAAGAGTTGGTTGTGAAGCTAGGAGAAGAATCTTTGCCAAAGGTGATTCTCTATTTCTTAGAGCTTCCATATGAGTCTTCTCCATGACCATCAGGGTTGGGCAACCATCTTAGAATCTAGAAAATAATCATAGAGGCCACCTATAGAAGTGGACCCAAGAGAGCCAAGAAATACTTGTAGACACTACCTTCCCCTATCCAACAAGTTTTGAAATGAGTGGTGGTAGAAGAGGCACCATTGGCATGACTAGTGCAAAATCAGAAGCCACTATAACAAGTTCTAGTGAGGTGTGGGTAGAAGAAGACACTAGTTGTTTAGAAGACAAGGAAGTTTTACCCTTGTGCACCACAATTGTCCATTCATCTTTAATACCATTCTTGACAGGATTAGCTTGCATCTCCTTGGTAGGAGCCAACTTGTGAGGCACAAACAATGGGTAGTCTTTTATTTTATGCTCGTCATATTGACACCAATTGAAGGTATTTGGAAAGTTCCAAAATAAAGCACCTTCTAGTTGAAGGTATGAGCCCAACTTGAATGTCAATGGTTTCCTTGAGGTCACATGAAAAGTAAACTTCAATGCAAACCCTCCTTTGAGGGAAAGGATTAAAATCCTTCTTTGGATCCATGCACACCACCTTGCTAAGGGTTTAAATAATAGCATGAATAAATGACCAACACGACACATTATCATTTGAGACAGTGAAGTCTTAGGACCATTGCTGAAAAAAAAGTAGCAAAGACCTAACTATTTAGGGTCCCAGGTTAAAAGCCAAAATAAAAAAAATCCCTTGGTGAGGCTTTGAACACCTTCAAGTCAGACCCCATGAGGAGTTTAGGCCTTGGCAACCCATTCTTTAAGCATACTGTTAGGAGGAGTTCTACCCACAAAATACCTTATCAAAGTATTCTTCTCCAACCAGTCACAAGCATTAAAAAAAATCTTGAATGTTAAGAACAATATAAGGGGGCCTTACCACATGAAACATTTTTAGAACAAACTTGCGAGGGCGTCTGTTTGGAGGAGCTGCCATGAGAATCCATCGCAACTACTCCAACACTAACATCAACTACTGGGCTAAAGTTAGCTGGAGCCATATTAAGAAAACCTTTATGCTCTCACAATAAATGTGGTATGGTAGGAGAAAAATAGAAATAGGGTCACATAAAAAAAGTTGTGCAATGTGAAAAACCCTAGCAGAGCAATTTTGCACCCCATTGAAAATGTTTTTTCATAAATAATATATACCTAAGTTCTAAATATTTATATATATAATATTAAAATAAATATTTTTATTTTATTTAAGTAAAAATTTTAGGACTAATTTTTATTAATTTTAAAATTTTAGAATACCATAACAAAAATAAATATTTTTAAATTTAAATAAATAAAATATTTTAAAGAAAACTAACATATTAGCTGGAAGAGGCAATGAGGTTAAACTCACTAATCAAGGAAACTTTTTATTGTCTAAAACTTATAAATTTTCAATATATTTAGGAGACTCTTAACTTATTGTAGTATTTAGAGTAACAAATAAAATTCTATGTATCCTAAAATAATCACTATGAAATAAAATTAAATATACAAATAAATTCTTAAAGTAGAAATAAATTTAGAAATGGTCCTCAAAGAATAGATGATAACCATCAACGCTAACTATAATAGCATGATTTAGAAAAATAGTTATATTTTTAATTTAGAATATAAATTTTAATAATAATAATTTATTTTGAAATTTTATAAGATTAATTTAATAAACTTCAAGAAGGAGAAAATTGAATAATAAATTAAAAAAAATTACAAATACATGATCCTTAAAAATTATTTGCATTTTAAAATCTTTTGTTTACAAATTTTATTTAGATACACAAAAAGTTGGACACAACATGAACTCGTTTATAATGCTATCAATATGAAACACAATCAAATATTTTGTAAACACAAATAAATAAATAAAATAATACAAATAAGTTCTAATTTTTTTCTTAAATTATACTAGATATATTTGTAAAAAGATTTTTAGAAATATTAAATTTGTTAAAATATACTCTATTATATTATTTATTTATTTAGTAATTTGTAAACTTATTTTGTTAGTTTTTATGTGTTTATAATAGTATGAATACACATATAACAAATTCTCTAATCTTATCTTCCATTGTAATTAATATATTAAATTTTCCTTTCAAACATTTAACTTTTATTCAAAAAAATTATATTTATTTTATTATTATATATTAAAAATTAAAAATTTACAATAATATAAATATAATGATAAAAATTTATCTTTTTTTTTTTACTTATCTAAAATAAAAAATAATTATTTTAATATTACATACAAAAAAATTAGAATTCACAAAATAATAAGAATTTATAAAATATGGTATAAATATAATAATCTAAATAAAACTACTCTAGATTTTGGGGGTAGTGAGAAGTCTGATAAAACTAATATTTTAGAAATGACAGGGCATGCCATTTGATGGAAATGAGATGTGACATCTAACAGGTGCACATATGTTGCATTGTAGTCGATGCCCACAACTTAATCATTATTGTATATCCTTATAAATCCTTTTCAGAAACCAAAATTTTAATATGATCTAGATAACCACATAGGAAATATAGTTTCTTAGCATGCATAAGTAGCTTTTATGCACAACGATTTTATAGTCAACAATAAATAATATGTTTCTACCTCTTTTTCACCAAATTTCCAACTTCAACCTATGTATCTCATAAATGATGGGATGTGACATGTAATGGACATGAGACATCACATTCAATAGATGAAAATATGTTGCATTGTAGTCAGTGCCCAAAAATTGATCATTATGGTGTATCCTTATAACTTCCTTATAGAAACCAAAATTTCAATATGATCTCTACAACCACATAGGAAATATAGTTTCTTGGCATGCATAAGTAACTTTTATGTACAAAGATTTTATAGTCAACAATAATCAATATGTATCTACCTCTTGTTCATCAAATTGCCAACTCCGAAAAAATGCAAATTAGACTATTTCTAATTCAACAAACAACATTTTTGGAAAGTATTCTTCATTAGGAAATGGTAATATACATCAGCTATTTTTTCCATCTTAGGACTTCCTTGATAATTATTTTTATGATTTTAAGTGCCTTGTAAAAATTTACAGATTCTCTTAATCTCATTTAATTTTCCTTAAGGTTGGAATATGTTTTACTCAAAATATTGGCAATTTTTGATGTCTATGTGCTATGACATGCATTTGAATTACAAATATGCATAGTAAAATATAACATATATTCTAAACCTT
Organism: Cupressus sempervirens; assembly: GCA_028749045.1. NCBI lineage: Eukaryota > Viridiplantae > Streptophyta > Pinopsida > Cupressales > Cupressaceae > Cupressus > Cupressus sempervirens. The sequence continues at coordinate 918,735,759 of CM053786.1, forward strand.
TTTACGACTTAAAATATTATTATAAAATAACCTTCAATACTCAAGCATGAGAACGTTAACAAATTTGTATTGTTACACTCTAAACTTCTACAATGTAGTCTCAACATATTTCTTTTAAATCAATGTTGTTTCAAGTTTACACAATTTTAATTTCCATGTCCCAAAAAAAATTTGTGCAAAGATACTTCAAGGAAAATTGTGGTGAATGTCCATGATCATTTTCTTATTGGGTTCAAGTAGCCACATAATATCAACATATATTACAACAATGTGAAAATGTTCACTAATTCCTTCAAAATATATACAATGTCTAAATTTTCTATTATATAAATCTACATTCTAATATACATAAATTTTTGACTTCTAATGCTACATCCCTAGTAATCATTTTAGGCAATAAGGGCTCCTTTTGAAAAACCTATAATCCATGTCATCCTCACCTTCAATTGTAAAAGTTTTGGAGTTGTCATATGCATCTTTATTGAAGATCCTCATGTATGAAAGTTTTTTTCACATTCAGTTTTTCTTCTTAAAGATTAAATGAAGCAACAAAAGCCAAAGAAATCAATAGACTTCAACATAGAAAGATGAAGATTTTTTTTTTTTATTCCTTCTGATTTATCTTTGTTAACATTATTGGGTGTGATAGTAATGGATTTGATGGTACTGACTTTTCCTGCTCAAGGTAAAGTTTTGAACTTTACAACAATACTTTTCACCTATCATACAACACTACTCTCATCCTATGCAAGATTTTTGGATGCCGACATGACCCTTTGGCTAGGGGCTTTTACAATGGAAACTCTCACAACAAAGCCAATAATTATTTTTGAAATTTTGATTAAGCCATTTGCATTAGAGCTCATCAGGATCAATTTTGAGCTAGGTACCACTCTATCGATGGATTTCTTTGCTCCATCTCAGTTTGGGGTTGGTTTGGGGGTATTCTCTACTTTTAGCATTGATAGTGAGGGGATTTCTACCAAAGAAATTCAATCTTTTAAGAGACCCATTCTTTGGTTTGTTAAGGCTATGAATAAAGGGATCCTCCTTCCAAGCCTCTTTTTTTTGCTAGAGGATGGAGCTTTTCTTATGTTGCTAGATCCTTTGTTTCTCTTCTTCCAAAGGTGAAATATTGAACTCTTTCTTGTGTTATGATGTAGCCCTTGATTGGAGAAACTTGAAAAAGATAGGTCTAATCATGAAACAAGAATAAACACAACTAAAATAAAAAGTATACAAAGAGAACCAAGTGAGACCAATATTTTTCCATAGAAAATTAGATGTACAAGGTTAGATAATAAAGCTCCTTACATGCCACACTCATACATGCATGGTTTCTTACAATATTCAATCAAAAAGCTTAGATCAAATTATAGAGAACTAAAATCCTTATCAAGGAATTGATACCCCTTAAGATACATTCCATCACAATATATAGGCATTACATTTACCTCAAGATTCAAAATGTTCCCAAGAACAACAAGTGCATTACATCAAATAGGTTTGGTCCCAAATCATAGGGAACAAGAAACATAACATGATTAAAATATCAAAATTCCACATTTAAGTCCTCACATGATCCGATAACATAGATGAATGCAACACTAAAGATCCACAATCATAGATTTCCATCACAAGATAGAAGTCCACCAATGGTCATAAAAACTATAAGAACATGTTACCTAACAGAGAACAAATCACAACTCAAGAAATAAAGAACCAAATGAGATGTGAACCTAGGAATAGAAACCAATCTAGGTCTAGGTCATACTTTGAGCATCTCAAATGTTGACTAAAAATAAAAAGGATTGCTGAAACAATCTGTCATGAGCCCAAATTTAAGGATATATGAATCTTTGAATAACATATTAGACAATGATAATAATTAAGAATAATAATAAATGATAATAATAATAAATTGATTAATAGACTAATCAATATAATATATAATAATAATACAAGAATTAATTTAAGTGATAACACAATATGATATTATATTTACATAACATATATTTAATATGTTATAATAGCATATAATAATTACAAAGATATTAATTATAAATAATATCAAATAACAATAATAATTTTATAATGAGATAACACATATCCAAGAATAATATTATAATATATCATTATCATACAAATAAATAACATATTACTTCAAATATGAGTAGTAAATATTATTATAAACAAGCAAATACAGTATGTAATAATAATAATAATAATATTTGGTGTTACTATTATTATTATTACAACATATGGTTATACCATCAATATGGTTATACCATCAATACTCAAAGACTAATTAATACACCCAACCAACATAATACATAAACCATCGATGACAGCGTAAGGAAGAGTCGTGTCAAATCGAGCTAATATTTAAAGAGGTGAGCGAACGGTTAAAAGATATATCTGACTACTGACAAGGCATCGATTATTACATTCCATAACCCCAAACGTGCACAGACCAAGGCGATAAGGTAGCAGCACCGATTCTCCTAAAAGAAAGGGGAGTAAATATATGCCACGACACTAATAGCAAATACAGAGAAGACGTGGTCACTTGTAAAGACATCAACAAGCACGAATTACATCACACACATCGATTAAGGTGGCAAAGGCAGTGGCTTAGGTGGACGCGGACTTGGTACAAGAGGATAACCCCATCATTGGTGTGGATGGTATTGCACATATTATTATTCCTTTAGTAAGATGCACCAAGTGGAATGTTAGAACAATATTAATGATAAAGGTAAATGTTATAAGGGGAGCCCATAAAGTGAAGTGGGTATCAATAATAGGATTGAAGATTTAATTTATTAATAAAAGGGCATAGATCCATATAGTATTAAGAAAGATGATATTCTTATAGAGGAAATTATCATTTCTTATATGTATATGAATTTCTTGAGAACTAAGAGATTCTTGGAAATAAATGCTAATTTCATATAATTTCAAGCAAAGAGTAAATACTTGAAGTAATTCACAAATCTTTAAAAGTGGAAATTAAGGATGTTTAAGAGTAAACCCAAAATGAGACATTACATAATCAACAAACTTGAAAACAGGAAAAACTAGAAAATTGAATACAAAATATTTTTGTGTAATGCAATATTTCTCTAAACCCAAGATGCTACTAAAATGAGTATCTTACTTTCATGCATGAGAAGAATCTAGAAGATCCATCTTAGCCTAATAAATCCATGAAGAATTCTCCAATTGTGATATTGCTATCAGAATTGAACTATATGATTTTTGAATCAAACTCATTGACCAATGTTTCATGAGTAGTGATTAAACATCAATCCATCTCTCATGAGAATAAATGGAACTCTTAACACTAATTGGATCTAGGTGATGCTCATAGGGGTGAAGCATTGAGACTTCTTGGGAGGTCACCCATCCTAGTACTACTCCAGCCTGAGCAATATCACAAGTTGAGAATTATCCTGATAGCAATATCACAATTTTACTTACTATGGAAATTATCTCCTACTTATCAATTCTCCACTTGTTTTTCCTTTCACTTGATTAGATACTCTTTATATTCCTTACCTCTTATACTCTTTCCAACTCTTTATATTCCTTACCTCTTATAATCTTTCCAACTCTTGTCTTCAATAATTTCTCTATATTTTCCAACTACTTCTTAGGATAGTGCTACTTGACATCTTCATCAACATCCATACTTACTTTATCCTCATGACTCTTATACAAATTTGAAATATTGAATATAGGTAAAATATCCACATCCTCAGATAACTCAACTTTATAAGCATTCACAAATTCAAATCTCTTCACAATCCTACAAAGTCCAAAGTTCCTCATCTTGAATTTGTTATAAGTCCCAACTAGAAGTCTTCATTTTTTCAAACAAGCCATAACTTCATCTCTATTTGAGAATTTTTTATGTCTCTTAGTTGTATTAGTTTTCTCCTTATACTCTTGATCCATACCTTCCAAATGATGCTTAATCTCTACATGCAATGCCTTTATGTAATTCACAAGTTATTTTTCTTCAGCATTCCTTTTATATTCTTTTTTAAGATCTCTTAACTCTAGAACCCCCTTAGGACTCATGTAAGTAACTACTTCAAATAGAGTCTTCCTTGTGCTCCTATTCACCAAACTATTATATGCAAACTATGCTTGTGCCAAAACCAAATCCCAATCACTAGGCTTATCTCAAATCAAGCTCCTCAACAAATTACCTTAACTTTTGTTCACCATCTCTACTTTTCCATTATTTTGTGGGTGAAGAGTATAATTGAATTTTAAACCAGTATCTAGCTACCTCGTTATTTTTTCCAAAAGTAACTCCAAACTTTCTATCACCGTCTAAAAGTATACTCCTTGGTAATCCACAATCTTATAATAGAATTAAAGAATAAATATTCTACATGTAGCACATCAAATGTCTTCTTACAAGGAATGAAATGTGACATGTTAGAGAATCTATTGACTATGAAAAATATAGAATCATTACTTCTATGTGTTTTCGGTAATTCCAAAACAAAATCCATGCTAATATCCTCCCAAGGTCTACTAGGTATAGAAAATGGTGTATACAATCCACATTTTTGTTAGGATTAAAGAGACAAAAATACCAATTACATGCAAATATAACCAATATCAAAAAATAATAAACCACATAGAAGAGAACACACGACATAAAGATTTAACATGGTTCACCCAATCCTTGGGCTACATCCACCAACAATGAGGCCAATACTATTATTATCTAGTGATTACAATTTGATTACAATCTATAATCCCTTACAACTCAATGCTGCTACAAGAAGCTACAATCTCATCATATATTATGAGATCCCTACCCCTAAGCCATTTTATACAAGATTATTTGCCACTTGACACCATCTTGGGGATGTTTCTCCCAAATCTCTGTAGTAAAATATGGGGGGAAATCACTCCAAATAAAGTGGGAAAAAATTAACCTCTAAATTTGATTAGGCCCCACATAACAATAATTGTAACTACTACATTTAGAATCTTGACACATTTTGCAACTCTTAACAAATTTCTTGACATCCTTATAAATATGTAGCCAGTAATACCTTTCACTTACCAAAATGATTTTCTTTTCAATTATAAAGTTTCTAAAAAGTCCCCCTCTATGTTTCTCCTTAATCAAATTATCCCTTATTGATTCTCTGGTATGCATAACTAATCTCCTCTAAAAAAAATTCATCTTAAATACAATAATCCAACAATTTTCTTTGGTCAATTATTACTAGTTCCTTACAATATTTCCATGCATATACAAAATTAGGATCTATCTTAGAAAAAGTCTTTAATTCATCTAATCTAATCACTTCTATCCCTATTTCTATTAGAAAATTCCTCCTTATACTCAATGCATCATCTACTCTATTTTATTGTCCACTTTGGATTTTCAACACAAAATCATATCTCTACAAGAACTCAACCCATCTTATGTGTCTTTGATTTAACTTCCCTTGACTACTTAGATATTGTAATTCTTTGTGATCAATACACAACATAATTCCTTTGGCAACAAGTGATTTCTCCAATTCTTCAAAAATTTAATTATGACATATAAATCTCAATCATAAGCCAAATATTTCCTCTTGGATACCTTAAAATTTTCACTCTAAAGAGAAATAGGTCTACCTTTTTGACTTAACACAACTCCAACTATATTCCCACTTGCATCACAATACACTTGAAAAACTTCATTGAAATCTAGTAACACCAAAATTGGTTTGTCAAATAATTTTTAACTTGATAACTCAAAATCCTAGTAAATTCCATGTGTCCACTTGAAAATATTCCTATCAACTCTCATAGTCTCTATCATAGGATTACAAACTGATCTAAAATTTTTGATAAAATTATACTAAATACTAACCAATCTGTACAATAATCTAACTTCCCCAAGATTCTCTAGTGTAGGCCATTCCAAAATGACCTTAACTTTTTTAGGGTCTCTAGGAGAGAAGTCTCAAGGATTGATTTATGCACAAGTGATGTGATGAGAAGCTCAAGTATTGAAATTTGTGTAGGATTTTTTCCTAATTTTGGAAGGACATCGTAGCAAGATGCGAGTTGAGTAGAAGTAGATGGAACAATAGGTGCATTTAGAGCTAGTGGAATTACAAATGTGGAAGCTTTCATAATGACTCTTTTTCTTAGGGTGGTAGCATTATAGTTTGGGACCTTAAACTAGATAATGCTAACATGATTGTCTACTACTTCAATGTAAGCACATAGTAAATCAAAGCCACAAGCATCATTGGTTCTATATTCCCACACAAGGTGTAAAAATGTGAAATATGATCAGTAGAGTAGTCATAATGCATTGCATTAGATGTGGAGACTTTATTTGTGTTATTGTTGCTATTGTTATTGTTATGGTCAAGGAAGGTTTATCCATAGATATTCAGTTTTACATTGTGAGATGACGGTCCTCCTTCAACCTCAATTTTTCTATCATTAGAAATGTTTTGAATGAAGCGCTTAAGATTTATACATTTATTAGTGTCATGCCCTTGGTTACAATGATAATCACAATATTTTATCTCTAAAAAAAATTTTAGTTTAGGATTATTTTTATCAAAGGGTCTTGTATTTAAAAACCATCATGATTTGATTCACCAATCTTTTGAAAATGATATTTGAAGGTTCTTCTAATGCTGTGAATTGTCATTTTTGGTAAATTCTACAATTGAAGTTGTTATTACAATTTTATTTTTGTTTCATGGAAAGAATTAGGATTAATTATTTAGTTGTTGGTTAATTTTTCTATTGATTTTAATTATTCCAATTGCAATTTTGATTATCATTATTTTGAATACAATTATGATAGTTGTTATTTTAATTATAATTTTGATAGATGTTATTTAGATTTAGATTGCCTTGATTGTTGTTTGTACCTTGTAGTATTTGAACATGTTTGACATTAGTGGCAATAGTGTTTGTAACAACTTTATTCTCAAGATTTTTTTTAGGCTTATCATTGTTATTTTTGATTTTTTGACACAAGGAGGCTAGGAGAACTAAGGCCAATAGGCACACTCAGCTACCCAAACCACCATGTGAGAGTTAACACAATGAAACCAAAAACAAAAGAGAACAACACCATAGAGATAGATAGATAGATAGATAGAGAGAGAGAGAGAGAGAGAGAGAGAGAGAGAGAGAGAGAGAGAGAGAGAGAGAGAGAGAGAGAGAGAGAGAGAGAGAGAGAACACTATTCTTTATTGATTCATGGAAATATCATCATACATGCCCAGCTATAAGGCCTTCTGGGTTACGTCAAATCCCAAATCCAACTTCAAGTTCAGATTTCCATCAATTATCTCCCATTAGTTATCTCCCAAAAAATATGATTAAGACTCTACCCTAGACCCTTACTTATACTAATCTAAGCCACAAGTCGGCCTGCAATAGTAATTAAATGTCCACAAATTGATATCCAAGAAAAATCATGATATCTCCTATCTTTGATTGAATTAGAACTCAAATTTCAAACATTGGGTAGTAATTTAGGTCCTCTAAAACCCCTTAATTCTACAAAAATTGAATCATCAAGGATAAGTGTACATCCATCCTAAAAGTCATGCACAGAAAACTATCACTCATAACTACTAGAAATCGATACTCTGGGAGAATTTCTATATCTCCCAAATCATGAAGAATTAGAACTTGTGACTTTGATAAAAGGAAGAAATCTAAGCCCTATTGAATAAATGAAAATATCATCCTCTCATTCATTGTGAAAAATTGGTTACACAATTTGTAACAAGCACCCAGAAACCAGAAAACACAATTTTAGCAGCAAGGTAAAAACTGAAAACATGTAAGATAGCAGTACAACCTAGGATTCTCTTGAATCAAACAACTAGGGTTGGAAGAAATGATTCTCTTGAATCATTGAGATGACACAAGCTAAGCTAAATCCAACTCAGATTGAGAAATCCATGAAGCATCTTCCATAGGTCTATTCTTCCACTTCATAGATATTCATAATAATGTTTTCCTCTTGTGCTCTTACCAACTCTTTGATCCAATATCTATTCAAATTATTCAATATAATTCTTAGGATAGTCCTCTGATACAATAATTTCATCATCTACCTCATGACACTTACATAAATTAGTAACATTGAATATAGGAGGTTTATCCATGTCATTAGGTAACTCAATTTTATAAGCATTTCCTCAAACTTCTTGAAGATCTTACAAGGTCCAAACTTCTGCATCTGCAGCTTACTGTATGTTCCAACTAGAAATCTTCCTTTCTTTAGATGAACTATCACCTCATCACCAACTTGAAAATCATGATGTCTCCTACATTCTCCTTATACTTCTAATTACTTTGATCTATCCTCAACTTCACTTCCTTATGTAAAGACTCCATAAAATCAACAAATTATTCTCTTGCAACACTTCTCTTTTCTTCACCAAAAATATCTCTCAAATCTAACACTCCTCTAGGCTTTATTCTAGTAACAATCTCAAAAGGTCTCTTCCCTATACTCCTATTCAAAGAATTATTATATGCAAATTCAGCTTGTGCTAATACCATCTCCCAATTAGTTGGCTTATTCCCAACTAAACATCTCAGAAAATTACCCAAGCTTCTATTCACAACCTCTGTCTATCCATTTGTCTATGGATGGAATGTTGAACTAGAATTCGACTCAGTACCCATCTTCTTTCACAAAGTCTTCCAAAAATAACCAACAAACTTACTATCTCTATAAAAAATAATACTTCTTGGTAATCCATGCAATCTCACAATCTCTTTAAAGAAAAGTTTAACAACATGCTTAGCATCTAATGCCTTCTTACATAGTATGAAATGAGCCATTTTAGAAAATATGTCCACAACAACAAATATAGAATCATACCCCTTCATTGTTTTAGGCAATCCAAGAACATAATCCATACTGATGTCACTCCAAGGTTTCTCAAGAATAGTAATAGGTGTATACGAACCAATATTTTGACTCATTCATTTTGCAACTTGACAAATTCCACAACTCTTTACAAAATTATGAAAATCCTTATACATTTATGGCCAATAATACTTCTCTTTCAGCAAAATCAATGTCTTATCAATTCCAAAATGTCCAACCAATCCACCACTATGCTTTTCCTTAATCAAATCCAACCTCATAGAGCTTCTAGGAATACACAAATGAATACCTTTGAACAACATACCTTCTTGAATGAAATACTCATTATTCTTACTTATGTTATTGGTTAGATTTGGTGCTTTGTACTCTCTCCATACCTTAGAAAAATTAGGATCAGCATCATACAACTCTTTCATTTCATCAAAACCAATAACTTCAACCTTTGTTTCAGTCAAAAAAAATGTCTTCTACTTAATGCATTAGAAAATTTGTTAGTAACTCCACTCTTGTGCTTAGTTACAAATGTAAAATTCTACAAGTACTCAACCCACTTCATATGTGTTTGATTCAATTTATGTTGACTTACCAAGTATTGTAAAGATTCATGATCAATATAAAACACAAACTCCTTAGGAATCAAATAATGTCTCCACTTCTTCAATGCTTGAACAATAGCATAAACTTCTTGATCATACATAGAATACTTCCTTTTAGCATCATTCAAATTTTCACTAAAGAAAGCAATAGGTTTACCTTCTTGAATTAATACAACTCCTATTGCATTACCACTTGCATCACATTCAACTTGAAATACTTTGTTGAAATCAGGCAAAGCCAATACAGGTAATTCAGCAACCTTTTGTTTCAAAGTCTCAAAACTCTTATTAGCTACATGTGTCCACTTGAATTTCTTTTTATCTCCCCTCATTGTCTTAGTCATAGCATCACAAACAACACTGAAATTCTTTATAAATTTTCTATAAAAACTAGGCATACCATGGAATGATGTTACCTCACCCACATTCTAGGTGTAGGACACTCAAAAATTGCTTTAACCTTCTTAGGATCCATCTTCAATTCATTAGCTAAAATCACAAATCCCAAATACACAATCTCCTCTTGCATAAAAGAACACTTTTTCAAATTAATCAACAACTTTTCCTCTTTCAACCTCTATAATACTTGTCTAATATGCTCAAGACATTTTTACTTGGTCTTACTGAATATAATAATATCATCCAAATAAACAATCACAAACTTACCCAAGAATCTTTTCAGAACTTTATTCATCAACCTCATGAAAGTACTAGGTGCATTAGTCAAACCAAAAGGCATAACCGACCATTCATACAAACCATCTTTTGTCTTGAAAGAAATCTTCCATTCATCACCATCTTTGATTTTGATATGATGATAGCCACTCTTCAAATTAATCTTGGTAAAATACTTTGCTCCACTCAAACAATCCATTATGTCATCCATCCTCGATATAGGAAATCCATATTTCACTGTGATTTTGTTAATAGCTCTGAAATCAACACACATTCTCCATTCTCCATTCTTCTTAGGTGCTAATACAATAGGTACAACACATGGAATCAAATTTTTTATGATTAATCTGTTTTGTAGAAATTCATGCACTTGTCTATTAAGTTCTTCATTCTCTATAGGTATCAATCTATATGGTGCTTTGTTTGGCAAGCTAGCTCTAGGAATCAGATCCATACAATGACTTATGCTTCTTACTAGAGGTAAATCATTAGGAATATCCTTAGCAACAATATCTTTATACTCATTCAATAATTTTGCAATTTCTTCTGGTACTCTATCATTACCAACTTCTACTGCTTGGTCATTACTACCAACACTTGGTCCTCTAGGAACTATAGCAAAACAAACTTGATTCTTCTTTACTTCCTTTTTGTTGCCCCACTTTTTAGTCCTGTAGTAATTTGGAAAAGTAGATGTTTTGTTATATTTGGTCGTGTCAAGTCAATAAGTCTTTCCTCTTTAGGTGATGATTGTCTCCATCGAGTTTCCATCTTTCCCCCTTCTTGCACATTGTATAGCCGGGTGGGTTTTCCTCATGATCATAGTTCATTTGGGTAGTCTAGATCCTTACTCAATGGAGAATCTCAAAGGATACTACTTCAGGCAAATTTACTTGTAGATTATATGAACTGAATATGAAGAAAGATGAAGGGGCAAAAATTTTAGTTTTGCCTTCTCCTTTTGTGGACTTTCGCACCTTGAAGGTAAAATTCCGCAATGAGTTTTAAATACAATTTGAAAATTTCAAGATAGAAAGGTGAGTGAAGTTATAGAAAAGTCAGTTGATTATCATCATATTCTAGCACGGGAATCATTCAAAAATTGCCAAAGTGATCAGAAAAGGCATTGGCGAAAAACTCGAAACTGACTTCTCCTCCTGCGGACTTTCGTAGTCGAAAGGTGAAACTCCGCCAGAAATGTAAATGCAGTCTACAGGATGAATTCAGAAAGAAGAGTTATGTTTGCTTAAGATCATCTAAAGTTTGGGATGTTTCAATGATGTGAATGATTTAAAACCTGTTGAGATGAGTAAAAGGAATATTTGCGGAAAACTGAAAAATAGCTTCTCCTTTTACAAGCTTTCGCACCAAGAAGTCAATTTTCTGAACAGACATAACTAAAGAAAGTAGAGGAAGTCAGTGGGCCCCACTTCTGTTGGCAAAGTACTTTTTCTATTTTCCGAAGGCTTAAAGCGAAATAGTTAAGACAAAAAAGACTAAATGGAGGCTTTGCAGAAAATAGGAAATTGCCTTCTCCTTTGCGGAGTTTCTACCTTCAGAGGCAATTTTCCGCATTGTCCAAAAAATTAATCTTGCAGGCTTGGTTATGTAACAAATTAATCACAAGAAGCCTAAAGGATACAAGGGAAGTAAATACTCACATCTAAAAAGGATTCTAAATGCAGAATCAAGCTGAGCGAATTTCACCCTAGAGAGTACTCTGTTTTGGTTTTTCCTAAACAGGGTTAAAACGAGAAAGTAAGTCAGTAATAAAGGAAGTTACCGTTAAGCCAACAGAAAAGTGAAAAGACATGAAAGAACCCGTTATAATCATCAATCTAATGGATTGATCATTTATTTTTCTTGTGTGGCGCGGATCCTGAAAACCTAACGGGTAAATTGAGGTTTCTATATAAAGAACAATATAACCGATTTTCAAATTACCATTTTCTTGCTTTGAATCATTACGCTGTTGAATTGAACATTGCTAATACAGTACTTGCAAAGCTATTTTTCACCATCATTTACATTCTCAAGTTTCATAGTCTACATCTGTTTGATTAAATGGCTCGTTTCTCTGGATTTGATGGTTTGGGTGGAGTCTGATCAACATGGCAAAACATCACAAATACTTCACTCCGCTTTTATGATATTCTAGATTTTTAGAGAAGGATAAGGACTGAACCAATTCATCCTATTACTGAGAAGCTCCGCAGGAGTGGACTGGTGGAGATAGCTGGATTTCCTGTGGCAGTTCAAGCTCAAGAGTTGATTGTAGAGTGTATCAATCATTACAATCTAGACACTAAGCAGATTTTGTTGCCTGATCAGAGTGTATTAATTTTAGTTGATAGGCAAGCAATGGTGAACTGTCTGTGAATCCCAGAACATGAGGAGTTCTCCACACTGACAGTTGGAGGAGCCATATCATAATTCTCTTTGAAAAAGATGGTATGGAGGAAAGAAATCATGAAGTCTTGGTTCTAGAAACCAAGGGGAGTCAAGAGTAAGGTCCCTAAAACCCTTTTTGGCACTGATCTCAAGCCAGATATTGTGGATATTATGGTTCTTTTGCATCGACTCAAAGGTGAGGTGGATGCCTTTAATTTTGTAGAGCAATATTTTTTCTTGGTGCAAATTATTTGCTCGGATTCACATTATATTGACTAGGCATTTGAGGTCAGTGAGCAATTATCTAGGGCTCTCAGTGCAGCCAAGTTTTATAATTCATTTTATATGTCTTCCTTCCTGATATATATGTTGGCTTCCTTATAGTTATGGCCAGGCCTCCCTAGAATTGAAGATGCGCCAGAAAATGTTAAAAGTTATGAATTTTATCCGTGCTTGTAGCTACAAAACAGCTATGCAAATTTTATCAGAGTTAATGATGCATTCACTATGAGAATTTGCAGGGAACTCCAAGGGCGTTTGGAGCAGAGATTCATCCCAGAAGCAATGGCGGTAATCAGTCAGTTTGGTTGCTTCTTTATACAATTCTCATCCTTCTCCTATTTGCGTCCTGCAACATTCGATGGTTTTCCCTTGAAGATGCCCAGATACCGGGATGACATGATCGTGTTGATGGAGATCGTGAGGCAGGCTCTCCAAGTGAATGCGTTAAGTGCCAGACTGCGAAAGAAGGGATATGAATTCCCTATGAAGGTTGGAGCTTACAGTTGCGAATCCAGGTTAGATGCTAAGAACATGGTGAAAGCGTTTAAAGGAAGGTTCAAGTTACAAGAGTATGAAGTTTTGAGACCCATGTTTGACCCGAATGGGTATGCTCGAGATGTGCTTTAGATTGGAGGCAGAATCAAACATATCACCACCATAGAAGACTACTAGGAAAATTCTAAAGATGAGCTGGAGAGTAGAGATCGTGCCTTTGCTAGATTCACGGTGGATCAAGTAAGAACTTATGGTATCAATTTGGATGTAGAAGGGCTAGAGGATGATGGCCAGAATATGTATAGCAATACATATTTAACAAGGTTGAGAAATACCCCAGTCATCTCAGAGCCCTACACTAATATAGATGAAGATCTCGATGTTATGGTGGCTAGGATCATCAAAAGAATAGGAAAATGGGTAGAGTGGACAGTCAAGAAGGGCCAAAGTAAGGGAAAAGCTTCTCAACAATCTCCAGCTGCTGCTACTACCACTTCTTCTCATAGCGCCACACCCAATGTATCAATATCAGCTACTCAAGGACCAGCTATGCCTATAGGAGGAGGAGATCAACCACCTGAAAAGAACATTCCCATATCTCTGACATGTCAAGGTGGCTCTCTGCCAGTTATCGAGACCCAGTCTACTGTTGAAGAAAAAGAGACTGGTAAGGAAAAAGATAGTGGTGCTCCTCCAGTCTTCATTCCTCATGTTTCCCCATCTCCATCTCCACAGAATACACCCGTTCCTTCTCCTCATACTACACCACTTCCATCTCCTCATCATAGTCCTATTCTATCTGAGAAGACTCCCATTTTGCAGCCATCTAGTTCTCCAATTCAGGTAGTAGAGGTTGGAGATGAAGACTCTAGTATAGGGACCAATCCTTTAACATGGAAAGTTGTAATAATTCATTATATCATTTCCTAATAGGTTCAAAATTTTAGTAGGGAACTTATATATTAGCATAATATCTAGTAGGTATCATCCTCGCTAAAGTTTTCCCCTCTAACCAAGGGTTTTCCCTGAGAACAAAAGTAATTGGGTTATGTTGTTGGCTTTCTTGTTCTTGTGCATTTCTATCTTGTTAGTTGGTGATTATTTTATAAGTTTGAATTTTATAAACATTATTCCCAATTTATTACCCCCTACCCCCCTAATTGTGAGGTGTGAACTTATGTCATTTTAATTTTTTGTTAGAGAATTAGGTCCTATTTGAGAAGGAATATTAATATCTTGAGGAGATATAGGATGAGATACAAGAAGGAAAGTCCAAAGTTTTATGGAGACAACCATAATATCTATAAGAAATATGAGGACTCACTTGATTGGCATGGAAATTTTATGGAAGATTACAAATATAAATACATCTTTAAAATAAGAAAGTGATCTATCTTCATGTACATATGAGGAAAATAAAGAATTTAAATACACCATTATCTGATTAGTGTCCTATAAGAAGAAAACTTTATAGAAGTGAAAGACTTGGATTTAGCTTATGAGATTTACACAAAATTGGAAACATTATATGAAGGAGGACAATACATAAAGAAAGATAAGATACATATGTGGGAAGAAGAGATAGAGAATGTAAGAACACATGAAAAATAGACTAGTAAGCCTATGTTAAGAGAATTAAAAAGATTGTTACATGGGTAAGGGATACATGTGAAATCATAATAGAAAAAGAAATAGTGTAGAAGATTCTTAGAATTTTGACACCAACTAATAAGAACAAGGTTAATGTTATTGTGGAAGTGATTCCTCTCATTCTAGGATTCAATGGGGAGATACTGATTAGTAAGCTTCAAGCCTTTAAAACTTCTAGAATAAGAAATTCTTTACCTAATGTTGAATCTACTTTTAAGGATAATGCTCATAAAGATAAAAGAATGTTATGAAAAAGTGTGAGCACTAGTAGAGCTATTGGAAATCTTGGAGAATATAATAAGGATATGGTAAGAGATAGAGGAAGATGAAAGGAAGCTCAAAGAGATTAAGGCTTTGATCATAAAAAGAGAATGCATAGGTAAGGGAAAGTTTGAAGAAAAAACTACCTGTAATATGTTTTTTATGTCAAAATATTAGAAACTAAGTTTGTTTTCTCCTCTTAATCAAAACCTTCAAATCTATATGAATCCTTCACCCACACATGATACTAATTCCATTGTTCAACCATCTTCTATGGATATTATTTACGATTCAAAGATGGATGATCTTAATCATAATCTCAACCATGTGGAACATGTTGATTTATCAAAATCTATATCTCCACCTTGACCTCAAACTCACCCTCAAATTCAACCTCAAGTTACACAACAAGCTTAGTTTAAACTAAAAACTCAACTCAAACCTCAAAAACATCTTGGGAACTCTTGATTACCTTTGATGATTTTGAGATTATTAAAGCTCTTGATGGTCCCCTTTATATTTATGCTAAGATTGATAAGATACCTACACACAGTTGTCTAGTTGATCCTACATCCTTAGTCAATGTTATTATCAAGGAAAATATTTTTATAAAATGCTTGCAACATAATTCTTATGATACATCTAATGTATGGATTCAAAATTGTAATGGTTTTCTTTATCCATCATTTGGTTCTATTGATTTTCCAGTTGAACTTTGTGGTAAAATTGTAAACACTACCTTTGTTGTTGTTTCTACTTTTGATCAATTTCAAGTTAAGCTTGGTTTTCCTTGGTTGAATGCCATGCATGTTGTTTCTTATCCTATTCATAAGTTTCTTCAATTCATTCATGATGAAGAAGTGAAGATGATTAACCATAGTTTATATCAGCCGTCTAGGCCCAGGGATCGTGCTACACTTGACTTGTTTTGGCCTTCAATACCTAATCCATGTCTTGCTACACTTGAATTCTTTTGGCCTTTGATGGATCTTAATCACGTTATTTTTCCTATACCTTCCATACCTCCTTTATCTATGACTTTTGGTTCTATTAATCAAGGTCCTACTATTGCTTGTTAGTCTCATGTGAATCCTATTAATCCTTCAATATAATCTATGAAGGATTTGGTAGTTGTTCCTCTTAGTTCTTATCATGTTTTAAACAAGAAAAAACACAATCTATCTATTAATGAACATCGTAAGAAGCACCTTGCTCAAGCTAAAGACCATACTTTTGTTATTCAAAGTTCTTTACCTTCTTTTGATCAACCCATACTTGATGTGTTAGAAGAAGTTAATGCTAACAATGAGGTTCAGATGCAAGATTATGATGATTCTATTCATATCTTAGATCCTATTTTGATTAATCTAGATGAAGAAGATACTCTTGATGATGTTAATGATGAATATGAGACTATTGACATTGACATTGATCTACCTAAAATGCTTTCATCACAATTGACAATTACACCTAGTATCGAACATGATGATTCTCAAGAGGATCCTTGTTTGGAACTAGTTCTCATTCCTACTATGTTGGATATAGTTCCTCTTGCAAGTTAACCACCTTCCTTAAATTATATAGAATGAGATGGTGAAAGTAGCCGGCATGTTAGATCGCTTAGCCCTTCATGGTAGCCTTTTGTGTGTTTGTCTATCATATTATGCTTCTTTCATAATGTGTTTGCTACATGTTTTTTAGATTATTTTATATGACCCTAGTTTCTCTATTGGTGCAAGGTGATAAAGGAATCTAATTTGTTATGATACTCCTCTACATGTATCTATTTTTCCCCTATATATTTTTTCATGTTATGTTGTACTTGTGCTTTTGTTTGTAAAAGTTTCCTTGTGTAATCTGCCATGACTTGGTATCACTAATTCTTTTTGTTCTCCATGTCATGGTCTGAAAACTTTCTTCTTCATAACTCATCTATGTTCTTTCCTCCATTGTGATTTTAGTTTTACTTTATTTGGGGAATGATGTCAATTCATTTGTAGTAATATCATAAATATATTCTCTTATGATCATACTGACCCCATGGAAGGTAGGTCCCTTTTGTGTTCTCTATATGTTTATGTGGTATTTCTCTTGATTTATCTTTGTTTTGGGGCATCTCATAGTGGAAACATAATCAATGGAGTTGTTTATGTTTCTATGTAATCCATTGTTGTTTTTGAAGTGTTAGCAATGACTTTAACACAAGGGCATGCACTCGTCTCAATTATTGCACACACACACTTTCAATATACATATATTTTTCATGGTACTTCTCTCCCTTTATGGATTAGTGAGTAATCCTTAAAGCATGGATTTTTATTTTTATAGGATCTCTTGATCCCTCTAGTTTCAAATTATATATGTATATATTTGATCCCTTAAGGTTGAAGGTGTTCTTAAGGCTGAATCTCTTTTGTTTTTGGTTTTACTCTTATAGAATAGAATATTCCTAAGGGTGAATCTTTGATGGGTTGACTAGTGAGTAGCCAAATTCATTAGGCAGTTGAATTCCATATTTCCAGATGCATTGTTTCCTTGTGTGGTTCACAATGGGACATAAGTTATCATTGGGCAAGGTAACCACACACTCTCTCTTTTCTCTCTTTTCTAGAAATGTCTCTCTTATTGTGATCTTGGAGTTGATGAAGAATTAATTCCTTGGGGTCTTGAGAGTTCCTTTTGTCTCTTTGATTTCAATAAGATTATCTTTTCATTACAATCTCCTTTACCAAGAGTTTTCATTGAGTCCATACTCTTGCTAAAGTGGGGGCTAAATGTATCATTAGAAAATAGAAGCACTTCCATTTAGAACTGGTTTAGTCCTTAGAGCAGGTGGTCTAAAGTCATGTCAAGTACCTTGATTGGGTATTTGACTAGATTTGGCTTTTTCCCCTTGCTTTGCTTCTCTCTCTCTCTCTCTCTATATATATATATATATATATATATATATATATATATATATATATATATCTTTCATTTCTAGCTCTTTTCTAGCAGCCTTTTCTAAAGATTTGAGGTCGTTGACCTTCTGGGTCAAGGATAACCTTCTAGGTCAAGGTCAACCTCAACTTTGACGTAGGACAAGGATGACTTGACCTTGACCTAGGAAAGATTTAACCTCAACCTCGACCCTGACCTAGGTAAGATTTGATCTTGACCTTGACCCTAGGTCAAAATTTCAAGTTTTGGAGGTTTCAGTATATTGGGCTTTGGAAAGTTTTATTTCCCACTTTTGGGTCAGCTATTTCAGATTTTGGAACGATAAACTCTTAAATTATATTTAATTTAGGTCCATTTCTAGTGGTTAAGGTTTAATTGGAATTTAATTATCCTATGTTGGGGTCTCTAGAAGTTTGTGTCCTAGATTAGTATAAAATGAAGCTTTTCTCTCTCATTTTCACAATCTAGAGATACATATTTTCCATGATCAAGCATCCACCTTCCATTGAATTTGAGCATAAGTAAAATAAAGTGATCAAGAAAGAAAGGAGAAGGAAAGTATTCAATCATTCAAGTATCCAAGTATTCAAGCATTCAATTCATCAAGGAGATCCATTGATAGCTATTGAAGGATTCAATCTCTTTGGAGCCCTCTTCTTGATGATTCTAACACCCATATTCATTCAAGCCAAATTCTATTCCAAGATCCATTCAAGATTGGTGTTGAAGATCTAATGCAATTGATTTGAGACATCCTACATTCAATTCTACATTCATTTGGAGTATCCATACTTGTGGATTCAAGAATTCAAATCCTCCACAAGGATTTCAACATAAGTAAGGTGAATAGTTCCATTTACTTTATTTATCTATATTGCAATTTCAATTCCATTTTTAAAGGATAATTCCAAATCAAGGTTTGACAAAGGCAAACCCCTCATCCAACAACAACACCCTTTTTCTTGCCAAAGTAGGTGGAGGATAATGAATATCAGTGTAGATTTGGTACCTTTTTCAGTAAACTTTTGGGATTCACGAACAAGATTTTCATCAAAGTAGTACAGGTCAAGGTAAAAAATAAATAGGTAAGATCTTAACTCAACTTTGGGTCAAGGTTGACCTTCTTTAGAAAGATAAAAGGTTTCTGGGTTTTCTTTGTTTCTACATTTCTAGTCTAGATCCAATTGCATAATTTCCCAAAACTATATATAGACATCAAAAAATAACATTTTAAAGATTTACCCTACTTTAAGGTTGGTATTTGTTTTTAATTCAATTAAGATTTCAATAGATACTGTTCATAATAAAATATAAGGTTTTCTTCTCCATCCATATTCTCCATAGATTGATTTCTTTGTGCATTAGCCTTTTTGGTTAATCAATTTAGATCTCTCCTTTGGGACTTTGGATTTTGAGGTAGACATTATGTCCCTTTTATTCCTCTACATTTAGATGAATACTCATTGTTCATCTTACATAAGGTTAAGTACCAGCTAGTAATAAAAATGAAAGATGCTAAAACAAAGAAATGGGAATCAAAGAAAATGACAACACCACAAATTGTAGATATAAAGAAGCAAATTGCAAGGGTCAAGAGATTAGAGGTAAAAATCAACATACAATTGGTAAACACTTATGTTTAGCCAAAGGAGGAACAAGACACGATATCTAAGTTTCCCTCTCATACCCTTGTAGATATGTTTTTCATGATTTCTCAGATTACTATTAAGGTTCCTTTGTTTGAATTGTTTAGGATAGAAGAGCATAAGAGTAAAGCCTTGGCTTGGTTAGGAACTATAGGAGTAATAGATTATGTTAAAAATATTCAAACTTTAGCAAGAAAAGAAGGATGTACCATGTTGGGCTAAGGAACCTGAAGGGCTACTGTCTTAGATTCCTCCTATGTATTTAGATAATTCTAATGCTGCTTACATTGAAAATATTAACCCATCTTTCTGAGTCTTGTTATAAATGGAAGGGTCATTAAGAATTGTATGATAGACTCAGTGTAACAAATGTTTTTTCATAACAAAATAAAGGCAAACTAGAAGGACTTTTCCTCAACAAATTATTGAACAAATATACTAAATTCCTTTTCATGGAATATTAACTGCTCTTAACTACCAACAATTAACTGAAATAACTGTAACAATGATCAATTGTATTAACAGAGATAATGATCAACTAAAATAATGGTAACAATGATCAACTATAATAAAAAAGATAATGATTATCTAAAATAATTGTAATTATGATCAATTGTATTAACAGAGATAATGATTAACTAAAATAACGGTAGCAATGATCAACTATAATAACATTAATAACAATTAACTAAAATAACTATAATAGAATCATCAGTAATAACTAAAATAATGATTTACTATCTTTCCATACATATAAGTAAAGTAAATGCTTAACATGTAAAAGAAGAAGAACATACAAGAAATATCCGGTGAATCTTTAGTTGGTTGTGCAAGCCTTCACTTTCGGTGAGAGGAGAAGCATTGAATTAGACTTAACCTCCCAACCTTAGACCATACTTATCCCCACATAATTGATTGAATTAGAAAGGCCATCCCTACCCCAGGATTAGGCTTGAATACTTTTAGTCCAGCCACCTGAGCATTCCAATGTTTAGAATGTTCGCACAGTTATGGACAAACATGTCTAAATAACTATTTCTACTAACATTAAGTGATCATAGATGGAAAACATGCCTTAAAATGACCTTGGCAAAGGTTTTCTAATGGGTTCATTGACCTAATCACCACTATTTGGCTTGACAATAGTAGAACAATAATATGGATGAGCATGAGCTATTAAATGAAATTAATTTAGATTTATTTATCATACTTGACTTTTATTTTTATTTCATTGAAAATTCCATCTCACCTCTTCACCTTTCCGTGGCTATACAACTAGTGAGTCCTAGGTGTTCAGATCTCAAAGAAATCAGCTCTATCCATTTATTCTCAATTGATTTATGAATGCTATATATTTTTAGCTTATCACAATCTATGATTTGAAGAATGTGTTCTTTAAGACTTGCAAAAATATATCATTTGATTATGTTTCCAGTGGTATAAATAATCACGATTTCATAACATGGTTACTTGGCTTTTATTTTCCATAAACAACTCTAACTTAGATAAGGTCTAACCTATGATATTAAGTAAGATAATTTGCATCATGATATAAATTATAGCTTACTGCTATATAAATCAAACTATTGTAACTAGTAAAGAAATCAAATTGCAATATTTGGATTTTTGGTTGACCACATAACCTGGTATAATCTAAAAGAAATAATGGAGCCTTGCTGGATGCTCAACAACCTACCTCAGAAGTGATCTTGAACACTAATTCCCAGTATGAATATTGCTCATGATTTTAGTAGAACAACAGTATGACCAGGGATAATGGAAGGGAAATAATGCAATAGTTACTAATTGATATTTGCATAGATATCGGGTGCTATGACAAATGTGGTTGGGTAATATGAAGAAGTCAGGTTCTTGAACAAGGAAGTTGAGTACTTGAACAAGGAATTTGAGTGATGGAAAAATGAATATCTTCTAACTCTCTTGAATTCATAATATAAAGATATTATATGTCTCTTTGGCTTCCAAGAAGCCATAACATAAAAAGAAGTGTTTTAGCTCTTAGACACCAAATAAATATGCAAAGTGTTCAATCAATTTCTAGCAAGAAAAATGAATAAGAAATGGAAAAAGATTTGAAGGCTATAAATAGAAAATAATTATGGTTTATATCTATCTATATACATGTAGATATACTTATGAGGTGGCATCATTTTATTATAAAAGAATATTATGGTCTCACTTTATTCTTATATCTATGTGTATGTACATAGGTATATATTATAATGCTGTGGAGAAAAGATCAATAAAAAATATTTGAGGTATGTATTATTTTTAATTAAATTAATTTATGTTTTAAATTGTTTATTTAATAGCTCATGTGGGTCCTTCAATTGTATCCTAAAGTTCAAGTCACTAGGTCCTTTCCAAGGCAATTTAAGGTCATACTTGTCAACCTGATGATTGGAATAAGCTAGCATCCCATTCTGTTGATCTCGTTTAGAAATGCTTCCCCTCCTTTATCTTCTCCTACAATTACTTGTGCAATATTTCCATGATAATAACAAGTTCCATAATAATTTTCATATTAACATTTAGTATAGATAAATAACTTAATTATTAACCATAATTCCAAAATCAAGCAACTACTAAACATCAAATGATAAATAATGGATAACAACCATATTCATTAAAAAGGTTAATATAATGAATATGTTTGGATATAAATAGCTACTCACTTCACATGATTATGAAAGAAAAATCCATTTAGTCTAATGGCTATGAATAAATTTTAAAATTAGGTCAAAATTTGGGATGTAGCACTCAAAAGCTTCAAACACTATTATGCCATTCAAAATAATAGAATCCTTAGGTCTAAAAGTTGATACAAAGAATGGGAGATGTTGTGCCCTTGATTCTAGAGTTCCTATCATTGGCGCTATAAATGCATTACCCTATCAACTAGCTACATACCCAAATAATGAACTTATTATGAGTGTGTTGGTAGTAGACATCCCTCCTTAGCATGATATATTATTATCTAAAAAATGGAGAGTTGCAATGGGAGTTAGTTTGTAATGCGATCTTTCATTCACTACCTTTCAAATAGGTGACTAGGTTGTGAAGGTAAATAGAGAGCCCAATGTTACCCACATGATAAGGAAAATATTGACTATGATAAAACATGTTTCTTGGACACTGATACCAATACTTTTAGAGTAGAGGTGATTGTCTTAGAAAAGGAAAAGACACCTAAACTAGTAACAAAAGAAGCAAGAAATTGATTTTCCTAGAAGGATCTCTAGACTATCTACTTTGATGGTGCTAGTTCTAAAGAGGGGATTGGAGCTAGAGTGGTGTTTATTTGACCAAAAAAGAAAAAATTTAGATACTCATTTACTTTAGATTTTACATGCACCAACATTGCAGAATATGAAGCACTCCTGTTAGGTTTAAGAGTAGCTGCTAGACATGGTATAATATTCTTATATATAATTGGTGACTCTAAGCTAGTGGTGTCAAAAGTTAGACAATCCTATGCATCAAAAAATAAGAGACTAAAGAAATATAGAGATGTTATGTGGGATAAATTTGAATCCTTGAGGCTTTTGGAATAGCTTAGATGGACATAACCAACAATAAAATCACATATTTACTAGAAAATGTTGCTATCAAACCAGATGACATATCATTTGTAGGTGTACCCAAAGTAGAAGTACAAAAAATATCTTTAATCCCTGATAATATTGAAAGTTGCAATGTTTTTGAAGACGATTTTGATATCTTGAAATTTCTTGAATGTGAAGACAACTACCACAACCAAGAAATATATTGTAGTACTTTTGTGGAAAATATAAATGGATAGGATATAATCTTTGGAAATGAGATTATACAACTTAAAAAAAAATGGTTTCCAAAGGTTTAGTTGTCTTAGAAACCATGTTTGATAGTTAGGATAGAGTAAAAGGGGATGTTAAAGAAAAAAACTAGAGGAGCTAGAAGAAATAAACTTAGCTACAATTGAGTCTCCCAAGAAAGTATATATTGGAAAAGGCTATCTCCTATTATTAGAAAAGTTCTAATTGGATTTCTAAGGAAATATATGCATATTTTTTCTTGGCCATATGATGACTTGAAGGCCTATAGGGAAGACTTTTTTAAATATGTAATCCCTCTTAAAGATAATGCTAAAACATTTAGGCATAGGTAAAGACCAATTAACCCTACCCTAGCCCCCAAGATGTAAGAAGAATTGATGAAGATTAGAGATGGGGGCATTATCAAATCCATTAGACATTCAACATGAGTTTCAAACTTGGTACCATTTAGAAAGAAGAATGGAGACATCAAATTATGTGTAGATCTTAGAAATCTAAACAATATTTCATGAAAGATAATTATGGATTGCCTAACATGGAAGCTATGTTATAGAGGATGACTAGTTCTGAGCTCATGTCCATGATGGATGGATTTTTTAGGTATAATAAAGTGTTAGTAGATGAAGATGAACAATACAAGACTATATTCACTACTCCATGAGGAATATATGTGTATATGAGGATGCTTATCAGACTTATCAAAGGTGGGACAACTTTTGAGAGACCTATGGATGTAGCCTTTTTTGAATTCATAGATGAGTTCATGGTAGTTTATTAGAACAATTTGATTGTCTACTCTAAGAATGCAAAGGATCATTGTAAACACCTAGAGAATATCTTTATATAAGACTTGGAATATGGTGTCTCTCTTGCTACAATGATAGATCAAATAGATGTTATAGGAACTAATAGGATTAAGTATGCTACAAGAAGTTAAGTAATGTTTTGAAGTGTGTTTTCAATGTTTTGATAAAGTCCTATGTTGTGGTGGCATAAATGGAATAGTAATTCAATGAACACTTCAAGTATAGCCACTTAGGACAAATAGTGTTTTCTTTTTAGTTGAGTTAGTTTTCTTTATGATCTTTGTGTGTGTTTTAAATAATTAAGCCAACTAAACAATTGATAGCTATAGGAAGTTAGTGGCAGTTTTTTGATTCCTCATAATTTGGAAAAAATAGTTTTTGATTTCTAGGTGATGTTTCATCTTCCTACATCTGAGATAGGAAAGTATGGAATAGATAGATTTTGGAAATGTAATGGGATTATCGAATGGAGAACAAAGGAATATAAAAGTTTGTGTTTTGTTTATAATTTTTGATGATCTTTGAGTTGGATGTGTGATTTTTGTCTTTTGTCTAGAATTTGGAAGTCTACATTCTAAGAATATACTGATGTTCTAATTCATGCATAACAAAATGTAGTTTGGTTTCTTTTGAACCCCATCTAAGTTTTTGGGTTTTTGATTTCATTATAGAGTATTCAATTTTCTGAACTATGAATGTAAATATTTGTTGTTTTGAGAGTCACACAAATTGATGGGATTCCATTAAACTCTCCATAGTTAGTTTCTAATATTGTGGAGAGGTGATGTATCATAGTTTTTAAATTTTCTTTTGTATTTTTGTTTCAATGATCCCCATTTGTTCCCACAAGGAATTAAATCTTTGAATCAAGTGAATATGATTATGTATTCACTAATATGATTTTATGTGGTGGTGATAAGTATCAAGCTAAAGTAAGAAATTGTAGTTTTGATTCATGTTAAAGAGGTTACCTTTGATGATCATCTTAGGCTTGAGTTTTAATTTCACATGTAGACATGTGGAGAGGAGTTGAACATGGTTATCATTGATTAGAAGATGTTTGTATTTGTTTTTATATTCAATTTTACATTCAAAGTTGATAATTTTATCTATATATTTTATCTATATTGTGGAAGTGTTGGGTCAATCTCTATTAAATTGGTGTAGAAAACAAATTTTTCTACAAGAGGTCAAGAAAGTTCCTATCACATGTTAGCTTATGAATTGTTATTAAGGATGTTAGTCATATAACAATTTGAGACAAGTTGAAATTGGTAATGGAAGGTGTATATGCCCCTTGAAATAACTTAGTCAAGTGATTGATTTCCTCCTAAATTTTCCAAGGTGAGGCCTTGCATCATTTTTGGTATCAAAGCTAAAGAGTTTTTAGATTGTATGAAGTTACATGTTGTACGTTCCTAAGCAAGAGTCTTCAATAGGGTCAAGGAAGATGGTGACCAATGCAAAGTTAGCTAAGAAGGTTGAGGAGCAAGATGAACTCCTTTAGAAAGAGAATAGAGGAATGAAGGGGATATTGGTAAAATTAGCTAGTAAGTTAGAAAACATGAAGAATGTGGTTGAGAAGAAAGAAACGAAAGTAGAAGAAGAAGAGGAGGAAGAAATCCCAGATGATGATGAGGATGACGTATCTAAACTAAGAAACCATTTTCTAAAGCTTTGAAGTCTTTGGGAGGAAAACCCACTAGGTTACCTATGTTTATGGGAAAGATGGATGTTGAATTAGTATTAGAATGGATTGAAGCTCTAGAGAATCACTTTGAATGTGAGAAGATTTTAGAATCATAGCAAGTCAAGTTGGCTAAGTCTAGAATGAAGGGAGCAGCCCTTACATGGTGGAATTTTATACAAGAACAAAGAGTAAAGAAAGAGAAGAGGAAAATTTGTTCATAGAAGAAGATGGTGTCTATGATAAGAGAAATGTATCTCCTTGAAGATTATGAAGTAAAATTACATTAGAAAGGAAGAATCTCAGACAAAGAGATATGGATATTTGCACTTGTATAAAGGAATTTTAGAAGTTGAGTCTAATATCAAAATTTTCAAAACTAGAGAGTATCAGTCCTAACACAGTTGCTGAATGTTACCAACTATCTTTGAAAGTGGAGGAGAAAATCAAGAGGAGACAAGAGAATAAAAATAGAAGTAGAGGAGGACAATCATTTAGAGGAAGAGGCACATTTAGAGCAAGAAGGCCAAATTTTTAGCCACAAATAGAAACATATAATGAAGTAAAAAAGTTTGATAATTTTAGAGGAAATTTCAGAGGTAGAAGGCCAAATTTTGAGAGGAAGATCACTAGGAAGAATGAATGGAACAATAAGATGTTACAATTGTAACCAAGAAGGTCACATGGCACACAAATTTCTAACAAAGGCAAGCTCTAGTACTCATGGAGAAAGGAGAATACACCTTACACAAGAAGCTGATTTACAAGATGATTCAAAAACTTATGGTTATCCAAAAAGGGGAGAAGCACTTATGATGAGAATAACACTATTGAAGATGCTTGTAAAAGAAGAATCACCATAGAGGAAGTCTATTTTTAGAACTACTTTTAAGTCTGGAGGAAAGGTTTGCAAGGTATTGGTAGACACTGTTTCTACAGATAATTTCATAGCTCTTGAAATGGTGGAGAAGTTAAAGTTACCAAGAACACCATATCCATATCCTTACAAAGAGTCTTGGCTAAATAAAGGACATCATACTATAGTGGAAGAGCAAGCTTGGGTTGAATTTCAGATTGGATCATACAAAGGAAAATTATTGTTTGATATTGTTAATATGGATGCACACCATGTACTTTTTGGTAGACCATGACAATATTATCTAAAGGCACAACATGATAGAGTAAATAATACATACACTGTTACAAAGAATGAAAAGGTGATTTAACTAATACCTCTAATTGAACCATGTCAAGAAGAATAAAAAGCTATAGAAGCTAAGATCATGGTAATGGGTAAGAAAGAATTTTTGAAAGAAGTTAAAGGAAATAAGTGTTCACTCTTTGCATTAATTCCATTACTCAAAGATAAATTATAGAATGATGTTGAAAATTAGATTGAGACAAAAAAATAAAAAATGGAACATTCAAATTTGAAGGTGGAACTAATAGAAAAGAAGAAACAAAAGGTAGTAGAAGAAAAACCAATTCTAGACAAGTACAAGGAAATCATAGTGGATGAAATACCAAGAAGTCTCCCACCTATGAGAGAAATTAGTCATTGGATTGATCTCATTTTAGGTTCAACATTACCAAAAAAGACTACATACAAGCTAACACCACAACAAAATGAAGAAATGACAAGGCAAATTGAATAGTTACTTGAAACTGGTTTGATTGTGAAAAGTCTAAGCCCATGTGTAATACCTACACACTGGCACCAAAGAAAGAAGGAACATGGAGACTATGCATAGATTTGAGAGCATTGAATGAGATCACTATAAGGTAAAGATTTTCAATGATTAGAATAGAAGATTTACTTTATTGTTTAGGTAAGGTAAGATATTTTTCAAAAATTAATGTAAAAAGTGGATATCATTAAATAAGAATTAGGCCAGGAGATTAATGGAAAATTTATTCAAGACAAATGAGGGATTATATGAATGGAAGGTAATGCCATTTGGATTTTCTAACACTCCTAGTATATTTATGAGACATATGAATGAAGTTCTCAAAGATTTTATAGGAAAGTTTGTGATAGTATATCTAGATGACATTTTAGTTTTCATCAACACAAAAGAGGAGTATTTGAAACATGTAGACTTGGTATCGAGGAGGCTACAAGCAGAAAAGTTGATGATTAATTTGGAGAAATGCAATTTTATGCAAGAGGAGCTAACATTCCTTGGATTTTTAATCTCAAAGGGAACACTCAAGATGGATCAATATAAGGTAAGCATAATTCTTTTGTGGCCAATTCCTAGAAGTATTGCAACAGTTAGAAGTTTTCATGGTTTAGCCACTTTCTACAGAAAGTTCATTAGAAATTTTAGTTTGATTTGTGCACCTATTTTGAATACCATAAAAGGAGGGCAGAAATGTAAATTTTTTTGGGCAACAAAAGCTAGTGAAGCCTTTGAACTTCTTAAAAAGAAGTAGCCCAATAACTAGTGCTCACATTTCTTAATTTTAGTAAAGTATTTCAAATAGAAAATGATGCCAACAACATAGTAATAGGAGGTGTTCTTAGTCAAGAGGGTAGACCTATATCCTTCTTTAATGAGAAACTCAATGAAGCTAAACAAAAATATTCTTCATATGATTTGGAAATGTATACCCTTATCCAATCTCTTAAGAAATGGAGACACTATTTGTTGCCCAAAGAATTCATTGTATACATAGATAACTAGGCCCTTAGTTTCATAAATAGCCAAGAGAAACTAAATCATAGGCATATGAAATGGGTAGAGACATTTTAAGTATTTACTTTTCTATTAAGTACAAAAAGGGAGTTGCAAATAAGGTTGCTAATGTGTTAAGTAGAAGAACTTTGAATATGTCACAAATTTAGTTGGAAACTACAAGAATTTCAAATCTGAAAGATATGTATGTTAGTGATGCTGATTTTAAAGAGATTTATCAATCATGTACTAATCTGGATGATAGATACAATTGTGAGTATGTTGATTTTGTAATTCAAGAAGGGTTATTGTTCAAAGGAGGACAACTTTGCATACCAAAATGTTCTATGAGAGATAACATCATACAAGAGAAACATAGTGTATCATTAACTGGTCACTTTGGAGGAGATAAGACTTTAAAGCTAATTCAAAGAAGTTACTTTTGGCCAAAGTTATAGAAAGATTTGAGAAAATTTGTGGAAGAGTGCATCATTTGTCAGAAAAGAAAAGGTAAAAGTACTAATGTAGGATTATATCAGCCCCTACCTATTCCTTCAAGACCATGGGAAAGTATTAGTATGGATTTTATTATGGGATTAACAAGAACTCAAAATGGGCATGATAGTGTTTTTGTTTTTGTGGATAGGTTTAGTAAAATGGCACATTTCTTACCATGTACATCCGCCAAAGATGCTTCATACATAGCAAATTTATTCTTCAGAGAGATAGTTTGAATTCATGGATTACCATTAAATATTGTTTCAGATAGAGATGGAATATTTGTAGGTTATTTTTGTAGGACCTTTTGGAAGAAACTTGGCACAAATTTATCTTTTTTATTTGCATATCACCCACAAACCGATGGTCAAATTGAAGTTTCAATAGATCTTTGGGAAATTTGTTAAGATGTCTTACAAAATAGCATGGAGAAAAATGGGATTCTATACTTGCTCAAGTTGAATTCTCATACAATGATATAGTGAATAGAAGCATATGAAAATATCCATTTTAGATTGTGTATGGTACACACCCAAGAGGAATTTTCAAATTGAGAGAACTTCCAAACATTTTTCCAAGTAATTCACATGGTGCAAAACTTACTGAAGCTAATAAAGAGGTCCAAGATCAAGTCAAGTTGTAAATACAAAATTCAAATTAGAAATACAAAGAATTTGCTGATCAAAAAAGAAGAGAAGTACAGTTCAATGTTGGTGATTTAGCGTGGGCATATCTATAGAAAAAAATATTACCTCAAACAAAGCATACAAAGTTATTACCTAAGAAGGTTGGTCCTTGTAAAATTCTAGAAAAATATGGACACAATGCATATGAATCTCAGTTACCCACAAACATTGGTATTCACCTATATTTAATGTTTGTGATCTCACACCATACAAAGGTTTAGAAAACCAACCAACACATGAAGATTCTGTAACAACACATTTGTAGTAAATATCTAAGCCAACACCACCTCAATTGGAGAAGATACTCAATACAAAGATAAAGAAGACTCGAAGAAGACAATATACATTGTATTTAGTCAAATGGAAGAACAAACTAGCAACATAAGCTATTTGGATGGATGAGAAACAAATCAAAAAGCATGGCTCATCATTACAACATCTCATCTCAAGTGGGCTTGAGATTCCTTCTACATGGGAGTATGCTGCAGTGGTAGATCAAATAGATGTTAAAGGAAATAATAGGGTTAAGTATGCTACAAGAAGTTAATGTAATGTTTTGAAGTGTGTTTTCAATATTTTAAAAAAGTCCTATGTTGTGATGACATAAATGGAGTATTAATTTGATGAACTCTTCAAGTATATCCACTTAGGACAAAGAGTGTTTGCTTTTTAGTTGAGTCAATTTTCTATATGAGCTTTGTGTGTGTTTTAAATAATTAAGCCAACTAAACAATTGACAACTACAAGAAGTTGGTGACAGTTTTTTGATTCCTTATGATTTGGAAAAAAATGGTTCTTGATTTTTGGGTGATGGTTCATCTTCCTACATTAGAGATAGGAAAGTGTGGAAAATGTAGATTTTTGGAATGTAATGGGATTATTGAATGGAGAAAAAAGGAATAGAAAGTTTGAGTTTTGTTTCTAATTTTTTATGATCTTCGAGTTGGATATCTGATTTTTGTTTTCTTTCCAAAATTCAAGAGTCTACATTTTGAGAATATATTGATGTTCTATTTCATGCATAATAAAATGTAGTTTGGTTTCTTTTGAACCCAATCTAAGTTTTTGGGTTTTTGATTTCATTACAAAGTATTCAATTTTCTAAACTATGAATATAAATATTTGTTGTTTTGAGACTCACACCAGTTGATGGGAGTCTACTAAACTCTTTTTAGTCAATTTCTAAGATTGTGGAGGGGTGATGTATCATAGTTTTTAATTTTCTTTTGTATTTATGTTTCAATGATCCCTATTTGTGCCCACATGAAATTCAATCTTTAAATTAGGTGAATATGATTATGTATTGACTGATATGTTTAATTGTATGATTGTATGTAGTGGTGATAAGTATCAAGATGAAGTAGAAAATTGTAGTTTTGATTAATGTTAAAGAGGTTACCTTCGACAACTAACTTGGGCTTGAGTTTTAACTTTGCATGCTGATATGTAGAGAGGAGTTAAACATGGTCATCATTGATTAGAAGACAATTTGTATTTGTTTTGATATTTAGTTTTACATTTGAAGGTGATAAGTTTATCTATGTATTTCATCTACATTGTGGAAGAGTTGGGTTGGCCTCTATTAAGTTGGTGTATAAAAAAAATGTTGCTACAAGAGGTCAAGAAAGTTCCTATTGCATGTCAGTTTATGAATTGTTGTTAAGGATGTTATTTTTATAAAAATCTGTGACAAGTTGAAATTGATCCTAGAAGGTGTATGTGCCCCTTGAAGAAGCTTAGTTGAGTGATTGATTTCTCCAAGGTGAGGCTCTACATCATCTCTCAATCCAAAGAAGTGTGCATTTGGAGCAACTGAGGGAAAGATTTTGGATCACATTGTATCAAAAGTGTTGACATTACAGTCATGTTTCTTATTAGTGAGATACACTTATTCAGATTGTGAGTATCTACTGAGCACATTGTATAGTTAATAGTGTTAACCAAGCATTTTCCTATCTACCAAGTTCTATAGTTGCTACTGAGTCCAAGGGATAGTATTCAATCTTCTTTGAGCAGTTACTACCAAGGTATTGATCAACAATATAAACTAGGCATCTTAGTGTATGTTGAGTTTATCAGTGCAAACTAAGTCATGTAGTGCTTACTAAGTTTGTAGTTGATGTGATATGAGTCCAGTGTTAACTAAGCTACTTACTAATAACCAAGTGACTTACTTTATACCAAGCTTGTAGTGATAGCATTGACTAAGCTATGCAGTTTGAATCAAGTGATTCAATTTATATGCCAAGTTTCACATAATTTGCCAACTCACTAGTGCAGACAAAGTTCAAGATTACTTGGAAGTGATCAGTATAGACTGAGCTTCTACATCTACCAAGTGCATGATGGTGCCAAGAATTAATAGTGGATGCCAAGTGTTAGAACCTCACCAAGCCAATCTTTAGAACTCAAGTTCCTACAGTTGGGCCAACTTTGTGGTTTTGGTATAAACTTGTATTGTGGCTGACTTTGTAATTTGTAAATTAAATTGGTATATATGTAATGTACTGTATCACATCCAACATGATGGTATGAGGTAATGTAATAAGCAGAGAAGAAAAGAAGAGAAAATTACAAGGGATAGAATAGTAAAAGTAGTAGTAAATATTTATCTATCATAGTAAGGTGATTACTATACTCATAGGAATCTCACTCAACAAACCAAGTTACAGATCAAATATCAGATACTATTTCATCCTAATAGGTGGATTAGTCAAATCCTTACACAAGGAAGACTTAACAATCTTATGTAAACCTCTTTATCAAGTGCATACTTCATTGTATGTTTTTAAATCCTTTTGCAAGGTGGACCTAACATTCCTTATTGCTCCTAATAGGGCAGATCATCAGAAGTGATCATTGTAAGCCTTAACAGGCTAACTTTATACTATAGTACTAAAGCTTGTGGGTATCACCCTCATCCTAGTTTTAGTTTCTATTTGGAAGGTTTCTAGGTCACCAAATTGTGTGTCAAAGTATTATGAATGCTTTAATATTTTTAGTTTCTCATGCACACAATTAGATCAAAATACATATGAAGGATTAATTGCTAGTTAAGGATTGAGTTTTTTTGGTTACTGATTTACCCCTCCCCTCTCAGTAACTTAGTTTATCATAATATTTCCAATAATTGGTATTAGATATTTGTGGTTCTTAGGAGAAAAGTTTTAGAATTTGAGAAAAGATCAAAGGCTATGGAGATATTCAGAATTGACAAGGCTATTAAAAATGATAAGCTAGATTTGGAATTGGCTATTGGTCAACTCAAGAAAGAAAAAGAGCAACTCTCTCAATCCCTAAAAAGAAGAAAAGATCTTGCAATCTAGATGAATGAAAAACTTGACATTGAAGAAATAATTGAAGACATCCATTCAAGAAATTCTGATGAAGCTGATGAAGAAATCAAAGAACTATTTGAAAAGAATAGTACTCTTTAAGAAGAAGTAAGAAAATTGAGAAGAGAGCAAGAAATTCATTTAGTAAGATTGTGTGAAGTCATGGAAGAGAAAAACAAGATAAAAGAAGAGATAGAAGGAAAGAATAATGAAATTCAACACCTATTCCTTTAGCAGATAGACTTTATTGATTAGCTCACCAATGCAAATGAAGAAATCATGAATCTAAGATTAGAGAATGAAGGACTTCAGAATGATCTAAACAATGAAAGGAAAAATAATGAGAGGATGATGAAATATCAAGTAGACATGAATCAATTGAATGCGAAAAGCCATTACAAACAAAAAGAAAAATCAAGAATTGGATATATAGAAGAAGGTGAATCATCCAAGCAAGGAGCTCAAAAGAATAAAAGACCTACTTGCAACCACTATGGTAAAATAGGTCATACATCAAACAAATGTTGGAGCAATGAGAAAAGTAAATTCAATGGAAAGTGCTACAATTGCAATCATCACGGTTAGAGAAAATGAATGCAAAGAGAAACCTAAGTTTGAAGGCAAGTGTCATAAATGTAAGAAGTATGGGCATAAATCTTTAGAATGCAAAACTAAGATATTGAATCTAGCAGAACAAAGTGTGAAAGCTATATTTGGTTGGGATTATAACACTTGGTGCAGGTGTCATTACTATGGAGAATTTGGACACATTGGAATGAACTATGTAAAACATCAAATGAGGACAAGAGACACTACTAGAAGATGTTTTATTTATACAAAACTTGGTCATCTTGCCAAGAACTATACGAATACTAGAAGAATTGAAGATGAAAAGAAGGAAAAAAAATGATAACATCAAAAAGAAGATGAGACAACAATGGGTTCCAAAATCTTTTGAGAATATAAGTCCAAGTAATGATGACAATGTCACTCAAGAATTGGGTGACTCCACCATTTCCACTTGATCTCTCAGAAGGAGAATTAGAACTAGGACACTAAAGAATATATCTCACATTAGTTCTAGTTAGTAGAACAAAAGATCCAATCAGCATTCAAGATTCAAAGGGATCACCAAGTAAAGATGTAAATATTTACTGAATGAGGCCAAGTTGTAGACCCTGCCAAGCAAGGTTAGGAGTAACTAAGTTTTGTGTGGTTATCGAGTCATGGAAGACTCTATTGAGAAATAAATGCAAGTGAAGTGGATGATAGTCTATTTTTTGAGAAAACAATTGTACTAGGAATTTATGGTGAAATTTGATGAAAATGGGTGAAATTAAAGTCATTTGTCACCGTAAACTTTTGAAAGCTATCTGTGCAAGGTGATCTTCAAAACATTCAAGTATTTGAGTGAATTGTTATTGAAGACTTTCATATTCTCTCAAACCCTACTGAGAAAAGATGACATCCACCAAAAACAAGTCAAAGAATGCTTCAAACATGTTAGTTCAAGGCATGGAGTGGAAGGCACCAAATTTTAAGCTAAGCCCTGCCATTGTAGAAACCCTAGATCTGAGTGGAGCGTAGTCACAAATTCCACCAAAGGTACTATTAATCAATGATATCTGTTCACATTTTAAATGTGCTATTCAAAACATTGGAACATTGGAGATGTGTGAATCTTTGAAGGAATTATGCATTAATGGTGTGTTGAAACTAGAACATCAACATCTTGAAACTAAAGGTTTAGCTCACATTCTACATATGCCACATGAATTTCAAATAAAATGGATAAGATATATTCTTAGTTGTGTGCACAATGGATAGTTGCGGTTGGAGCAACTTGTTTTGATAACTAAGAAGATGATTCATAGGATCATTTTTCTTTCCATGTTGACAAAGGTGAAAATGACCAAAACCCTAAGTAAGTTGAACTGGAGAAGAAAACCCTTTCTGAGTGGGATAGAAGGGGAATGAAGATCAACTATGTTACTAATATGGAACTCAAGTGTAGGATACATTTCATCACTTACAAGATTTATAGCTTGAGTAGATTGAATAGCATGTCATGTGATGCCGTGGATTTAGCATACAAAGTGGTCAATAATAATCTGTCACTTGACCTTACTGAGTTGATGCTAAATTAGTTCAATAAGAACATGGAGAGTATAAGAATTTCTAGGAACAATCCATATAAGTTTGGTTCACTTTTGACTTGTTTATTTTTCTATGTGCAAAAGTTTTTTCCATCTAAAGGTATAGTAGTTTGGAGGAATGATGTACCTATTCTTTATCAGATTAATTATTATATAGCTAAAATGGGAGAGAACTATGTAAGTATTATGGATAAATAATTTGATGAATTCAAAGAGAATATGAATAATAGATTTAGGATTCCTAAGAAACAAGTTGAAGATTACAAAGATGATGTTTGTTTCATGGTTGATAGTGACAAAGTATACATTTAGGCAATTAGATCAAGGAAAACATGGGTAAAACCTCTTGGATATGAGGTAAACATAGATGAAACCAAGGATATTATTGAGGCACTAGTTAATGAGCCTATTGACCCTAAAGCTACATACTTTGGCACTTATGAATAGGCAAAGGCTAGAATTGAACTTGAAATAAAACTCCCTTAGGAAGTAAACAAAGGAAAGAAGAGAATAGCCAAACTATAAACTAGTTCTAGTCTTCTATTGATTGAAGGCAAAGGAGATGATAATGAAGATGAAGAAGTGGAAGATGAAGAAAAATTAGAGGATGAAGAGCCACTAAAGAAGAAAGGTAAGGCAATTATTACCAAGCCTATCAAGGCATCTACTTTTGTGTTTACAAGAAGATCATATAGGAAAAAAGTGGATAAAGAAATAGGAAATGTAATCTTTAAGAGGCCTCCACCTACATTTGAGGAAAGACTAAAAGATATTGAATCAAGATTAGGCATTCCAAATTTCAAGGCATTGAAGTATGAGACTAAGACTGCAGATGAGCAAAGGAAAATAGAAGATGTGAACTAGCAACTAAAATGGGTAAATGGAAGTATTTCCCAGAATAGCTTGCTCAGTAGCTTTTGAGTGATCTAATGGAGAAGATCAAGCCAAGATGGGGGAATGCCATTAAAAATACATTAGAAATATATGATAAGACCCTAAGGCAACTCATGAAAATTTTAGATGATAAGGATGTAAAGGAATCTCTAAACAAAAATGAAGAAAAGCTTACTTTGAAATTCAACACTTGTCTTATATTGTTGAATGACATTGAACATGTGATAAGGAATGCTAAAAATGCATGGAAGAAAATTTATCTTCTTTACAAGTTGAGTGATTTTGTTGTCAATGTCAGTGACTAGGATGAATGTGATGATGTAAAAGAAAAAAGATGAGAAAATTGATAATGAAGAAGTTACTCATTTTGACAATGTAGATGATGATGAAGAGGAACAAGGGTAGGAAAGTACCAAGGAAGATTTTCTAGATGTACAAGATACTAAGGAGACTGACCCAATGAAAATTGCTACAATAGTCATAGACTCACTTCCTCATTCTCCAAGCAAAGCATTGAAAACATCAAGCCCAAAGAAAGCTTCAATAAGATTAATTGTGATAAACATAGTTATCACAAGCACTTAATCAACTTTTATACCCATCTAGCTTAGTACTTCATTGAATTAAGTGACAAGAACTTCATCTATCGAGCAGCCAACACTTCCCTCTACATTAATTTTGGTAAATCTAGGTATTTCTACTATATGTAATTCAACAGTAAGTGCAGTATCTATGGCTGGCCCTACTATTTCTACAATTGTTTCCATTCATGACATGCAATTAATAAGTGCAAATATAGTTGAGACCTAGTCTCAACCAAGTACAAGATTTTTGAGTAAAGGAAAAGAGAAGGAAGAAGACATTCTTTAGAAGAAAGCTAAGTAGAAGAGCCTTAGAGAAGAAAGCAACAAGGAATTCCAAATAATAGAATATGCAAAGAATATCCTTGCATAGGCATTAAATATAGAGGTTGATACTTGTCAACCAATTTTGAACCAATTGGCAAAGGTAGTCCAAAAATTCAATAATAATTTGAATGGAAAAGAAAAATTATTGTAGAGAGTAGAAGAAGTTTGAGAATAAAGTTTTGGAACTTATTGCTCAACAAATTGCTATCCATCAGGTAGAATTATCTACTATTCTAGGCTCATTGAAGACCTCTTGCAAC
Organism: Cupressus sempervirens; assembly: GCA_028749045.1. NCBI lineage: Eukaryota > Viridiplantae > Streptophyta > Pinopsida > Cupressales > Cupressaceae > Cupressus > Cupressus sempervirens. The sequence continues at coordinate 918,773,347 of CM053786.1, forward strand.
AATGTGTCTTCTCTATTTGGTAAACTTTATGATATTTCAAATTTCACTAAGGAAATAAAAGATAAATAGTTAAATATTGATGAAGATTTGAAGGAAAGTGCACAGTAGTTGCAACTTGGCCCGAGCTATAGCTCTACAATAAGATCAGATTCCTAACTGATATGCAAGTGGAATTATTGAGAGAAGAGGCAAGAATAAGAGCTACATTGCTAGATATATAGAGTATGATTCTCCCAAACATGGATGTATTGAAAAAACACATTGCACATGCTAAAACACTCATCCATGAAAACAACTTCTCTATTGCAGGCCACATGATAGAATTGTTAGAAAAAGTGCAAATTTCATTGCACACATGTAAGGTGTTGCAAGAGAATTGGGTTATAATATTATTCATGTACAGATACTTAGAGGTACATCTCTTACAAAATCAATTAAAATCTCAAAAATAGTATACTCTACCGAGTTAGAGACATAAGGTGATGGATAAAAGATGTTCTTAACATTTTGAATTCAATTTTGACTAATAAGTGTTTTTTTCACTAATGCCAAAGGGGGAGATTGTTGACATTATAGTCATGTTTGTTATTAATGACATACACTTATTTAGATAGTAAGTATCTACCGAGCACATTGTATAGTTAATACTATTAACCAAGCACTTTAGTATCTACCAAGTTCTACAGTTGCTACTGAGTCCAAGGGAAAATATTTAGTTTGCACTGATTAGTTACTACCAAGGTATTGATCAATAGTATAAACCAAGCATCTCAGTGTAAGCCAAGTTTATCAGTGCAAACTGAGTTGTGCAGTGCTTACCAAGTTCATGGTTGATGTGATGTGAGTCTAGTGTTAACTGAGCTACTCAGTGATAATCAAGTGACTCAATTTATACCAAGCTCATAGTGATAGCATTGACTGAGCTATGCAATTTGAATCGAGTGATTTAGTTTATATGTTGAGTTTCACAAAATTTGCTAAGTCACCAGTGCAAACTGAGTTCAATACTACTTGGAAGTGATTAGTATGGACCAAGCTTCTATGTCTACTGAGTGCATGATGATGCTGAGCATTGACAATGGATGTCAAGTGTCAGAACCTCACCAAGCCAGTCTTCAAAACCTGAGTTCCTACAATTGGGCTGACTTTGTGGTTTTGGTGTAAACTTGTATCATGATTGACTTTGTAATTTGTAAATTGAATTGGTATATATATAACATATTCTATCACATTCAACATGATGGTATGAAGTAATGTAATAAGAAGAGAAGAGTAAAAGAGCCAATTACAAAGGCTACAATAGTATAAGGAGCCACAAAGGTTTATCTATCATAGCAAGGTGATTACTATACTCAAAGGAATCTCACTCATCAAACTAAGTTGTAGATCAAAGATAAGATACTGTTTCATCCTAATAGGTGGATCAGTCAAATCTTTTCACAAGGTATACTTAATAGTCTTATGTAAATCTCTTTACTGAGTGCACACTTCATTGTATGTTTGTAAATCCTTTTGCAAGGTGGACCTAGAAATCCTTATTGCTTCTAACAGAGAACATTTATCAAAAGTGATCATTGTAAGCCTTAATAGGCCAACTTTATACTATAGTGCTAAAGCTTGTGGGTATCATCCCCACCCCAATTTTACTTTCTAGATGGAAGGTTTCTTGGTCACCAAATTGTGTGTCAAAGTGTTATGAATTCTTTAATGTTTTTAGTTTCTTATGCATGCAATTAGATCATAATACACATGAAGGATTAATTTCTAATTAAGGATTAAGTTTTATTGGCTACTAATTCAACCCTCCCCTCTCAGTAACTTAGCCTATCATAATATTTCCAACACAAAAGATGGGGTAAGAATAGATCCTAAAAGAGTGATTTCTATAGACAAAGTGCCCAAAACAAAAAATGTAAAAGGAATTTATTCATTTTTTTGACATGTAAATTTCTTGAGTAGATTCATAACCAATTTTGCTAAGACAAGTCAGCCTATTTCCAAAATGCTCAAGAAAGAAGCAGAGATTAGATGGGATGGGGAGCCTACAATTGCATTTCAAAATATCAAGGAAGAAATTAAAAGTGCACTAATAATGAGAACCCTTGATTATAGTAAACCTATGCATATTTTCTCCTTCACTTCATTTCACACAATTACAATAGTATTAGTTCAGAAAAATGTAGAGGGTTTTGGATGACCTATTTCTTTATTTAGTAAATCACTCTAATAAAAAAAGATTAAGTATTATATAAATGAAAAACAAACATATGATTTGGTAAAAAAAATTAAAACTTTTAGGTGTTGCTTGGTAGGAGTCACAATGATAGCTTTTATTCCAAGTGCTACAATCAAAGAAATTTTCTCTTAGCAAGAAGTGTTTGGTAGAAGATGTAGGTGGATAAATAGGATTCAAGAATTTAATGTGGACATCTAGATTAATAAGTTGGTAAGAGGCCAGAGTTTGGAAAAATTGGTGGCATAGTCAAACCTAGATACAAATAGGATAGATGTTGTAGATGATGACCATTTGCCATACATTTGTGATATGCATAATTGTTTCTAGTATAATGATATCATCCATTATTTTTAGTACATATCTTCTCCATCCAAAATGAGTGACAATGATAAGAGGTCACTAAAACTCTAGGCCATCAAGTATATTATTGTTGATGGGAAGTTGTGGTCAACAAATCTTGAAGCAGTATTGTTGAAATGTGTTGAAAGTGAAGAATTAATTAGGATTCTATATGAAATACATAATGAGTTGTGTGGTGGTAATTACATGGCAGAGACTACAACCGATAAGGTGATAAAATATGGTTTTTGGTGGCCAACCTTATTCAAAGATGCTCATGAATTGGTGATAAATTGTGATCCCTATCAAAGGTTTGTGGGTAAGTTAAAGCTCTCTAAAAATGTGCCTTTGAGACTAGTGGAAGTTCAAGCCCCTTTCTAGCAATGGGCCATTTACTTCATAGGAGAAATTAAAAATAAGTAAAGTGGTGGCCATTCCTGGATCCTTGTTGCTACTGATTATTTCACAAAATGGGTAGAGTTCATCCCACTAAGAGATCAACTAGCAAAGTTGTGAATAATTTTCTCCTAAATAATATCATTACTTAATTTGGTTGTCTAGAGAAAATTGTAACAAACAATTCAATGTGCTTTAGATCTAATGAGTATATTAAATTTTGTGAGGAATATGGCATAGCCAGATAAAATTCTTCCCCATATCACCCCTAGGAAAATGGAAAGGTAGAGCCCATAGAAAAAAGTATACTGAAGATCATCAAGATGATTTTAGATGAAAACAAGAAGGCTGGGACTCTAAACTACCATTGGTAGTATGGGCCAATAGGGTGATAGTAAAGAAATCTAATAGAGGAACACCTTTTGATTTAGTTTATGGAGTTAGAGCCACATTTTCACAAAACCTCATTGGAATGTGTTGGTTCATCCAGAAGTATGATGATGACATTGGTGATGATATGTAAGTGGTTCAGGGGCACCTAGGTGGGATAAAGGAGGACCTAGGGCTTCCTTTTAGATTTTGTCTTGTAGTGGTGCTAGCCACACCACTAGGTAAATAATAGGGCTAGTCTAGTCCTAAGGTGAGTTTGTGTAGGCCAAGTTGCTCATTAGTTGCTCAAAATTGTCAATTTGGCTATGTAACACATTTTTGGGTTTTGGAGGCTAGACTGGTAAAAAAAGTGTTTAGAGGATCTTATTATGTGTTTTTACACCATTTAAGGGCTTTGGAATGGTTTGAAATCATTGGGAGAAATTTTGAGAGGCAATTGCTCAAAATTGCAATAATTGCTCAAAATTGTCAATATTGTCATTGACAACTTTTCTTGCAATTGAGAAATTTTTTAGTTGGAGCATTATAACTACCTAAAATAGTTAGGATTTCTCATGAAAATACTATATGCGACCATTCTCAACCTATTCAAGGGGTTGGAGAAGTTAGCGTTTACATTGTATGGAGTGAGCAATGCATTTCCTTTGATAGTTTTAAGATTTTGTGTTAACTTGGCATGTATATGGATTACATTTAGAAATTTTTGGTTTGGAGGTGTTAGAGTGGATATATTTAAGTTTGTTTATAGGTTTGGTTTTTCATTTTGCACTGTTTAGAGTGGTAGAAATATATATTTTGTTCCTTACCAATGTGCTATTTTGAATTAGATTGTTTGCACAAATGGAGTCATAGGACCAATTCCCATTGTAGGTTTTGTAAAATTTTTAGGATTTGGAACATGAATCCATGTACATTGTGTATAGTAGAGATAGGGCCCTAGAATGGCGAGGAAGGATATTTGAGGTGATGCCCTAGGAAAGTCTTGGTAACTCAGTTAGGGATCACAGTGCAAAACAAGTGGAGTGGGATTGGTTGAATGTGTCAGATACTTCAACCTAATTTTGGATTATGTGAGGAGGTATTGATAAGAAAACCCACTCCAAATGGGACGCCTTGGTGGAAGTCTTAAGGTGTGCAAAACTATCTTTGCATCAGGTTGCTGACAAAACCCTCAAAACCCTTAATTTAAGGCTATTTTGTGCTAGCAATCTATGAACGTTTTGAAGTCCTTAGACCCTCAAAATATTTATGGAATTTTAAAAGGGTATCCATAATGGTCATTTTTTTTAACCCCTTGTTAAGGATTTTTGGAAGTTAGATGGGTTTTTTTGCATTTGGAGGGCTAATTCTTGTAGCCCTATTTCAAGCATTTGGATGCATTTTTGCTCTATAATCAGAACTCAGTTAGGGATCCAAGATTGATTTTTATTGAGGGTCTTGAAGATAATAACAATACATTCCTATATTACTATCTAACCATTTGGTAGGTCTAATGTGCATTGGGGTGTTACTTGTGTTGATGGGAGTTAGGAAACAAATTTGTTCTACCTAATTAATGTGCACCAATTGAATGGATTGGATCTATTGAGTAGAGTCCTAAGGAGCATAGGGTGATTAGAAACCCTATTTGATCTAGTGTATGACCTAAAGGGACCCCAAGGGAGAGCTTGGGGAGAAGCAAGATTGGTTGTCACATTAGAGTGGTATCAAAGAAATTTAAAGATTTGGGAAAAGTGGTGTATGTCTATAGCTACTAGAGAGTTAGTGGGTAAGTCCAATATGGTGACTAATGTAGAGTTGGCAAAAGAATTTGAAAAGAAAAAGGAGAAAAATAGACTACTTGAAGTAGCCTTAGAAGAGGTGAAGATAAAATTAGAGGAAGTTGCTGATGAATCTAAAAGGAAGGAAGAAGAGGACAATGGGAAGGGTAAGGATGTAGTAGAAGAAGCTATTGTACTTAAACCTAACCCTATCTTGAATGAAGAGCCCTTCTTGAAAGCTATCAAAGCCCTAGGAGGAAAATATTTTGAAGGTGTACCAATTTTTAGTGGAAAGATAGAAATCGATGTAATGATGGATTGGTTGGGTGGCATGGAGAACCATTTTGAGTGTGAAGGGGTATCAAAGAGACAAAAGGTCAAAGTGGCTAATTCAAGACTTAGAGGCTCAACATTGACATGGTGGAAGTATGTACAAGATGAGAGAATCAACATGGGAAAGAATCCTATAGCCAACTAGAATACCATGGTTACTAAGTTAAAGGATAACTTCTTACCAGAAGACTTTAAAATCCAACTCCATAAAAGAAGGCAAGGATAGAAGAAAAAAGACCTAAATGTGACCTCTTATACATAGGAGTTTTAGAGATTATGTCTTAGATCTAAAAAGAAAGAAGAGAATCTAATAAAGGTGGCTAGATACTTAGGAGGTCTGAAATGGAACATCTAAGAGGAACTTAGTTTGTGGGCACCTACCACTATTCAAATGTGTCATCAACATGGAGGAAAAGAATAGGAATAAGGAAGACTCTAACTTCAAAGACAGAGGTAAGGGTAGAAACAAAATAGGACAAAGAGGAGGTTACAAAGGTAGGGAAAGTGAACAAAGGAACAAAAGTGAAAACAATTTGATAGAGAAAGCCATTGAGAGGGTAATAGTAGAGGAAGAGGTAACCAAGGAGGCTCAAATAGAGGTAGAGGATTAGGAAGGAGTAACTCATAATTTTCTAGCATGAAGTTTTATAATTGTGGTTAATTAGGCCACCTTGCATATAGATGCCCTGACAAACCTTTTTTTTCTAACCTTGACAAGATGATATCATATGTCAAGAGGAAAACAACAGTAAGGATTCTAAAGTAGACCATATAGAGTCAAGAAAGGGAGAGAATATTATTTTTAGAATGGTGTTGATTAAAAAACCTACTCTTTATGAGCCTAGTAGACTCATAAAGGTTAAGGGAAGAGAAACCATTAATTAATCTGAAGAAGTGTATCTTTGCAAAAAGGGAGTTAGTCTACTTGGGGTTTGTTATATCACTTGAAGGTCTCAAAATGAATCCAAAGAAGGTAAAAGCCATCTTGGAATAGCCTACTCCAAGGTTTGCTACTAAATTAAGATCATTTCATGGTCTAGTTAGTTTTTACAGGAAGTTCATCAAGAATGTCAGTGGCATATGTGCACCCCTGATTGACACAATAAGAGAGGATAGAAAAGAGTTCAAATGGACTGCGGTAGCTGCGAGAAGTTTTGAATTGTTGAAGAAGAATGTGATAGAACAACCTGTGTTGGCACTTCCAAATTTTAGAAAGGTGTTCCAGGTGGATTGTGATGCTAGTGGCAATGCTATTGGAGCTGTATTGAGCCAAGAAGGTAAGCCTATTGCATATTTTAGTGAAAAATTGAATGATGTAAAAAAGAAGTATTCTGTTTATGATCAAGAGTTCCATGCAATGGTTCAAGCCTTAAAGAAATGGAGGCATTATTTATTTCCAAAGGAATTTTTTTTATATACTGATCACCAGGCATTATAGTACCTAAATAGCCAAGGTAAATTGAATTAGAGGCATATGAAGTGGGTAGAGTTCTTGCAGAGCTATACATTTGTGTTGAAGCATAGAAGTGGAAAATCTAATAGGGTTGCAGATGCACTAAGTAGGAGACAATTGTTGCTTATAGTAATGTAGGTTGAAGTAGTTGGGTTTGATGAACTCAAGAATCTATACCCTGAGGATCCTGATTGTGCTGAAGCATGGAAAGCTTGTAAAGAACTTGTTGCTGTAGACAGAACTAATTGGTTAGACTATCTAATTCAAGATGGTATGTTATTCAAGGGTAGTCAATTATGCATTCCAAGGAGTTCCATGAGGGAAAATATGATTAAGGAGAAATATAGTGGAGGGATGGTAGGACATTTTAGTTGAGATAAGACCATTTCCATTCTTAGAGAATATTATTTTTGGCCTCAAATGTCATAGGATGTGAAGAAGTTTGTATAGAATTGCTAGATTTGTCAAGTGGCCAAGGGATTTAGTCACAATACTAGACTATATCAGCCATTGCCTATTCCATCAAAGCCATGGGAGGACATAAGTATGGATTTTTTTCTTGGATTGTCGAGGACACAAAGGGGCAATGACTCAGTATTTGTGGTGGTTGATAGGTTCTCCAAAATGGCACATTTCATTCCATGCCACAAAACTCATGATGCTATCCATATTGCAAAATTGTTTTTCAGAGAGGTGGTAAGACTACATGGTCTCCCAAGGAGTATAGTTTCTAATAGAGATACTAATTTTTTCAAGTATTTCTAGAGAACATTGTGGAAGAAGTTGAGAACAAACTTGAAATTTAGTTCCACACATCACCCATAGACTGACGGCCAAACAGAAGTGGTAAACAAAAGTCTGGGCAATTTACTGAGATGTTTAGTTGGGGATAAGCCCAATGGGTGGGATTTGATTCTACCACAAGTAGAATTTTCTTACAATAACTTTGTAAATAGGAGTACTGGAAAATCACCATTCCAAATTGTATATGGAAGTAGCCCAAGGACTGCACTAGAATTGAGGAAGATAGAGCAAGGGGAGAGGACAAGTGTTGAAGCTAAAGAATTTGCTGAACATATCAAGCATCTACATGAGGAGGTTCAGGCACACATTACCAAGATGAATCAAGAGTATAAATCTAGGGCTGATCAAAGGAGAAACATAAGGAATTCCAAGTAGGGGATCTAGTCATGGTGCACTTACGAAAAGAAATATTTCCAGCCGATACTTACAACAAGCTGAAAATGAAGAAATTTGGCCCCTGCAAAATTTTGAAGAAACATGACTCAAGAAATGCATATGAGGTGGAGTTTCCAGATGGTATTCACATTTCTCCTATTTTCAACATTGCAGACTTAACAGAGTATCATGATGATGGTACAGATGAGTAGCCAATGTTAGAGCCATGTCCAATTCCTACTTCTTAGAAGGAGGAGATAGAAGACATACTAGATCATCGTGTGGGCAAGAGTACCAGAAATAGGCAGTATGAAGAGTATTTGGTCAAGTGGAAATGACGGCCGATAGAGGACTCAACTTGGATTTCAGCAGTTGAGGTTTCCCATTTGGGATTTCCTCTATCATTCATAAAGTGACAACGTCACTTTTCAATCTACCCTAGGTGTCTGATGCAGGAGCATCTAGAGGAATAAGGGAAATCTTGTGTCATTCAAAAAATGTACTTAGAATTAGTTTTTGTTTCATGTGTTTTCATTTTTGGATACCCATTTGGGTCAAATAAAGGTTCCAACTCTCACAGTTCCACTATCAGTGTTCTAGGATAGAGTATTTGAACACCTTGGGATACATATAAATGCAAAAAAAATAGGAGTATGTAATTGAGCCATCATTTTGGTGAACTAGAAGGTGTAAATTGGTCGGATGATTGTTATTATAATTTAGAGCATTCCAAAAAAAGAATCAGGTCAAAAGGCCCAATGATTTGAAAGTTATTGCAATTTTTTAATTTTTGGTGACCTCTTAAGAATGCTTCAAAGTCAGGTTAGGGGAATTAAATTACCTTTAATAGGGCCAAAAAATGGGGGATGAGAAAAGTTTGTCCATAGGTCTATAGAGCACTTCAAGAGCTTTCTAGAAATGTAAACGGTTTGTCAATCGGAGCTACGGTTCAAAAGTTATGTCTCCTAGAAGTTCGATTACCATTTCTGGATTCTTCTAATTTTGTGTCGACTTCTAATGTGACTCCTAGAGCATTCTATTTGGTTGGTGGATGCCAATTATCACTTTCTAGAATGTATTCCTAATCCTTAACTCTCCGGGGTCTATTTAAGATTATTTCTAGTATTGTAAAAGGCAGTTCGAAGTGGAGTTTGAGAGAAGGTACTAGGAGAAGAATTTATCTCCAGATTTATGCTATTGTAAGCCCATAGGGCATGTTTTGGAGTCTATTTCTCTGCACTAAGTGTACTAGCATATTTTTACAGTTAATAAAATTTTCCCTTTCCTGTTGTGTCCAATCTGTGCTTGGGTTGTGTCCCCATCAATTCTTCAAGATTTTACAAGGTCCAAACTTTTTCATCTTTAGCTTACTGTATGTACCAATAGGAAATCTTCCTTTATTTAAATGAACCATCACCTCATCACTAACTTCAAAATCATGATGTCTTCTAGACTTATCAACATTCTCCTTATACTTTTGATTACTTTGTTCCAACCTCAACTTCACTTCCTTATGCAAAGACTCCATGATATCAGCAAATGCTTCCCCTACAACACTTCTTTTATCTTCACCAACAACATCTCTTAAATTTGATACTCCTCTAGGCTACATTCCAGTAACAATCTCAAATGGTGTCTTCCCTATACTCCTATTCATAGAATTATTATATGCAAACTCAACCTATGCTAATACCATTTCCCAATTACTTGGCTTGTCTCCTACAAAACATCTCAGAAAATTACTCAAGCTTGTATTCACAACTTCTATCTATCCATCTATTTGTGGATGGAATGTAGAACTAAACTTTAACTCAGTACCCATCTTCTTCCATAAAGTCTTCCAAAAATAACCAAATAACTTACTATCTCTATCAAAAATAATATTTCTTAGTGATCTATACAATCTCACAATCTCTTAAAGAAAATTTGAGCAACATGCTTAGCATCTGATGTCTTTTTACATGGTATGAAATGAGCCATCTTAGAAAATTTGTCCACAACAACAAATATAGAATCATACTCCTTCACTATTTTAGGCAATCTAAGAACAATATCCATACTGATTTCACTCCAAGGTTGCTTAGGAATAGTAATAGGTGTATACAAACCGGTATTTTGAGTCACTTCTTTTGCAACTTAACAAACTCCACAACTCTTTATAAATTTTTGAATATCCTTATACATTTGTGGCCAATAATACTTCTCTTTCAGCAAACTTAATGTCTTATCAATTCCAAAATGTCCAACCAATCCACCACTATGCTTTTCTTTAATTAGATTCAACCTCATAAAACTTCTAGGAATACACACCTAAATGCCTTTGAACAACATACTTTCTTGAATGAAATACTCATCATACTTACTTATGTGATCTATCAGGTTTTGTGCTATGCACTCTCTCCATGCCTCAAAAAATTCAGGATTAACATCATACAACTCTCTCATTTCATCAAAACCAAGAACTTCAACTTTCATTTTAGTCAACAAAGAATGTCTTCTACTCAATGCATCAACAACCATGTTAGTAACTCCACTCTTATGCTTAGTCAAAAATGTAAAATTCTACAAATACTCAACCCACTTCATATCTTTGATTCAATTTATGTTGACTTCCCAAGTATTGTAAAGCTTTATGATTAATATACATCAAAAACTCCTTAGGAATCAAATAATGTCTCCACTTCTTCAAAGCTTGGACAATAGCATAAAACTCTTGATCATACACATAATATTTCCTTTTAGCATGATTCAACTTCTCACTGAAGAAAGCAATAGGTTTACCTTCTTGACTTAATATATCTCCTATTGCATTACTACTTGCATCACACTCAACTTGAACTATTTTGTTGAAATTAGGTAAAGTTGATACAGGTAATTCAACAACCTTTTGTTTCAAAGTCTCAAAAATCTTATCAGCTCCATGTGTCCACTTGAATTCTTTTTTATCTTCTCTCATTGTCTCAGTCATAACACTACAAATAGAACTAAAATTTCTTATGAACTTTTTGTAGAAATTAGCCAAACCATGAAATGATCTCACCTCACCCACATTCTCAAGTGTAGGCCATTCCAAAATTTCTTTAACCTTCTCTGGATCCATTCTCAAACCATCAGCTAAAATCCTAAATCCAAAATATAGAAACTCCTCTTGCATAAAAGAACATTTTTTTAGATTAATCAATAACTTTTCCTCTTTCAACCTTTGCAATACTTGTCTAATATGCTCAAGATGTTCTTCCTTAGTCTTACTAAATATTAGAATATCATCCAAATAAAAAGTCACAAACTTACCAATTTTTTTTTTTTCAGAACTTCATTCATCAACCTCATGAAAATACTAGGTGCATTAGTGAAACCAAAAGGCATAACCAACCATTCATACAAACCATCTTTTATCTTAAAAGCAGTCTTCCATTCATCACCTTCTCTAATTCTAATCTAATGATATCCACTCTTCCAATCAATCTTGGTAAAATAATTTGCTTCACTCAAACAATCCATTATGTCATCCATCCTCAGCATTGGAAACCTATATTTCACTATAATCTTGTTAATAGCTCTAGAATTAGTACACACTCTCCATTCTCCATTCTTTTTAGGTGCTAATACATTAGGTACAACACATGGGCTCAAGCTTTCTATGATCAAAACTTTATGCAACAACTCATGCACTTGTCTATTAAGTTCTTCATTCTCTAGAGGTGTCAGTCTATATGGTGCTTTGTATAGAAAACTAGCTCTAGGAATCAAATCCATATAGCAATTTATACTTCTCATTGGAGGTAAACCATTAGGTATATCCTTTTCAACAATCTCTTTATACTCATTGAAAAATTCAATGATTTCTTCTAATACTCGATCGATCCTACCATCTGTCACTTGATCACCATTGACTGACACTCGATTAGCACTATTGGCACAACTTGGTCTCCTTGGGATTATAGCAAAATAGACTTGATTCTTTTTCATTTCCTTTTCAAATTGTTTTTCATTAACCATGCAAATTTTTATTGTAGTACAATTGACCTCATTTGGACTTTCAATCAAAGGAAGTAATATTTGTTTCTTCCCATTTACAAAAATAATTCATGGGCATAATATCACACAAAACTTCATCCAAGTAATGTCCAATCTTGAACTTCACAAGGTATTGCTCACTTACCAATATTTTATGCTCATCTTTGATCCATGAAACATGATAGTGTTAGGGATGTTTTAGCCTCTGCAACTACAACTTTGTTACTAGCTCTTCTGATGCCAAATTTGTAGAACTTCTACTATCAATGATCACTTTGTAGCATTTTCTAGCTATCTTACATCTTGTCTTGAAAAGACTTCTCCTTAAAATAGGTTCCTCATCACTTCCCTTATTACATAAGGTTCTTCTCACCATCAAACCTTCTCTAGTCTTAGGTCCACTTGGTGAACTCTCATTGTCTCCTTGATTCACAACATTTCTATTACCTTTCCCACTTCTAGAGGATCTACATTCAAAAGATCTATGTCCCTCTTTACCACATCTGAAACAATTACCATGAAAACCACCTCTAGAATAAGAATTACCTCTTCCTCGGTAAGAAGTAGTACCTCCTTGGTAAGAATTATCACTTTTCTAGTTGGTGTTGCCTTTTTCATCATTCTTCCACTCAGGTTTTCCTTTATCTTGTACAAAATTGTTAGATCTACCACGTTAAGATCTACCTCTTCCTCTCTAAAATCTACCACCTCTACCTCTTTTTCTTTGTTTATGCTTCTTTTTCAAGATCTCCTTAGCCTTTAAGGCATATTGGTATGCTTCTTCCACACTTTCCAACTTTACAAAACTTATCTCATCTTGAATTCTAGATCTCAATCCATTTATGTAACTCACAATTTTCTCAACATCATCATCCACATGTCTAGATTTGATGTTGAGTCTATAGAATTCCTCAGTATACTCTTTCATAGTCATGTCCTTTTGTCTCAAATTTTGCATCAGTCTCAACAAGCTAACTTGATAATCAGTAGGAAGGAATTTGTTGTTTACCTTGTTCACCATCTTCTGCCATGTTCTAATCTTCTCCTTTCCTCTCCTTTGCCTATCAGTTTGCAAATGCTCCGACCATAGTGAAGCATGACCTTTCAACCTTGTAACTACAATTTTCACCTTCCTATTATTAGGAGTGTTTTCATACTCAAAGAACTTCTCCATATTAGAGATCTAATCCAACACAACATTGGTATCCAATTTTCTATCATAAGGAACAACTTCTACAATAGGCTTTGAATTAGCCTTAGACAACACTCTCAGCAACCTTTCTTCATCTTGGTCTTCTTTATGTTTTGGATTAGGGTTTGGTGCTACTACTTCATCATCACCTACATCATCAAGATGTGATTCTCTCCTTTGGGATGTCTCCACAACATCTAATTTGTTTGCAATTTATCTCAATTGATCCAATATAGCATTATCAACATTTCCTCTACCATGAACCATTTTTTCAAATCAGGTTTTTGCAAGATTGTAACCCTCTACAAGTTATAGGTCAAATTTTTAGATCTATCTCCCTACAACCAAATTTGAAATAGGGTTCTACATGATCCAATCTCCACAAGCATGAACCTCAAGCTTTGATACCACTTGATGCAAGGAAGAGTAGGGAAAACTAGAGCCAAAGGCACACCTAGCTATCTAAATCACCTTGCAAGAGTTAAAACAACCAAATGAGGAAGAAGAGAAAAAAAAAATTATTGATTCATCAAGTAATCAACATACATGCCTAGTTGTAAGGCCTTCTAGGTTACGGCTAGGTACAAATACATTCAAGTCCAAGAACTAGTAGTAAATTCACAATTTCTAGTTCTACTACCCAATCATCTCCACTTAAAAAAAATACTTAACTCTAATCCTAAACACCCTATTTATACTTTCCAAAATGACTTACAGATCATTATAGAACATAGGAAAGCCACAAGTAGGCTCACAAAAAATATTAACTACCTATACTAAATTAAATACAAGAAAATTTGGTCTGAACTAGAACTAGACATAGATTACTTGGCAAATGAAAGCTTTTCAAAACTGCCACATGACATCCATACGAGCTCAAAACCCAAAGGAATCACTTGAAAATAACTCTGAACTTGACATCCAAAGAAATTACTTGGCAACCAAAGGAATTGCTCAACACCCAAAGGATCACTCGACACCCAAAGACTCAACATCAACTTTAGAACTCAACAACAACTGATAGAATGAACAAAAGTGTAGGATTAAAAGGAAACCCATGATGCTCCTACATCAATATTTCTAGTTTTTAATGTGCAAGATTTGGATTACTTTAAAGTTTACTTAAGGATGACTTCGCATATATAGTAATCCCTTCTTCCAACAAGTTAGAGGTTGAAAATGTCTTGGACTCCAAAGTCAAGAAGACCACTAGAAACAAGACTTACATGGAGCACCTTCTCAAGTAGAAGGAAAAACTAGATTGAGAAGCTAGCTGGATTACTAAGGAAGCTTTCAACAAGCTAGGCATCAACAAAGACCTACTATCCACATGGGTGACATAGCTTTTTTCTATGAGGGAGCATGGTGCAGGGGCACTTAGGGGGGCTAAAGGAGGACCTAGGGCTCCCTTTGGGATTTTGTCTTGGAGTGGTGCTAACCACACCACTAGGTGAACAATAGGGCTAGTCTAGTCCTAAGGTTAGTTTGTGTAGTCTAAGTTGCTCATTAGTTGCTCAAAATTGCCAATTTGGCTATATAGAGAATTTTTGGGTTTTAGAGGCTAGAATGACCAAACAAGTGTTTAGATGACCTTATTATGTGTTTTTCAACTATTTAAGGCCTTTAACATGGTTTGAAATTATTGGGAGCAAGTTTGAGAGGCAATTCCTCAAAATTGTCAATATTATCATTGACAATTTTTCTTGCAATTGAGAATTTTTTTGGTTGTAGCATTCTAATTGTCTGAAATAGTTAGAAGTGCTCATGAAAAGCCTATATGAGGCCATTCTCAACCTATATAGGGGGTTGGAGAAGTTAGTGTTTATATTGTACAGACTAAGCAATAAGTTTCCTTTAACAATTTTAAGCTTTTGTGTTAACTTGGCATGTAGTTGATTAGATTTGGAACTTTTTGGTTTGGAGGTGTTAGAGTGGATAGATTTAAGATTATATGTAGTTTTAGGTTTTAATTTTGTAAAGTTTGTGCTAGAAATAAATATTTTTTTCCTTATGAGGTTGCTGTTCTAAATTAGACTATTTTCACAAATGAAGTCATAGGGCCAATTCCCACCATAGGTTTTGTACAACATTTTGGGATTTGAAACATGATTCCATGTGTAATGCCCCACCCAGAGATCATTGGAAAAAGAATAAATATAAGCCATGATAATTTTTTTTTACAAGTATGAGTGTACACAACAATGTCATATAGTGATCACAAAGATTGCAATGGAAGACTTAACGAACATCCAAACACCAATAGATCTCCAAATTCCACTACTAACCAAAATGACTAACCATAGAAGGACATAAACAAATACAAATTGAAAGACATTTTGAATTCAAAATGTAGTTCCAAGGTATTTGAGAACACTATAAAGGTTATTCAAAACACCTCCAATTTTTTTTTGGTCAAACTAAAAAGTGCCCGCCATCTGCTTAGATAGATTTTTTCCAAATTCCAAGTGATAATTTAAATCAACACTATATGATAATTTCCAATATTGTATGACCTTTCTAATGAAGGCATATGATACAATAAGGGTTTGGGAAACACTTCTCATGAAGGAATCTAATACTTCACAAGTGCCATATGACTTTTCTCCAAGTGGTGTGTGATACAATAGAGTGTGACATGATAGAGTTTACATGGGCATGCAATACTTTCCAATATTACAGGATTCTTCTACTTTGAGCATGTGATACTTTAATGTATCACCCAATGCTAATGAATGGTTACCTAGTGAAAGAAAGAACTACTCTAAGGACCCAAACATGGGATAAAATAGGAAATCAAACCTCCACATTGGGGAGTACTAGATCCATAATTGAAAACTGCATCTAACCATATATCATAATAGTAAAGGGGAAGAACTAAAAGCAACATCAAAATGTACTAAAACAACATCACAATAAATGAACCACCAAACAAGTATGCAGTTCCTCCCAACCATAATGGCATCATGAGACCTTTTGGGTCCTAGCCATCCCCTGTACATAACATCCCAAACTATTGACTATATCATCAAAGCTATCTTATGACATCACTACTAAAATTAGTAATAACATAAAAATAAGGAAATCTAACATGCTAGAATTAAAGCATAAGACAATCCTACAAATCAAACTCATCATCTAACATATGCTAAATATCATAAAACAAAAATGTATCAAATAAAAATAACATCATCTAATATGATAACCAAGCATTCCAATGAAAGCATAAATCACAAGGAAGCATACTTCGAAACCTAAAGTACCAAGTGAAAACATCCAACAACAATCATACTAGAATAAAGAATTGTCTTTGTACACTGGTCCCCAGCAATGGTGAAGGGAGCTATGCCTCCCAACCATGTGGAACCCATAGGTCCACTCTTGCCATGCTGATGGAGATAATGATCCAACCATAAACACACATAAAGAAAACATCCATGGCTAACACTCACACTAGATAGTATGATGACTAAAACCAAGATCCTAAACAATACATAAAGTATAGGTCTTGGTCAAACATTTAATGGGCTACTATGTATTGGTTGACATCATGGAGAGTCACTTGGCATCCGAAAGCCCAAGCTTGGATCATGCAGCTCAAATCCCCAATAGAAGGCTTTCACACATACATTTTATTATCTTAAGTTTTATTACCACCTAGTATTTTCTTTAGTTATCACTTGATTAAAAATTTTGCAAGTGAACCCTCAAGAAATAGACACTGGATTGTGGAAAAGAAGCCCCCTCCATATGCTACCCTACCCTACCCATGCTAATCCAACAATGAGTGCTTGTAGGCATGCATATTCCCAACCCAACCCCAAGGCTCATAACTTCCAAAAGTACCATGGAAGATCAGGCCTCACAAGTCACCTGACAAATGTACATGCACATACTCGTGTGTGGCATACCACCACCAAAAATATCATAAGACAAGGACTTGATGAGACACAATGCAAAAAATCACTCAACCAAAAATAGACTGAAGAGGAAAGATTTAACACACATCCCAAAGCAACATAAAAGTGCCACAATAGCCAAATTGACATCCAAATGGATGATCCAAATCCATGACCAAATTCATGCCAAGAAAACCTGAGAAAATAGGGTGACACACAAAAACAAGGTAAAAACCCCAAAAAATGGAAAATTCAAAATTAAAACCCATTTGGTCTTTGGGCACAAAATCCTCAAAAATCCAATAAAATTTGGGTTTGGACACTATATGCAAAAAAATCCAGCATAATAGTGTGAAATCCCCATCTTGAAAATAGGGAAAATGTTCATACCCAACCAACTGGGCAAAACTAATAAACAAAAATAAAGGGGAACACTAGTTCTCAGCCTTCTAACAAATTGCTACTAGAAATAGAAGCTGAAATAAAGTCAAAACAAGAAAATAGGAAAGCCCTACCGAACAAAAAAAGGGGCTAAAACTGAAAGTAACACAATAAAATAAATTGCCCACTAAAATTGCCAAAAATCTTGGCAAAGCAAGGTCTACCCAAGCCAGATCCAACAAGACTGACCTTGCAAAGATCTCATGCCCACAAACTCTTACAATGAACAAAAATGTGATCCTCTAGAAGAGGATTCTCAAAAAATCTCTCAAATTTGTGTTTTGAAAAAGTTAGAAGTGAGGAATTAAATTCCTCTTTCCATACTGACTTTTTGAGTGAATAATCGATTAGGGCAAATAGCCAGTTAAATTAGCTAAACTCTAAATCCACCCAAAAAAAAAAAAAGGCTATCCCTAGAAATAGGAATTCATCTATAGAAAAGATGTCAAAAATTAAATTCAATAGAATTAAAAGTCTAAAAACCCAAAATCATAGAAATTTCCTTAACAAATTTCACAATAATGCAAACCTCTAAATGCACAGACAAGTTCACTAGTCTAATCACATAATGTAGATGAGTTTAGAATTAGTAATAAATGAAAGGTTTAATTTAAAAAATTAAATAAGGATACGTTGACCATACAGGGAAAACATTGGTGAAATATGAATAGTTGAATCACTAACTCCATGTGCCACTGCTAGGGATATAAATCATGCACATTAAAACACATGATCAAGTGCAATTGCATATAATAACATGGCTGAAGCAATAAATGCATAAAATAACTAATTTGAAAATTTATTCAATTTATACCTAAATAATCCATTTACATCACTCATGGTCACATAAGTCATAATGAAATAAGAATGAAGTAAATCACCATAGTATAAAATACATCACATAATAGAATTAGAGATACATCTAAGTACTTGATAACTAGATATCATCATAGAACTATTGTCATCTCAAAATAGCATCAACATGCAAATATGATCAACTAAACAACATAGTAGTATAACATTTATGAAACTGAAATCAAAGTATAACATCTGACCCTCAGGTCATCTCAAAGTACAAATAATAAGAGTATCAAGTATCTATCAATTAAAAATAAACAAGGTAAATATTGCAAACATGAGAGTCATTGCACCATGTACATTTTGTATAGTGCAGATGGGGCCCTAGAATGTTGAGGATGAATATTTGAGGTGATGCCCTAAGTAAGTCCTTGTAACTTGGTTAGGGATCACAATACAAAACAAGTGGAGTGGGATGGGTTGAACGTGTCAGATACTTTAACTTAAGTTTGGATTATGTGAGGAGATCTTGATAAGTAACCCCAATCTAAATGGGAAGCCTTTTTGGAAGTCTTAAGGTGTGCAAAACTATCTTTGCATTAGGTTGCTAACAAAACCCTTAAAACCCTTAATTTAATGCTATTTTTGTTCCAGCATTATACAAGTAGTTTGAAGTCCTTAGACCCTCAAAATATTTAAGGAATATGAAAAGGGTATCCAGAATGGCCATTTTTTTTACCCCTTGTTAAGGAATTTTGCAAGTTAATTGGGTTTTTCTACATTTGAGGGGCTAATTCTTGTAGCCCTATTTCAAGCATTTGGAGGCATTTTTGTTTTGTCATTGGAATTCAATTAGGATTTCAAGATTATTTTTTCTTAAGGGTCTTGAAGAGAGTCCCAAGACATTCCTAGATGACTATCTAACCATTTGGGAGGTCTAATGTGCATTGGGGTGTTACTTGTGTTGATGGGAACACAAGAAAGTTTTTTCTACCTAATGGAGATCTATTGAGTCGAGTCCTAAGGAACATAGGGTGAGTAGAAACCCTATATGGTCTAGTGTATGGCCTAAAGAGACCCTAAGGGAGAGCTTGGGGAGAAAAAAGATTGGTTGTTACATCAACAAGATAGGCTAGATGATCTCGTCGTATTGGATGAAAGTAGAAGAGAAGAAACTATCATAAACTCAAGATTGCAATTGCAGATGGAGCACTTATATAAAAATCTATTATCATAAAATTTGAACCATAAGACCTAGTGCTTTTGTGGAATGCAATTCTCAAAGATAAATCAAAAGATAGGAAATTTAATCCTATATGGTTGGGCTCATACTTAGTTCATGAAAATTGGGATGAAGAGTCATATATTGTTAAGGAACTTTCTAGTGATCTTCTAGAACTACCAGTTCATGGACAATTCTTGAAGAAATTCTTCTATTAAGAGGTATTCCTTTTTCCATGAATAGTAGATTGAGTTTTATATACTCTATAAATTCTATAAATAAGTGTGTCTTCTTCCTATTGTATTTTCCTTGTATATAGCCTCATTTGCTTGCCTTATTGTATAGGTTCTCTGAGTACTCTCCAAAGTTGTTAGGTTTGTTATGTGGTCTACTTCTCCTATAAATTATAAATACTTGTATGAACATAAGTTGTTCATCATCTACAAATAGAGCCACTATTAGCCCCTTTTTTAGGATACAAAATTTCTCCTTTGGAATGTTGAAATGAATGCTTAAATTTGGCCCAAGATTTTTTTATTTTTAGCCCTTCCTAAAAATAAATAAATTCATAAGTATCAAAAGAAATCCTAAGAAAGCATAGAATCCTTTCCCTTATTTGATATTTTAAGTTATTTTAATCACTTAAGTGAAAAGGGTGTTTTTATCATGAAGAGGGGATTTTTGTCCTAGCCTAGTGATTTTGTAATCCTTAATACTCCATGAATATGATTTCCTTGAGCCTTTTATGTGTTTATTTATGTGCATGGGCATGGTATTTTCCTAGGTAAATTTCATTTAAAAGGTTTGGTCATATGACGTATAAAGTTCCAAAATTGACAATGTATTGATTAGGCTTAGTATCTTTGTTCTATAATATGCCGACCTTGTCTATGTGGTATTGTGTTATTGATTCAAGGTGTGCCCCAACAAAGTAAGGGGACCCAAAATTTTCCTTGTTCTACATCATCAAGTCTTAGTAGATCTAAGGGCTGATTATCCCTATAGAAAGATGCCAGAAGTTTACCTTTTTTGACAATGTGATGTGAGAACATGTGTCCTAGTTATAGATGATGTCTTCTATTTGTAGATGTTTGATCAAACAAGATCCAAGAGAAATCACATTGTCACTATAGAGAGTTGATCGATCTTTACTTAACACGAAAAAGGGACATTTCTACATGTGTATAAGGTGTGGCTAAGGAGTGATGGAACACTTTCTTTTTACAAATAACTTGGTTCCATGTATCATTGCTAGGGAAAGATTATAGGACATGAATTTTTTTTTCACAAAATTATTTGAAACCATTCGATTAGGGCACATGCTATTGTTTCCACATTGTCATAATGGAAAGTTGCATGAAGTTTACCTTTTATCATAATGTAATGTGAATACATGTGTCATTAGTGGGCCTAGGTATAGAATGATGTTTCCTATTTTGTGATTGTCTGATCAAATGAGATTTATGGTTGTCACATTGTTGCCATGAGAATTTGCTCATTTTTTACTTAACACAACAAAGAAACATCATGACACATGTTTCGAAGCTTTCAAAGGTCAGACAGGTGTCCATAGAGAAAAGATCATTTATAGTTGTCATCATATTGTTTATTTGACTTCCCTATCACTATGCGAAGGATGATTCAACATGTGATTATTAAATTAGAGTCATCAGATCATGTCTTGATCGATGGTTCACTTTTGAAGTAGTCTAAAATGTTTTTGTGGCTATTACCTACAATGAATTGATAGTGAATTAAATCAAATTTGTACAATTTCAATTAAGGATAAATTTGTACTTGAATCAACAATTTTTCTAAAAAGTGATTATTTTCTTGAGTGGGTGAAAAAAAGAAGAGATATTCACCACCTAAGGGAATTGCAAAGAAGTTAGGGTTTTGTCCGAGGGAGATATTGCAAGCATTATAATATGAAAAAGTAGTAAGTATATTTTCCCAAGTTAAAATTTTAGTTGCAAGAGATAATTGAAGATAATTATATGTCTGTGGAATATCATAAACCCTAAAAATACCTCCTCGAAAGGAATTCAACAAAAAAAAAAAAAAAAACTACTAGGAGAGAAATGTGCACGATGACTTCTTAGAACAATTAGATATGTCAACTAATGATTCTTCTAAGGGTAAAGTGCTAATTCCTAAGTATCCAATGTTAAAAATTGATGAGGGTTTGTTTGACAAAGGAAATTTTCTTAGAGATGAACAAACAACCACAAGTAGTTTTTGAACTTTTCAAGAAATGGTTTTCACAATAAACCAAGAAACCCCTCATAGTAATGCATCAAATTCTAATCTGGGGAAGTTTTTGTTCTAGGAGTTTTATGGATTTAGACCTTTTAACCTTACTTGCAAAAAGGTATGATCTAGTGCTTTGTTTGGTAAGAAATCATGCTAGACTTGCACTATTGAAAATCAAAGCAGAGGAAATTTGTGAGATTTTTATCTTACACACCAATTTCACCCTCCACAAGACCTTTTATTTTGATAAATTAAATGAAGTGTATGAGGCTCAAAGGGTTTATCTTAGAAGTGGACCTTTGAAGGAACACTTTGCAAAAATTAAAAATCTAATCCTAGTCTCATCATCTACCACTGAGCCATTACTAAATAAATATTTCAACCCCTGGGCCCAAGATGCATACATGTATCTATGTAAAGTTTTTAATATGCATGAGAAAGAATCTTTCTATTCCACTAATGTATATGATGGTTTAAATATTACAGTATGGGATGAATGCATCTTTTGATTTTTCTTCTTATATTCTTGGGAGATTTATAATGGTTTGTTTGGAATTGATAAAGGAAAAGTTGATAAACCATTTGGAAGGTATTCCATGTTTATGCACATGTGCCTCTTCAAAAGAGTTTTAATTTTTGAAAAGGAAATGAAGTTAGAAAGAGTGAGTGATGGAGAAAATTTATCTGTATAGTTTTGGAGTGTTGACATGCCATGGGACATAAAGGATGTCAGTTTCATGAGATTTCATAAATACTTTGCCTCTAAGATGTGAGCATTGTTATGTTGTGGTAACTCTAGGATTCCCAAGGCACTGTTAGAACTGATTAGGCCAAAGGAGTTTGCTATAGGTTTAAAGGCAAGCCATAATTGGGGTTACATCATCCTATATCTTTTTTCCATAGTTTTTAGGATTTATGGTTTTCAAGGAACTCCTCGTGTATTACCTTTCCAAGTTCCCCTTAAGGTTGGTGTCACAAAATTTTTATGGCATCTTGGAGGATTAGAAGAGGAGGAGCTAATTAGTTAACATGATCTTTTCTAGTTACACTATTGCACTATTGCAAACTAGTTTGTGATCACTAAAGGGGGTTGGAAGCATTTGGATAAAGTTTTAAAGAATTACAATTTGGAAAAATCCCATGCTAGGTTCATAGATCCTAAGGATTTCTTTGAAAGTTTTAAACTAAGGACCAAAGCAAAAGGGTATATTCATAACTTTTACTACCCTAAGGATATTATCAGAATGAATTCTCTTTGCAAAAGCAAGAAATAAAGAAAGAGAAATGGAGGGCATATAAGAAATTTTTGGATTTTGTCAATCCCTTTGATAAATGTTATGACCCCTTGAAGGATGTGACACTATGGGGTGATAAATTGACTAAACTAATGATAAATTGGTTGAGCTTAACCAACACACTCAAAGCTTAACTGCTTCAGTGACTTTTGTGGGAACTACCTAATTGTTGACAATCACCATTCTCTATCACAATTACCTCAATTCATTTACTCTTGCCCAAGTTTAAAATTTGAATTATTTATCCTACCCATTATGTATAACAAAGAAGACCCGACTTGAATGATTTGCATTGGCACACATATTTATGACATGCACAACCAAAGTGCGAGGCTTGGAAAATGATGTCAACATCCATAGAAGGGGACAATTCAATGTTCACAAATCTGCAAGCTTTGGAAGCATAGGAAAGGCTCATGAATGGTTTGACATGATCTTTTCATTGAGTATAATGATTGTAGGAGATCTACAATCAACATTAGCCATAGAGATTTATCAAATTTTGATCTCATATAATTTGCAGGTTTGAAGCCATACTCCATAAGCTTTGCCAGAATCCTCCCTGCCTATGCAAAATTTGGAGTTTTGAATTGAGATATGGTGAAATGATGTCTTCAAAGGGATATAGCATCATTAGAATGCACTCATTATTTTTTAGGTAAAATAATGTCTCAACCCTTAGATGCTCCTTGAAATTCAATAGTTTTTGATATAGTAAAAGTTGAGTAGTAAAAAATGTTAGGTTATGATGAAATCTCAAAACATTCTATTTTCAACTAATGTGTAGTTTGGAGGTACAGTCGTTGGAAACATTCCCCTTATCTATGCAAAATAGGAGCTCTCAAATGAAATATGGAGGTCTCTTTATCTACCATTTAATTTTCAAGTCAAAATAGCCCAATTTTTTTTATTGAAGCAATTTTTTTTAGTATTATATATATTTTACTTCCATTAAATTTTAACGAAGTAACAAAACATATTTATTATAAGATTTTGAAGTAAAATTGAATAACTTTTCAAATAAAGTTATTAGAATAATAAGAGTAAAAATAATACAACAAAATAGTTTCATATAATTCTATACATTTCTCTTACTTGAATTTAAAAGTTAGAATTAATTTAACTTTCCAAAATGTATTTTTCATTTCATTTTATCAAATTTAATTTAATTTTTAAATCAACTTACTACAAATTCCTTTATATCTCCATTAGTAAAGCATTGTCTTCCTCCCTATGGTAATGCGTGTTGTGATAACTTTGTATTCCCTTTTCGTATGTGTTGATCTCTTGTATTTAAATTTGGATTAAATATTAAAGGGATTTCCTTAATAAATGAAATTTCTTAGTAGGTAAATGTGGCTCTACAAGGGAGGCTTCCAATGATGTAGTGGATTTTTTAAGCTTGTCATTCAATCTTCACTAACAAGTTGTCGATTAGACAAATTTGAGTTCCATTATTAGTTTTAGTATGGCTTCATATAGGGGAAGAGACCTAGTAACTGTTAGGTGGTCCTATGACTAATATGATATAGTTATAGACCACCCCACACCCCCCACCCCCCCAATTCCCCAAGTATAAAAAAGACCTCGAAATAGAGGACACATGCACTAATGAGTGATAGCATATAGACTAATAGCCACTCACATATGTACTAATAGTTGATCATTTCTAGCTTTCTTGGTTACTGATTGGTCCATTTATGCCAAAGTACTAATTTTTTAGTGGGTGGCTATTGGGGGGTGAACATAACGAGTTCCAAGTGAATGTTTTGAAATGACACTTTTGACCACTTCAAACTCTACAACTTCTATAGAGAGCTCCATACATATGGAAATGCCTAAACCTTATCTTTAAGCTCTTCTATCACGTACAAAGTTTCATAGAAAAATTGACAAATTTTGACCTACATATTAGTAGTTCTAAATGCATGAATATAGCCTAGCTAGCTACTAGGTCTCTTCCCCTAGTGACTTACTAAGATTGTTAAAAAATAGAACTAAACTAATTTAATGGGTTGCCATACAATTTTTTAATAATTTTCTTTATATTCTTGGCCAAAAACATTGTGGCAACACATGTGTGATGCATACAAATTGTATAGGCCTTCAATAGACCATTTGCATATCTTGCAACAATTGAGCCATTGATTTTACTTAGTCTAATTAGAAAGCATGGTATATATGGAAGTATTTAGCATGATAGTAGAAACATATAATAGTGCATGATAAAATATTGCAAGACACAATAGAATTCTAATAGTTTTATTTATTAATGTCTAGCTTTCCCATCATATTAGATATTCAATATAATGCATTTTATGAGTGTAAGTCAAGAGTCCTCAATGTTTTTTTATACCACACCACCATGTTCAAAGTAAAATGTGTCATATAGTAAGCTATTTCACTAGCTAATCTAGAAAGAAGTAAAATGTTTCACAAAGTAAACATATATATCTTTTAATGTTACTGTTGGAAATATAAGAGGAGTAACTAAGAGGGGAGGGGTAAATCAGTTACTAAAAAATAAATCCCAGATTCCTTAGATGTCAACACAAATCAAAACATAAACCCTGACTAAATTGTATTCTATTATTACTTGGCAAACACACATGCACTCAGTTTACACTAGCAAATGTTGTAACTTGGTAAACCCTGAAATAGCAACAATAACTCAGAAAATGCAAATCTTAAGACATTTTATGTGATTAGCCTTATTTAACTTAGTTGCACACACATAAAAGAAATAGCATGAACACAAGTGATACCAAGATTTAATGTGGAAATCCAATTTGGGAAAAGCCATCAATTACAACTAGTTACTATTTTTCACTCTTCTGAAGTGAGCCCTATTAGGAGCCAACCCTATTAAAGGTTACAAAATAAACTATTAGGTGTGACCCTATTAGAGGATTTAATCCATTGACATATCAATCAAGTTTTTTATTAGTGATAGACACTTATTCAGATTCTATATAGCTACCGAGCTCATTGAATAGTTTACAATGTTTTCCATATAATTTAGTAGCCACCGAGTTCTACAGTTGCTACTGAGTCTTTTAGACTAATCTTAGTGGTTATCAAGAAGATTTAGTTAGTGTGAAGTCTAGTAGTTCAAACCGTGCATTTCAATATATGCCAAGTTTATCAGTCATTACCGAGTTTGTAGTTCATGTGATGTGAAGCTTATGTTTACCAAGCATTGCAGTATCTACTGAGTTCATAGTTCAGGTGATGTGAAGCCAGTATTAATTAAACTACTTCATGGTAACCAAGTGATTTAGCATTTACCAAGTTGCACAATATCTACTGAGTCACCAATGCAGAATGAGTTCAAGACTACTTGAAAGTGATTAGTATGGACCAAGCTTCTACATCTACCAACAACATGATGATGCCAAGTAGTGATAGTGGATGTTGAGTATCAAAACCTCACAGAGTCATTCTTCATAACTTGAGTACCAACTTTGTAATATTTGTGTTAACTTGTTTCATGGCCAAATTTGTAACTTTGTAATTAGGATTGATATGTGTATATATATGTAATGTATTGTATCATTTCAAATGTAAGAATAAGAAAAGAAAGAGAGTGAATGAGAAAAGTTCAAGTTATGAATGCAACAAATAAAGAATTATAAAGGCCATAATAGTATAAGGTGTAGAAATGACAAATCTATCATAGAAAGGTGATCAGTATACTAAGGAATCTCGATTAGCAAACTTAGTTGCAAAATCAGAGATCTACTACTTCATCCTAATAGGTGAACTGGTCAAAATCCTCTAATAAGGTAGACCTAATAGTCTTTTCTAAATCTCTTTACCGAGTGCATACTTCATTGTATGTTTGTAAAGGTGGACTTGGCAGTCCTATTTGCTCCTAATAGGGGAGATCATCAGAAGTGATCAATGTAAGCCTTAATAGGTGAACTTTATGCTGTAGTATTAAAGTTTGTGGGTATCATCCCCACCTTAGTTTTACTTTCTATTTGGAAGGTTTTTGGGTCACCAAATCTTTGTGTTCAAATACTTCATGTTTTTGGTTTTTCATGCATGTAATTAGATAAGATGTGATGAACTATGTGTTAATTGATTTATTGGATTAATTGTTGAAATTGGTAGAAGTTTTAGAAGTTACTGATTCACC
The DNA here is from genome assembly GCA_028749045.1 of Cupressus sempervirens. Lineage (NCBI taxonomy): Eukaryota > Viridiplantae > Streptophyta > Pinopsida > Cupressales > Cupressaceae > Cupressus > Cupressus sempervirens. The sequence continues at coordinate 918,800,688 of CM053786.1, forward strand.
CCTCCTCTCTTAGCAACTTAGCATAGTCTTGAATATTTCTAACAATTGGTATTAGAGCTTTGTGGTTCTCAGGAGAAAGTTTAACAACTTGAGCAAAGATCAAGGATATGGAGATATTCAGACTTGACAAAGCTATTGCCAATGAAAAGTTAGATTTGGAAATGGCCATTACCCAACTCAAGAAAGCTAAGAAGCAACTTTCCCAATCCCTGGAAAGAAGAATGAATCTTGTAAATAAAATGAATGATTATCTCTACATTGAAGAAAGAATTAAAGAGTTTCACCCTTCAAGTAGTTTAAATGAAGTAAATGATGCAATTAAAGAACTCCTAGAGAAGAATGGTTCCCTACAAGAAGAAGTAAGAAAGCTAAAAAGAGAACAAGAAATTCAGTCAGTAAGGTTATGTGAAGTCTTGGAATAGAGAAATAAGATAAAAGAAGAAATGAATGGAAGAAACAATTAAATTGAGAACCAATCCCTTTAGCAAGAAGACCTTATTGATTAGCTCTCCAATGCAAATGAGGAAATCATGAGCCTAAGACTTGAAAATGAAAGAATAAGGAATGATCTAAATTTTGAAAGGAAAATCAATGAAAGAATAAAAAATGAGTTGAGATCTAAAAAGAAAATAAGTGAAAGATTGAGAAATGACTTAAACACTAAGAAGCAAATCAATAAAAGAATGATGAAATCTCAAGCAGAAATGGATCAACTAAATGAGCAAAACCTCTATAGGGAAAAAGGAAAAGTAGGAATTGGATACAAAGAAGAAGGTGAATCCTCTAAATAAGGTTCTCAAAAGAATCAAAGACCTACTTGCAATCACTATAGTAAGATAGGTCATACATCAAACAAATGTTGGAGTAATGGAAAAGCATAATTCAATGGAAAATCCTACAATTGCAATCAGCATGGTCATAGGGCTAATGAATGCAAAGAGAAACCAAAATTTGAAGGCAATAGTCATAGATGTAAGAAACATGGACACGAGGCATTAGAATGTAGACCAAAGACATTAAATCCTATAGAACAAATTGTGAAAGCAATATTTGGTTAGGATTATAATACCTGCTGTAGATGTCATTACTATGGAGAATTTGGACACATTGGTATGAATTATGTTAAACATCATATGAGGAAAAGAGATACCACTAAAATATGTTTCATTTGTACAAAACTTGGTCATCTTGCCAAGAATTGTATGAATACTGGTAAAATTGAAGATGAGAAGAGGGCAAAGGTTGATAACATTTAAAAGTAGATGAGACAATAATGGATTCCTAAGCCTATCGAGGATACTAGTTTGAGCAATAATGGTCAAGTCACTCAAGAATTGGGTGACTCTACCATTTCTAATTAAGTTCTCAAGGAAGAACTAGAACCAAGCCATCAAAGAAGACATCTGAATTAGTTCTAGTTGAAAGGTGAGAAAGATCCAAATCTATATACAAGTTACAAAGAGATCACTAAGCTAGATTAGTATCAGTTATTACCGAGTTTACTGAGTGAGGTCAGGTCATAGACTCTACTGAGAAAGGTTAAGAGTAACTAAGACACTTGTGGTTACCAAATCATGGAGAGGTCACTGAGTGATTAATAATAAATAGTGGATGACAAACTATCAGCATAATGTCAGCTTATCTACCTCCATATCGAGCATATCAAATGCTGAGGTGAAAGAGTCATTAAAGAAAAATGAAGAAAAATTGACTCTAAGGTTTACTACCTATTTAGTTTTGATTAAGGACATAGAGCATGTTGTTAGGAATGCTACTAATACTTGGAAGAATATCTATTTGTTACACAAACCAAGCAATTTACCAGTGGAAGTTAAGGATGGTGACGATGACAAAGACAAGAATGAAGAGGATGATGAAGGATCAACACATTATGTTATAGTTGATTATGAAGAGTACAAGGAGCAAGAAGTTGCAGAAGAAGAAAAGGAAGATGATGAGGAGACTGACCTAGTCAAGATAGTTGCTGTAGTCATTGCTTCACTTCCTCACTCCTCGAGCAAACCTTTGACTACATCAAGTATGGAGACAATTTCAACAAGTTTGGTTGTGACTACTACAAATACATCAAATGTCCAATCACTCTTTTCCTCAACTCAACTTAGCATATCATTGACAGAAGTGACTTCCACTTCATCAACTGAGTTGTAGACTCCTTCTTCATCTGCCAAGTTGAGTTCTTCAGCCATCATCTCTCCAATTTTGACTTCTATAGTTTTGAATGCATCCATGGTAAGCTCTCCAATTTTGTCTACTTCAATTTTGGATTCTATAATTTTGACTTCATCAATTTTGGACTCTTCTAGTATCTCTATAAGTATTCCATCTGTCAGTACTATATCAATTTTTAATGCAAGTTTGAGTATGTCCAGTATTATTTCCATTCTAGGTACAAAGGCAATAAGTACAAGGACAATTGAACCTAAGGTTCAATCGAGTACAAAATTTTTGAAAGGAGAGGAGATAGAGGAAGATATAGATTTGCATGAGGAAATAGAAATTCCCAAATGGGATATCTACAATCTTTTAGCAAATCAAATGCACATATTTGGTGAACTCCTCCAGAAAAAGGCCAAACAACAAAGATTGAGAAAGGAAAGAGACAAAGAGTATAAGATTCTACATGATGCCATGAATATTTTGACCAAGGCTATTGGAATTGAGCTTGATTCTTCTCAACTTATTTTGTTTCAGCTTGGAGAGGTAGTTCAAAAATTCAATGAGGACACCGAAGGTCAAGAAAAGTTAGCTGAAAAGGCTAAAAATAAATTCAACAATAAAGTGCTAGAGCATATTTCTCAACAAATAGCCATTAATCAAGTTGAGCTTTCAACAATTTTGGTAAATCTTGAGGCATCTTGTTTAAATGTGTCATCACTTTTTGGAAAGCTATGTAATGTCACCAAGTATACAAAGGAACTAAAGGACAATTTGTCCAAAATTGATATTGATCTTAAAGCAAGTGCTTAGTAGATACAACTTGACCCTACTTCAAGCTTAGCACATTTCAAGAAGATCAAATTTTTGTCAGACTTGCAAGCTAAATTGTTAAGAGAAGAAGCAAGGATCCATTCAACATTGGTTGATATACAAAATATGATCCTTCTAGTCATGGATTCTATGCAAAAACACATTATATATTCAAAGACCTTGATCCATGATAACAGCTTCTCTATTGTTGATTTCATGATTGAATTATCAGTAGAAGTGCAAATTGTCATTCATACATGCAAGGTATTGCAAGAAAACTAGGATAAAACCTTGGCAATCACCCTCAAGGTACACTTTAAATTCTTAGCTCATTTTGGTATCTCCGTGTAAATATGTTAGAATAAATCTTTGGTATTACTGTCAAAAAGGGGGAGATGATATATGGATGAGATATGGGAGAAAAGTTACAGGGAGAGATATGTTATTTTATGAGAGAAAAGTTACATTTACATAGTAGAACACATAGTATGGGGGAGAAATATGCTATGGTGAAGAACTACTCTATATATACCTTACAAAGATCAATTTTGAAAAATCTCAAAAATATATTGAGCTAGTATCACATGCTGATGAATACAAGGTATTCAATTTTGGGCTAATAAGTGTTTTTGTCACTAATGCCAAAGGGGGAGATTGTTGACATATCAGTCAAGTTTGTTATTAGTCACACGCACTTATTTAGATTTTGTACAACTATCAAGCTCATTGAACAATTTATATTATTTTCCATATAATGTAGTAGCCACTTAGTTCTATAGTTGCTACTGAGTCTTTTAGACTACTCTTAGTGGTTACCAAGAAGATTCAGTTAGTGTGAAGTTTAGCAGTTCAAATTCTATATTTTAGTGTATACCAAGTTTATTAGTGGTTACCAAGTTCATAGTTCATTTGATGTGAAGCCTATGTTTATTGAGCATTATAGTATCTGTTGAGTTCATAGTTTAGGTAATGCGAAGCTAGTGTTAACTGAACTACTTCATGGTAACCAAGTGATTTCATGTTTACTAAGTTGCACAATATCTACCAAGTCACCAGTGCAAACCGAGTTCAAGACTACTTGAAAGTGATCAGTATGGACTAAGCTTCTACACTATCAAGAGCATGACAATGCCAAACAGTGATAGTGGATGCCAAGTATCATAACCTCACTAAGTCAGTCTTCAGAACCTAAGTATCTTCCTGTGGGTTGACTTTGTAACTTTGTAATTTGGATTGATATATATATATATATATATATATATCATTTCAAATGTAAGAATAAGAAAAAAAAGAGAGTGAATATGAAAAGTTCAAGTTATGAATGCATCAGATAAAGAATTATAAAGACCATAATAGTATAAGGTACATTAGTGACAAATCTATCACAGAAAGGTGATCAATACACTAAGGAATCTCTATTAGCAAACTCAGTTGCAAAATCAAAGATCTACTACTTCATCCTAACAGATGAACTAGTTAAAATTCCCTAAAAAGGTAGACCTAACAGTATTGTCTAAATCTCTTTACTAAGTGCATACTTAATTGTATGTTTGTAAATCAACTCACAAGGTGGACCTAGCAATCCTATTTTCTCCTAATAGGGAAGATCATCAGAAGTGATCAATGTAAGCCTTAATGGTAAAACTTTATGTTATAGTACTAAAGTTTGTGGGATCATCCTCGCCCCAGTTTTACTTTCTATTTGGAAGGTTTTTGGGTCACCAAATCTTTGTGTTCAAATGCTTTCATGTTTCCAATTTCTCATGTATGCAATTAGATTAGATGTGATGAACTAAGTGTTAATTGATTTATTGGATTAATTGTTGAAATTGGTAGAAGTTTTAGAAGTTACTGATTCACCCCTCCCCTCTTAGTAACTTAGCATAGTCTTGAATATTTCCAACATTAATCACTCTATTAGGAGTGGCCTTGTTAGAGGTCTTTAGATACTTCAATCTAGAAATACCACCTTGTTAGAGGATTTACAAATAGCTGTTAAGCCAAATTTGTTAAGAGATTTAGATCATTGCTACGATGCTTAGAGAGTAATAATGAGATGACCTAATTTCTGATGCAACTAAAATTCTAATTATAGATCTCAATTCTAGCTTGTATAATTGATCCTTTCTGATCAAATGTATCTTTGCATCTCAACAAGGATATTCTACTTATCCTTCTAATTCACTTCCTCTAAGCATCTCCAAATCTTTTGTTATGTTCCACACATTCAATCCTAAACATGACCTAATATTTATATCTTACATATTGTCAAGTCAACTTGAATACAACTTAGCATACTTAATATTCATATCCTTAGTTGGGTAAAACCAACAAATAAATCAATTGGACTCAATATTGAAAAATAAGAAAATCCTTCATTAGCCAACCTTGCTTGGTACACACTAACTTAGAAATGATTTTCTTGTGTTAACCAAGTGAACTCAGTTAACACTACAAATTCAAAAAGTTCATTTAGTAACCAAGTGAGTTCGGTTAACATTGGTTCCATCCAAGATTTCTTTATTGACCAAGTGAGCTCAGTTAACACTCAATTTCTATGATTTTCCCTTTATCACCCGAGTGAACTCAATAGACACTGTCTTTTAAACTTGGAAAAATTTAGAGTGCTTGGTAGACATAGGAAACTATCTTCATCACCCAAGTGAACTTGACATACACTAACTAGAAATGATATGACATTTATGTAAGATCAAAGACAATATGTATAATTAATCAATTGCTTTCAACAATCTCTCACTTTGGCATTAACGATAAAAAAACATGTCATAATATAATGAAATTTTAGAGAAAGAATAAAGTACGGAATATATTCTTAGTTTCATTATAATTATCATCCATGAGAACTCCCTCTATCAGTGTGAACTCCCTCTGCCTTTAGTTTCTCCCTCTATCTGCAAAAATCCATCTTGAACATCTTCTTTTGATAGCAAACTTTCCTTCTTTGATATTAGACTAGGTTCTCCCTTCTTGACATCTCTGGAAGTAACAAAATTTCTGTGAAATATATACTCTCCTTTATAAAATTTTGCAAGATATGACAACAAACTTCTCCCTCTTTGAGATCTCATGCTAAAGAAAATATTTAGTGTATATCAATGTACCTTATGTACTAATTCATATGAAATGTGCCCTTTTCAATATTGCATCAACTGTTTGATCTTCAATATGATTTGGTTGATGCATCACTAAACTTCATTTTGTAAGCTTCATATAGGGGAATGACCCCTAAATTACCTCTTTGATAGAAAAATGCATCCATAGGTAATGCCTTAGTGAATATGTCTACAATTTGTTCTTTAGTATTCACATATTCCAATCTTACCTCTTTATCTCATACCAATTCTCTCAAAAAATGATATTTTATAGCAATGTGCTTAGTTTTGGTATGTATAATAGGAATCTTTGATATATTAATTGCACTGGTGTTATCACATAATATAACCACTAGATCCTTGATTTCTATTTTCATACTTGTCAACAGTTGTTTGAACTAAACAACATTGGAACAATTCACTATTGCTACTACATATTTTGCCTCTATTTGGACCAATAAATATAATACTACTTCTTGCTTATCTAAGACACTAGTCTTTTACCAAGAAAGAATGCTCCACCACTGGTGCTCTTTTTGTCATCAACACTTTCTGCCTAATCAACATTTGTGAATGCTTTCAAATCTAGATTGCCTCCTTTTTTGTACCATAATCCATAGTCCTCGGTACCCTTTAAATACCTCATGATTCTCTTGATTATCATCATGTGATTTTATTTAGGATTTTCTAAGAATCTTGCCACCATACCAACTGCTAGTGCAATATCAGGCCTTGTGTGCACTATATATTGCAATTTTCTAGTCACTGATCTGTATGTGGTCTAATATACCTCTTTGGAGTCATCATTTTTTGAAAGCTTATGTTTGTAGACATAGGTGTTCCAATTAGTCTTGAATCTTCCACTCAAAATTTTTTTAGTATCTCCTTGATATATTTGGATTGAGTAATGTAGATATCATCTTTCTTCTGTTGGATCTGCAATCCAACAAAGAATTTTATCTCTCCAAACATGGACATCTCAAATTATTTACTCATCTCTTCTGAAAATGCCTTGCATAAATAATCATTTCCTATAAATAAAGTTTCATCCACAAAGATTTCAACCAACATAATTTTCTTGTCTATTCCTTCTTTGATGTACAAGTTGTTATTATCATTTGTTCTTTGAAAACCAATCTTTATCAAGTAGTTATGAAGTCTTTAATACCAAGCTCTAGGAGATTCTTTGAGACCATACAATACTTTATGTAATTTACAGACCATATCCTTTTTTCTAGGATTCTCAAAACTTTTAGGTTGTTCTATGTAAACTTTCTCTTCAAGAATGCAGATTTTACATCCATTTGATAAACTTTAAATCCTTTATGTGAAGCATAAGCAAGTAAAGTTATAACACTTTCTAATATAGCAACAGGAGAAAAAGTTTCACCATAATCAATACCTTCTTCTTGAGAATAACCTTTACAAACTAATCTTGCTTTATTTTTGGAAACTTCTCCATCTTCATTCAACTTATTTCTAAAAACCCATTTTGTGCCAATTACATTTTTATCCTTGGGTGTAGGAACAAGAGTCCAAGTCTTATTCCTCTCTATTTTTTCTATTTATTCATTCATAACTTCAATCCAACTTTCAATATCCAAAGCATCTTTCACTCATCTAGGTTCAAATTCAGAAAGCAAACATGTACCTTTTAATTTGTTTCTTGTCATTATTCCATCTGACTTCTCTCTAATGATCTGATAAGGTGTATGGTGCCTTTTGACATATCTTTCTAGCATAGGTACTTTGGATTTAGAATTTGTTCTAGTAACCTCACCATGATCTTCTATATCAAGATCAAGTCCATCAAACTTGGTTTGCTCTGGCAATAGCTTTGTAGCTTTTGACTATGACTTGGGTTCTTTAGGCTATGACTCAGGTTACATTGGTTGCAACTCAATACCTTTTGGAGATTTTGGGGACTTGGGAGGTGAAGTCTACTGACTTCTAATTTGATTTGGAAATGTATTAGGTTCATAGTAAACAAACCTTTTGTAATCCTTACGTTCTTTGCTACTTTCATCTTCACTCTTTTCTGCAAACTCATATATTCTCACATGTGTGCTTTCTGTGATCTTATGAATTGAAAAATTCAAACATTTCTATGCTTTTCTTCTACAAGAGTTCCTAGCAATATTCCTTCATCAGCTTTGACATCAAATTTACCTTTCCTAGATTCCTTCAAGATATAGAATTTTCTACCACATACATTCAAGTAACTTACATTAGGTTTATAGCCATACCATAGTTCATGAGGAATTTGATTTGCGTCTTTCTTCAACTCTACTCTATTCAAGGTATGTACTGTAGTATTGATTTCTTCCTTCCAGTAATTGATTACAATATTCTTTTTAATCATTCGGGGTCTTGCACAATCCATGATGGATATGTTTCTTCTTTTAACTATACCATTCTACTGTGGTGTACTAGGGCAAATCGGTTAGAAGTCGGTGCAAATCTAGAAGAATCCAAAAACGGTAACCGAACTTCCGGGAGGCATAACTTTTGAACCGTAGCTCCGATTGACAAACCGTTTACATTTTTGAAAAGCTCTCGAAGCGCTCTATAGCCCTATGGATGAGATTTTCTCGTCCCCCATTTTTTGACCCTTTTTGAGGTCATTTAATGCCCCAAACTTGACTTTTAAGCATTCTTAGGAGGTCTCCAAAACTGGAAAAACTGTAATAACTTTCAAACCGTGGGGCCTATTGACCTAATTATTTTTTTGGAATGCTCTAAATCATGATTACATTCATCTGGCCAATTCACACCTTCTAGTTTACCGAAATGATGGCCCAAATACATGCTCCTATTTTTTTGGGATTTTCAAACGCACTGATAGTTGAACTATGAGAGTTGGAACCTTTATTTGAGCCAAATGGGTATCCAAAAATGTAAAGACATGAAACAGAAACTAAGTTTAAGTAGATTTTTTTGGGTGACATAGGATTGCCCTTATACCTCTGGATGCTCCTGCATCAGACACCCAGGGTAGATTGAAAAGTGACCCTGTCACTTTATGGATGGTAGAGGAAACCCCAAATGGGAAACCTCAGCTGCTGAAATCCAAGTTGAGTCCTCGATTGGCCATCCTTTCCATTTGACCAAATACTCTTCATACTGCCTGTTTCTGGTACTCCTACCCACACGATGATCTAGAATGTCTTCTATCTCCTCCTTCTTAGAAGAAGGAATTGGACATGGCTCTAACACCAGCTCCTCATCTACACCATCATCATGATACTCTGTTAAATCTGCAATGTTGAAAATGGGAGAAATGTGAATACCATCTGGCAGTTGCACCTCATATGCATTTCTTGAGTTATGTTTCTTCAAAACTTTGTAGGGGCCAAATTTCTTCATTTTCAGCTTGTTGTAAGTACCAGTTGGAAATCTTTCTTTTCATAAGTGCACCATGACTAGATCCCCTACTTGGAATTCCTTATGTCTTCTCCTTTGATCAGCCCTAGCTTTATACTCTTGATTCATCTTGATAATGTGTGCCTAAACCTCCTCATGTAGATGCTTGATATGCTCAGCAAATTCCTTAGCTTCAACACTTGTCCTCTCCCCTTGTTCTATCTTCCTCAGCTCTGGTGCAGTCCTTGGGCTATTCCCATATACAATCTGGAATGGTGATTTTCCAGTACTCCTATTTATAGAGTTATTATAAGCAAATTCTTCCTGTGGTAGAATCAAATCCCATCCCTTGGGCTTATCCCCAACTAAACATCTTAGCAAATTTCCTAGACTTCTGTTTACCACTTCTGTTTGACCGTTAGTTTGTGGGTGATGCGTGGAACTGAATTTTAAGTTTGTTCTCAACTTCTTCCACAATGCCCTCCAGAAATACCCCACAAATTTAGTATCTCTGTCAGAAACTATACTCCTTGGAAGACCATGTAGTCTTACCACCTCTTTGAAAAACAAGTCTGCAATATGGACAGCATCATGAGTTTTGTGGCATGGAATGAAATGTGCCATTTTGGAGAACTTATCAACCACCACGAATACTGAGTCATTACCCCTTTGTGTCCTTGGCAATCCAAGAACAAAATCCATACTTATGTCCTCCCATGGCCTTGATGGAATAGGCAATGGCTGATATAGGCCAATATTTTGACTAAACCCCTTGGCAACTTGACAAACCTGGCAACTCTGTACAAACTTCTTCACATCCTGTGTAATTTGAGGCCAAAAATAATGTTCTCTAAGAATGGAAATGGTCTTATCCTGACCAAAATGTCCTGCCATCCCTCCACTGTGTTTCTCCTTAATCAGATTTTCCCTCATGGAACTCCTTGGAATGCACAATTGACTACCTTTGAACAACATGCCATCCTGAATCAAATAGTCTAACCACTTGGTTCTATCTACCGCAACAGGTTCTTTACAAGCTTTCCATGCTTTAACAAAATCAGGATCTTCGGGGTACAAATTCTTGAGTTCATCAAACTCAACTACTTCAACCTGCATTGTTGTAAGAAACAACTGTCTCCTACTTAGTGCATCTGCAACCCTACTAGATTTTCCACTTCTATGCTTCAACACAAATGTATAACTTTGCAAGAATTCTACCCACTTCATGTGCCTCTGATTCAATTTACCTTGGCTATTTAGGTACTATAATGCCTGATGATCAGTATACAAAACAAATTCCTTTGGCAATAAATAATGCCTCCATTTCTTTAAGGCCTGAACTATTGCATAGAACTCTTGATCATAAACAGAACACTTCTTCTTTGCATCATTCAATTTTTCACTAAAATATGCAATAGGCTTACCTTCTTGGCTTAATACAACCCCAATAGCGCTACCACTAGCATCACAATCCACCTGGAATACTTTTCTAAAATTTGGAAGTGCCAACACAGGCTGTTGAGTCACCTTCTTCTTCAGCAATTCAAAACTTCTTGCAGCTGCTACAGTCCATTTGAACTCTTTTCTATCCCTTCTTATTGTATCAGTTAGGGGTGCACATATGCCACTGAAATTCTTAATAAACTTCCTGTAAAAACTAACCAGACCATTAAATGATCTTACCTCAGTAGAAAACCTTGGAGTAGGCCATTCCATGATGGCTTTTACCTTCTCTGGATCCATTTTGAGACCTTCAGGTGATATAACAAATCCCAAATAGACTTACTCCCTTTTTGCAAAGACACACTTCTTTAGATTAATTAACAGTTTCTCTTCCCTTAGCCTTTCAAGGACACTACAAATATATAGTAAATGTTCTTCCAAAGTCTTGCTGAAAATTAAAATATCATCCAAATAGACAATAACAAATTTTCCCAAGAACTTCTTAAGTACCTCATTCATGAGCCACATGAAGGTGCTTGGGGCATTCGTCAATCCAAAGGGCATGACTAACCACTCATAAAGACCCTCCTTGGTCTTGAAGGCTATTTTCCACTCATCTCCTTCTCGAATCCATATCTAATGATAGCCACTCTTTAGATCTATCTTTGTGAAGTACTGAGCTCCACTCAAGCAGTCCATAAGATCATCCATCCTTGGCAAAGGAAACCGGTACTTGATGGTTATCTTATTTATAGCTTGGGAATTTGTACACATTCTCTACTCTCCATCCTTCTTTGGTGCAAGTACTGTAGGTACCGCACATGGACTCAGGCTCTCTCGAATCAAACCCTTCCTCAGCAACTCCTAAACCTGTCTATCTAGCTCCTCTATTTCAGTAGGAGTCATCCTGTGAGCAGCCTTGTTAGGAAAACTAGCTCCTAGAATCATATCTATTTGATGACTGATTTGCCTTACTGGTGGCAATCCATCTGGAACATTATCAGAGATAATATCTCCAAATTCTCCTAGTAAATCTGAAACTTCAAATGGTATTTCACTACTACCTTCTTTATCTTTCCTAGGAATCAAAGCATAGCACATATGCTGATGTTTCGTGCCATCTAAAAACTTCCTTCCATCAACAAGAAAAATCCTAGCACTGCTACATACCTTTTCACCTTCCTTTTTCATGGGCTTCAATTTGTGGCAAACTCCATCCTTTGTCAGAGAGTATGTGTTTGCATGTCCATCATGTATTGCATGTCTATCAAACTGCCATGGTCTACCCAACAATAGATGGCAAACATCCATCGAAATAACATCACAGAGAACTTCATCATGGTAACTCCCAATTTTGAATTTTACTAAACATTGTTCACTTACCAGGACCTTATGATCATCTTTTACCCAAGAAATCCGATAGGGTTGGGGATGTTTCTCCCTCTTGAGCTTTAGCTTAGAGACCATCTCTTCTGATACCAAGTTATCAGTGCTACCACCATCAATGTTCACGTCACAACATTTATCCTCACACTTGCATCTGGTACGAAACAAACTCCTTCGTTGTCCTAGTTCATTCTCACCACTTAGTAGGACTCTTTCATTTACCAAGGTCTCTCCTCTTTCTGTATCCTCTAAATGTGATGATTGTGCATCCTCATCCACATGAGCAACCCTAGCTTGGCCCTTAGCTCTCCTATCTATCCTTCCTTGTCGTTGAGGGAATTCAAAGGCACGATGACCTTCTTCATTGCAATGGAAACAGGTACCACAGAAGCCTCCTCTTCCTTGTCCACATCCTCTACCTCTTCCTCTTTGATTTCCAAAGTCTTGATCATGGGAGCGGTTGAAACCCTCATTCCTCTGGTTTCTGCTAGTACCCACATCTTCATTTTTCTTTTGGGTTTCATTGCGGCCTCCAGATGATCTACCACTTCCCCTTTCTCCTTGACTGCGCCCTCTTTGTCTTCCTTCAAACCTTTTATTCAGCTTCTCTTCAACTCGTAGGGAAAACTGGTATGCCTCTTCAACGCTGGTCATTCTTACCAGACTTAATTCCTCCTGGATGCTAGGTCACAACCCACTGATATAACGAGCAACCTTCTCCTTATTTTCTTCTACATGCCCCGCTCTAATCAAGAGTCGGTAAAACTCCTCTATAAATTCTTGGACTGATCTTCCTGCTTGCTTTAACCCATGCATCTTCTTAAACAGATCAAGCTCGTAGTCCACAGGAATGAACTGCTTCTTCAATTTGTCCACCATGCGATCCCATCTTGTGATCTTCTCCTTTCCTCTTCTAAGTCTTTCCAGTTGAACCTCTTGCCACCAAATTTTGGCATGGCCTTTTAGTTTGGCCTTTGCAAACTTAACCCTATTTGGGTCCCTTATATCCTCATACTCAAAGTATTCTTCCAGTTCATTGATCCAATCGATCAACTTATCTGGTTTCAGATTTTCTGAAAATATACCCACTTCAATTGTAGGTCTTTTCCCAAACTTAGTAATGGCCCTAAAAAGCCTTTCCTCTACAGGATTCAAAACTTCCCCGTCAACTTCCTCTTTTGGTCCCATTACTTCTTCTTCATTGTCATCCTCACTGTTGTCACCTACGGTAATATTTGCTCCTCTACGAAGCTCCTCTTGCAATGCCTGCACCTGCCTTTGGAGGGCTCTAACCTCCTCAGGGTTAATAGCTCTAGCCCTTCCACCATGCTCTCTTCATGGAGGCATCTTCTAACTCGAACCCACAACCACACAGTCTTGGTGCAAACTGCCTCACAATCGGCGCTCTGTCTACACACTCAGGAAAACCAGCTCTGATACCACTTGATGGGGACACAACCCAAGAACAGAATGGAAACAAAAAAAAAGAGAAATTATATTAGCTGAGAAAATAAGCTAGTACAACCAGTATAGGAAAATAAACTTCAAAACATGCCCTAAGGGCTTACAATAGCATAAGTCTGGAGATAATTTCTCCTTATGGTACCTCCTCTCAAACTCCACTCTGAACTGCCTTTTACAATGCCAAAAATCTCCTTAAATAGACCCCAGAGGGTTAAGGACTAGGAGTACATTCTAGAAAGTGCTAGTAGGCATCCACCAATGAAATAGAAGGTTCCGAAAGCTGCGTTAGAAGTCGGTGCAAATCTAGAAGAATCTTGAAACGGTAACCGAACTTTCAGGAGGCATAACTTTTGAACCGTAGCTCCGATTGACGAACCATTTACATTTTCAAAAAGCTCTTGAAGCGCTCTATAGCCCTATAGATGAGCTTTGCTTGTCCCCCATTTTTTGACCCTTTTCGAGGTCATTTAATGCCCCAAACCTGACTTTGAAGCATTCTTAGGAGGTCTCCAAAAATGTAAAGACATGAAATAGAAACTAAGTCTAAGTACATTTTTTTGGGTGACACAGGATTGCCCTTATACCTCTGGATGCTCTTGCATCACTTCCAATAACTACTACATCTAATGTTATGTCATTCTTTGGATTACATCTCATTTCTTGAACTATTGATACTCTGATTGTATATATAGGAAGAAGTATTCTGAGAAATTTACTTACCACTATTTCATCTTCAATCTTCCCCTCTGAAGCTTTGATAGCACAAACGCTGGCTTTTATTCTTTCACTATATTTTGCAATGTTCTCATCTTCTCTTATCTTTATTTGGTCAAATTTTCCTTTGAGACTTTTGGCTTTAGCTCTTCTTACATAATCATCTCCTCTATAGATGACTTTCAGCTTGATCCACATTTCAAAAGTAGCTCCACATTCTTTAACCTCATCAAATTTGGCATTGTTGAGAGATGAAGCAATATCAATCATCATAATGTTATGACTCTTCTTCTTTGCAATTTCTTCAATAGTCATAGTTCTAGTAGGTGTTGTGTATTTGATGTCTAGACACTTTAGCCTTGAATGTCCAATGGTTGCCAAGAATAGCCTCATGAGTTCCTGCCATGTTTTGAAGTTATCTCTGTTCAACTTTGGGATCTCCCTTCTGTAAGACATCTTGATCTTTAGCTTAGGTTCTTGAAACCTTTTTTGCAAGCACCAAGAAGCTCTGATACCAATTTTTAGAAATATAAGAGGAGTAAATAAGAGGGCAGGGGTGAATGAGTTACTACAAAATAAATCCCAGATCCCTTAGATGTCAATACAAATCAAAACATAAAATCTGATTAAACTATATTCTGTTGTTACTCAACAAACACACATGCACTCAGTTTACACTAGCAAATGCTATAACTCAGTGAACACTAAACTAGTAGTAGTAACTTAGCAAATTAGAATATTAAGATATTTTTTGTGATTGGCCTTATTTAACTTATTTGTATACATATAAAAGAAATAGTGTGAATACAAGTGACACCAAGATTTAACGTAGAAATCCAATTTGGGAAAAACCACCAATTGCAACTAGTTACTATTTTTCACTCTTTTGAAGTGAGCCCTATTAAGAGCCAACCCTATTAAAGGTTAAAAAACACACTATTAGATGTGACCTTATTAGAGGTTTTAATCACCATATTAGGAGTGGCCTTGTCAGAGTTCTTTAGATACTTCAATCTAGAAATTTCACCTTGTTAGAGGATTTACAAATAGCTGTTAAGCCAACTCTATTAAGATATTTAGATCACTACTACAATGGTTAGAGAGTAACAATGAGGTGAACTAATTTCTAATGCAATTGAATTCTTGATTATAGATCTCAATTCTAGCTTGTATACTTGATCTTTTTTGATCGAATGTATCTTTGTAGCTCAACAAACATATTTTGTTTATCCTTCTAATTTGCTTCCTCTAAGCATCTTCAAATCTTCTATTATGTTCCACACATTCAATCCTCAACTTGACCTTATATTTATATCTTACATACTATCAAGTTGGGTTCAATACAATTTAGAATACTTAATATTCATCTCCTTAGACGGATAGAACCAACAAACAAATCAATTGGACTCAATATGCCAAAACAAGAAAATCCTTCATTAGTCAACCCTACTCGATAGACACTAACTCACAAATGATTTTTTTGTGTTAACCAAGTGAACTTGGGTAACATTGCATATTCACAAAGTTCCTTTGATAATTGAGTGATCTCAGTTAACACTGATTGCATCCAACATTTCTTTATTAACTAAGTGAGCTCAATTAACACTCACTTTTGCAATCTTCTCGTTTCACCCGAGCAAACTCAAAAGGCATTGTCTTTTGAACTTGGCAAATGCTAGAATGCTCGGTAGACATAGGAAATTATTTTCATCAACCAAGTGAGCTTGACATACATTGACTAGAAATAATATGACATTTTGTGTAACATCAAAGACAATACACAATTAATCAATTGTTTTCAACAATTACTTCTAGATTAGAGCATGTTTTAGTTTTTTTTATTAACATTTATGATCACTTGCCATGATCTAGCATTAGAATGTAGAAAAATATCTCATTTTAAAATTATATACCATTTATTGTATATAAATTTTAATTATATACCACACCACTATTTTCAAAGTTAAATGTGTCATCAAGTAAACTATTTCACCAACTAGTCCAACAAGAAGCAAAATATTTCACAAAATAAATTACATATTTATCTTTTAATGATGCTTCTACATTAGAGAATGTCTTAGTTTCTTTATTAATATTTTTGAGGTCCATTTAGAAATATCCCTTCCTATGAAACTATTTCTAAAATTTTTCTCATGAGACAATGTGCTATGAGCTCTTCATCAATGGGATGGAACTTGAATCGAGGAGGTAGTTGTGTATCACCGAAGTTATCATGACTATAACCAAAGTTAAGAACCTCCACTATTGAATTCTATTCCCAATCTACCCACTTAGCCTTTTCAAAAATATGATATGTGGGTTGTGGGGAGATGTTGTATTGACTTCTTATATGGGTGTTAGGAGAGGTGGGAAAACATGACGAGATGGGATGTGTGGAAGGACACATATCAAAGATGAATACAGATGAATCCTATTTCCAATTTGAAATGAATTCCCTTAACCTAGTGTGTACATGTGTATGAAAAATACACCACCATAGAAAATATTACTTGGTTTTGAAAGAGTATGTGTATATGTGACAAGGAACTACACTATTTAGTGCTTGGTTATTCACGACTCTTTATATTCTTACCCACCTTGGAAAAATTCTAGTTTTTTCTTAGAAAGTCCCACCTAGCTTTATAAATTGAAACCCAAAAAATTAAATTAAAAAAACCATAATTAGGGTCAATGGATATACTAAATAAATATATGAATTCCATGGAAATGGGCTTGTTGTACAATTGAGATAGGCGGTTGCATTTGTGTTGCAACTTAGTGCTGACTAGAAATCACCCCAAAAAGATTGGTGCCTTAAATTATGCCACTCAAATGCAATAAGGTTTATTGTGTTCTTAGGGTGTAATTGATGGTGTTTTTGTATATTTTTTTTTTGTGAATATAAGAAATTTCATTTTCAAATAAAATCAGGTTACAAGCTAAATAATTTATTTTTCAAATCTGCTAAATTTAGGTTTCAAACAATTTCATTTTCAAATTACATAAATCAAGTTTCAAGAAATTTCATTTTCAAATCACATAAATTTGAAGTAGTACACATCCTTACCAAAGTAATGTCAATGATATGTTGGCTTGCAACATTAAATCACACAAATAGAAATTTTGTGCCCAAACCTTGTGTTTAAATAGTGCCTTTCACATGTGGTTGAATGTGAAAATGATTTGGTGTTTGTTTTTTTTTGGTTTAGGTATTTCTTGTGATTGTCAAAATTTAACAACCTCAAAATTGGCAGTCATAATTATGACAACGTCAAGGGGTAATTGAAAAAAAAGTACCAATTTCATAAATTTTGTCCCCTCTATAAAAAATTAACATCAGAAAATAAGGCCAAATGTATTAATAATGGAATAAGTCATGAA
Source organism: Cupressus sempervirens (assembly GCA_028749045.1). Taxonomy (NCBI): domain Eukaryota; kingdom Viridiplantae; phylum Streptophyta; class Pinopsida; order Cupressales; family Cupressaceae; genus Cupressus; species Cupressus sempervirens. The sequence continues at coordinate 918,818,540 of CM053786.1, forward strand.
ACTATTATTTCTAACTTCTTTACAATAGAAAGTTGATAATGAATTGCCTCTCCACTTAACTTGAAAAATATTTTCATTTTTATGTTTGCAAGTTGTCCATAATTCATTTTATTTGTGTGGTGGAAACATATTTTATTTAATGGGACTAAATATTTTAGTAGGATTTGTTGCACAATTGAGAAAAAAGTTTGATTGAGGAATTAATATGGATGTGTTGGTATGTTAAATTCATTGACGTCAAATTGTTGTCATTGTCATTGATTATTCTTAGTAATCATCATTTAGTATATTTCTTTGCATATTAAATGTATGTTGAGAATCTATTGATGATCTTTTTTCATAGTTTTGGACACACTTTAGATATATCCATTTTGATTTTTTATGATTTGAAACAAAGTATAGTGGATTTGACTATTCCTTGACTATGTTTTTCCTCCTGAAATACATGCTTCACATTTCACTGTGTGACTAATTCTAATGATGCTCTTTTATAGATGAGTTATTACTATCCCACACTCACTCATCTTAGTTGGCACAAAATTTTTGGTTTTAGAGACCTTTTTTGAATTTTATTAGTGTTTCTACTCTAGATTTGGTTGACCTCAAATATTTACACTTAATGATTTTGTCTCGGTTAATGCAACCCTAACACATTTGGGGTAGTTTTCTTGTGAGTATTTGTCAAAATTTCAATAGGAAAATATCAAATTATGACAAACTTCCAAGAAATGCTCATGTCATTATTTTTTTGTCAAATGATCTATCAAACAAATATGTGTCATAATTTGATGACACCTACCTCAAAAATGGGCTATGCAATGGGGTTTTATATCATTAGAATTTTGATGAAATTTTTGTAATTTTCCTTAGAATTCTAACACATGCAACCAATATAGGCACCAACAAGAGTGCTAAACTTGTTATGAAAAATTGTCACGGGTTCAACACTCTCATTGGTACTATAAAGGATTTCATTAGAATTTTGATGAATGGGCTCATCAAAAGTCCGATGAAACCCTTTTTTTAAATATTAAAATTGGTTTCGCATCTCTAAAAATCCTTTTGTTATGTTCATTGACATAGAGAGAGCTTTACATGGTTGAGTAGTAGATTTATTTCTTCTTAATCAAGGCTCAAAGTTTGTTTGTGAGTTATTTTGTATGGAGTTTGCATCTCCGTTGATAGTTTCATGATTCATGTGGATAGATGATTCTTATTATAATTTTATACCATGTTATGTATCTCGATGTATATGTATAGACCATGTATTGTATAATCTTTGAGATGAGAATGCAAATGTAATTATAAACATGTATCAATGCACTATTGAAATGTAATATTTAGAATTAGACAGATCAATGTTGTTATCAACTATCATTATGTTCTTATATGTTATATTGTTATGGATTAGGAACATTCAATTTTGAGGATTAATTTGAATTTAGCTCAATGATGTCAATTGTGCATTATTTCACAATCACTCAATCAATTTAGTTATGTACTTATTTGTTGCTTTATAGAAACATTCGGTAACCTAAGAGGACATAGTTTAATGTTTAACATTTAGTGGTGCATTTAAACATTGAAAAATATAAAGATATTTGTCAATTTAAAACTATTAATATGTAACAAGATATATTTCCTTAATAGAATCAAACCTACTTAAACACTCCTTAAGGCATAGGTTCAAGTAATAATTTAAAATGATAAATATGAAAATAAATTGATAACACGTATAGTGGATTGAGTAAAAAAATAATGGGTATAGACCGAAATTACAAGATTTTTAAAATCTTTTTCCTTTCAAATTTTATCAAATTTAAATTTTTTATAAATTTTTTCTACAAATAAAAGAAAAATTATAATTCATATTAATATAATTATAATTGTTATTCCAAGTATTTTTTAAGTTACATAAGAATTAATTATATATTGAGATTTCATAAAATAAAATTATAAGTAAATTAAAAATATTAATATTTTATATAAAATGCCAATTTATAAACATACTTACCATTATGATTCTTTGTATTCTAAACATTAAAAAAAAATCATTAAACTTCAATACATGGAATTTCAAGTGCACATAAAAAAATATCCATATGATGATTTACTTTCTGAAAATTACGAACATAGACAAGCCCAATCTACATGGATTACATATAGGGTTGGATGCAAATAAATTTTATTAACATTCAAATTCCATTTGACAAGAAGATTGATTGGTCTTTCCGTAAATATTTGTGCTTCGTATCAAGCCTACACTCCTCTCAGGCATTTGTCAAACAATTCACGTGGTTCTGCATTCCCCTCATGTCTTATGAACCCCTTCTTATTATCGATATCTCTTCTGGGTGATACATAAACCTATGCACGCGCATTGTAATGAGACCATATCCCTTTCAAGACATCATGTCATCGTATCTCATTTCAAAACTCCAATTTTGGCACCGGTATGGAGGATTCTGACAAAGATTATAGAGTATGGATTCAAAGCTGCAAATTATATGAAATTGAAATCTAATAAATCCCTGCAGCGAACACCGATTGTGGATCTCCTGCAATTATTATGGTTAGTGAAAAGATCATGTCAAACCATTCATGAGCCTTGCCTGTGCCTCTGTAGCTTTCAGATTTATGAATAGAGAACTACCCCCTTCCATGGATGCCTACATCCTTTTCCAAACCTCACACTTTGGCTATGTAGGTCAGAAATATGCGTGCCAATGCAAATTGTTCAAGTCGAGTTGTCTTTGTTGTACAGAATGGGTAGGATAAACAATTCAAATTTCAAACTTGGGCGAGAGTAAATGAATGGAGGTAACGATGATGGAGAATGACAACCGTCATTGATTAGGTGGGGTCCACACAAGCCACCAAAGCAATGTAAAAAAAAGTGCATTTTCGTGGCTGTATAGCCACGGGCTGCCTCAACTAGGGTGCATCTCCTATTCATGGGATAATGGGAAGTGTTGAATTTGACCTATATTTAACCAAATGCATCAGCCCATCATGGGACTCTTTGACTTTTCAATATCGACTTTCTGCTCTAGATCACCTGATGTACTGAATCATCTCCGCCCAACTTGCAAGGAAAATCAAGAGCTCCCATTGCCCCGTGATGAGTGATAGACAATCATCTTGCCTTGGTGGGAGAATGGGAACCGTTAGGCCCTATTGATCCTTAATTGCGTTTTGATGCTCTGTGCGATACTTGTACAGGTGGAATGCTCGCATTGACCTTTGAATTTTCTATATCCCTCAACATAGCTTTGAATACTTAACCTGCACTGTAGATCTTCCTAAATCTGATGACCATGATTGTTGCTAGCTGGGACCACCTTCTCTTAGGCTCAAGGAAATCTACGGCTTCTGTGATGCCATGACTATTAAATGTTGTGCATCAAATCCTTGTGGTGCAATGGGAGCTTGCCACACTCAGCTCATGTAAAAGTTTACTTTAAATTATCTTCATCGATTTAAACTTCATCTGACGATCAGATTCTCTTTTCAGGCCAAATGATTTTTTAACCCATCGCTACATAGACATGCAGGTTTAACAGAGTCTGTTGATCTTTTTCTCTAATCATTGTACTAACCTTGACTGCACCGTCTCACCATTGTTAAATATCTCACTGCTTCTCCTCTTTATTGGATTGATTTAGATCTGCTTCTACTGCATAGGTACATGCTTTGACTGTGGTCTGTTGCTCTTCATTGCAGTGGTTTGAATGTCCACTTGATTCTCCCTTCAACTGCATTTTGCCTTTAGGTAAACACACTTTGACCATTAGAAAGGACACTGAACCTTGACTCGACAGTGATCGTGAAGCTCAAAAGGGGTGAACTAAAAACTCATTAACAAAGTACTCAAACGTTTCATCTGCCTTAGATATCCATGCAAACTTGCATTTCACTCCTTTGATGGTGTTTAATATAGGTGCCATGATATGACTGAAGTTTCTAATGAACTTCCTATAGAATGATGCCAAACCATGAAAACTTCTAACATCTCCAAATGGTTAGGTGTAAGCCAATTCAAGATTGCCTCAACCTTGGACACTACAATACCAAGATAAATTAGTTTTCAAGAACTCACACTTTTCCAAATCAATGATCAGCTTCTCTTGGTGTAGCTTATTCAAGACCATGTATAAATGCTTTAGATGCTCCTCTTTGGACCTGCTAAAGATCAAAATGTCATCAAAATAAACAATTAAAAACTTTCCAATAAACTCTACCAATTCCTCATTCATTAGCCTCATAAAGGTACTAGAGGCATTGGTTAAGAGAAATGGCATCACCAACCACTCATATAAACCCTCATTACGAAAGGATGTAATGAATTATAATATCTTAATAAAGCTCTATTATAATTAATTGGGAAAGCCTCCAGGCCATCTCAAAAAATTATTTTGAGGATATGGTATAAAGGAAGGTTATTTTCTTTTTTTTGAAATGGGTATACAAGTGCGAGTAAGTTGTGCAAGTGAGAATTGTACAACTGATACGTGAAGTTGGTAAATGCATGCAATAAATAAAATGGATTAGTGTGATGCAAGTCTTGAAGATATGTTATTGAGATTTGAAGGAGTTTGGTCTGATCAAGAGGATAGAGGAGTACGATTTACTCTACATTCTATTATTCTACAAGGAATAATACACAGACTGGTTAGACAACGAGTTTGGTGGTCTTTCCCTTGAAGCTATTTGGATAGCAGATCCATTTGCCTTCTATAACTCCTAATAGGGTTGGCACAACTCCTAACAAGGTTGGAATCTCTTAACAAAGAATCAAAGTCTATTAAGAGGGACTAATATGTACTAAATATATTTGATTGGCTCCTAACAAAGTCCATCCTATTACAAGGAAATTTTATATTAGTAAATCATTTTGTGGGTACCATCCCCACTGGGGTTTTCCCTCTGATCAAGGGTTTCCCTAGTTAACATGTCTAGTGTTATTGTGTATGTGTATCTTCTTATGGTTTTTGATTATATTGTTCACATGCTTAAGGTCTAATAAGGTTGATAGAAGTTATATTAATTTGATAAATGATTCACCCCTCACCCCCCTTTTTAGTTATCTTGGTGGACTTTAACTTCTAACAATTGGTATTAGAGCATTGGGTCCTTGAGGAAAAACTTAAAAACTTAAGGAGATCAATGGTGGGTCATTTTAGAAAAGAAAGTCTTAAAGTTGATAGAGTTAACTATGATAGCTAGAAAGAGAAGATGAAGACACATCTGCTATGCATGGGTCCCGGATATTGGCCAATGACAAGGAATGATAAGAAGATTGTGGAAGAAAGAAAACTTGAAGAATGCAGTGAAGTTGAAAGAGACCTATTTAAGTGCAATATGCTTGCCAGAAAAGCATTATTGTCAGCTCTTCTTAAAAATGAATACAGTTAGGTAAAATCCTTCTAAATATCTCATAGAATTTGGATAGCCTTGGAATGTACTTTTGAAGGTGATAAGCATGCTAAGATGATGTAAACCAAAGAGGGGCAAGATCACAAATCAATCACGCTTCACGAATATGCATCTTTTTGCACATGTTGAATATAACCAAAACACTATGGAAGCACTTCCCTATCTAATTACCTTTATAGGGTTTTAAGTCATACACAATGCATTCAAACATGAGAAGTTTGAATTCAGCTTTATAAAACCAAGAATACATAAGAACGTAAACCTAAATGCAGAAATTACAAAACTTCCATTTTATTGATCTGTGGTTACACTTATGCAAGTTGGTTATTTTTGTTTTCATGCTAAGACTCAATCCTTTCCCTTGTCATTGGGATCCTTCCATCTACAAGAAGATTTTGATGCAATAAGGTTTTGGGTGTTCTCCAAAGTTCAATAATGAAGTTGACTTGGGTTAACTAGACCTTCCAAAGATTGAATTTTGGTTAGGATCCTCCAAGGATTCCTACCTAGGTCCGTCTTCTCCCAAAAGAAAGAATTCTTCAATTCTCAACCCACACAATCCACTCTATAGGCTACCTAGACACCCTAGTGGTTTTCCAACACCCTCAAACCTCTGCTATTGGATGTTTTCCATTTAAGGTGTCTAACACCTTCCAAGGAATTTCATTCAACTTCTAAATTTTCCATTCTCCAAACTATATTTCATCTATTCCTTTCAACTTCTTGTTTTGCCCAAACCGAACTAGTGGAATTAAGCCTCAAAAATTGGTAATTTGTAATTTCCTCTAATTTTACTTCAACAAGGCCCCAAATAAATTTTATATTTGAATACCCTTTTGGAAGAAATTTCATATTACAAAATATCCCATTTGGTTTCTGTATGAAAGTGCCCCAAATGCAAAACCCTCCTTTTTAGGCTTAAATCAAGGGTTTAACTTTTGTCCACTTAGTCCAATGTAAAATCTTCTCCTAAAAACTTCAAAATAGGCTCAAATATTCCCTCCTGGTCTCTAGTGTTTACTTAAGTTGCCAAACCTTGTCTTTCCATTCACAAGGTTTCTCCAAGCACATTTTTCCCTCTTGGAATGGCTTAACACTACAATTGTTCAACCCTTAATTCCCCATTTTGACCTCACAACCATGGAGTAAAGGCTGGAGCTCTTGTTTCCTATAATGTTACACCAATTCCTAGCTATCCACAAATCCATGATAAGGTAGAGGCCATGGATGACTAGGAATCCATTAAAATGCTTCAAAACCCTTGCTTGCTTAAAAACTAACAAAATGAAGAAAATGAATGCAAATGTTCAAGAAAATCTGTTGTACTAATTTAAATCAATATTTTAGACATATAAGAGTATGCACAAGACTGGTCTCAATCAGTTCATCACAAAAACCCCAAAATTTGCTTGATGAGAGTATGGGTTAGCACACTAAAACACAAGAAAATGCTCTATAAACTTGCTTCTTTGATTCTCTAACCCCAATAATTGGTGATATACCACACTTATGCCTCTCCCCATGTCATTTGGAAATTTCTCCAGCCAAATTTGAAGTTGGTTATGCATTCTTGGCATATTTTGCAAGAAAATGTAAAAGTTGAAATTTTGCAACTTTTGAGCAACTTTTTGCACTATCATGCAATTTGACTCCAACTATGCATCAAATGAATCCATATCATGCCTAAAGACTAAATATGACAAAAAATGACCAACTTCATCCTTGGGTCAACCTTTGACTAGCTATTGACCATGGTTGACTGGCCTAGAGTAACTTGAACAAACAAACACAAAGTGCTCCTTTGGCCCTCAAATGGGTGAATCTATTAAACATTATTATTATGGTCTCTAGGCTCAACCTATCCATATTTGTTTCCCTTAGAGCTTATTACACAAAATAATTGAAAATTAACTAATTTGACCCCTTATTTACCTTATGCTCTTGCACCATGTTTCTCCAAACCTCATTTCCTTTTATCCCCTTACTGTCATGCCCATTTTTCTTAAATATTAGGTTCCTTCAGTTTCTTGAACCCATGGCCATCCCTATTAAGTTTTTCTATTTCATTGTGTCCTCCTTACAACTTGACTTCCTCTTCCCTATCATGCTAACTCTTGCATATCAGCTTGCTCTCTCTTATTGAGTTGTTACTCATGTATGTCAGCTCCACTATGCCATTTTTCCTTCTACTCGGGCCTCCTCCCTCTTTTGCTATGTTATTTTCTTACCCATCATATCAGGTGTCATTATCTCTTCAAAAGAGATTCCATAATGAATAAAACTAACCCCAAACTAACTAACTACTAACTCTAAAATTGATTCATAACTATTTCTAAACTAATATTGACTTTTTTGAGTTCCATATTGTCATCCCCACATTTATATTTTAAATGGCAATCACCTGCACAATATTAACACAGCCATAATCCCCTAAAGTGACTTGAATGACCCCATTACAATATTAAGTTGACCATTGGTGGATAATATTTTGAATTTGAATTGGATCTCTCAATGCTCTTCCCATGCTCTTTCGATGCTCCTGCATCATACTCCCCACACGAAAAAAATTCTAAGTCTCTTGGAAAGGATAGTGGCAACAAAATATTTGAGAAAATACATCTTTATTTTAACTCATGGCTTGAACAAGTTGACTTGTATGCTCCATGACATCATGAGCTCCTTCATGTTCACCCTTGACTATGATTCTCCTATTAGTGAAATTTAATTCACCTGCTGCTCTTCGTGCTTCCTTGTATGTTCCACAAAAGATTGGAAATGCATCAAGAGAGATATGTACATCATGTCATGAGGTGATCTAATTTGAACTTTTGTAGAATATAACCACACCGTGGAATTTAATGTCTCCATACCAAACTCAATTACCATGTGTAAAATTTCTTCATCATGAGCCTAAACACCACTATTGGTTGTCCATGGTTGAATAATAGCTCCACACTTCTCTTACAAAGAAAGTTCTTGTTGTGTACATACTGCAACAACATCTTCATCTTCCTTATGCCACATCTGTATATCTAGAAGAATATAACTTCTTTAGACTTCTCATGGCCTTATACCAACTGTACTATAGTCTCTTTGCTTGAGACAAGATTAGGTATTGCAATCTAAACTTCTTTGTCATGTCATTCCTCTTGGTAACTCATCCTTGCATCTACCATTCACTTTGACTCTATGTGATCTTCACGAACATCTTGAATCTTCTTTGATTCTTCTTTGTTGGTTTGCTACATCTTGTCTTCTAATACTTCAACATTCTTTGGAGTTAGCTGTTCCAAAATTCCATTTTCTTCAACCAAACATTTTGTCACTTTCTCTACAATTTCTTTCTCATTGGCTCTATGTATTGGGAAGTTGATTCTTTCAATCAAACATACACTTCTCTTTCTTGGCCATCATTCAACATCATTTGGTAGAGGGTTCATCACAAACTCCACTCCATCTTTCTTAAAGGCATCATTGTTCTCTCTTGCATTATATATCACTAATTTTTTTGATTGCCATGGTTGGATTTAAAATTAAATGATAATCCCTTAAAGGAAAAATATAACACTCAACAACATCATGGTAAGTCCCAATATTGAAGGGAACATATACTTTTTCAAAAACATCTACCTACTAATCATCACTTAACCTGAATGCTCTATAACCTTCATGAGATACCCTTAATAGATTCAAATTTTCAACCATTTAAATATATACTATGTTATCAAAAGAACCACTTTCAATAATTATCTTGCATACCTTATTCTTGCATTTTCATTTTATTTGGAACACTAAATGTCTCTGAGGATATCTGGCCCTTCTTTCTAATTTTGCATCCATAGTGGCTTCAAGAATATTTAAAGCATAACATGCAAGTCAAATCACAACACTAACAACTTTTCCCAAATCTTTCACTTTCTCTGATGCCATTCTGATGTAAACGAAGGAGAGGGAGCATAAAAAATTAATCATGCTTCACAAATATGCATCTTTTTGCACATTTCGAATACAAAAAAAACACTATGAAAGAACTTCCCTATCTCATCACCCTTATCAGGTTTTAAGTCATACACAATGCATTCAAATATGAAAAGTTTGAATTTGGCTTTACAAAACCAAGAATACATAAGAATGTAAACCCAAATGCAAAAATTGCAAAACTTTCAGTTTATTGATCTACAGTTACAGATATGTAAGTTGGTTGTTTTTGTTTTCATTCTAAGACTTGATCCTTTCCCTTGTCATAAGACTCCTTCCATCTCCAAGAACCTAAGCTCCCTCTTCTATTCCCTATCATTTTTTTCCAAACCTCATTTCCTTTTCTCCCCTTACTATCATGCCCATTTTTTCTTACATATTGGGTTCCTTTAGTTTCTCCAACCCATGCCACCCCTATAGAGTTTTCTTATTTCATTATGCCCCCCTTATATCTCAAATTCCTCTTCCCTATCATGTTGCCTCTTTCATATTGAGCTACTCTTTTTTCTTGAGTTGTTACCCATGCACATCGGCTCCACTATGCCATTTTCCCTTCTACTAGGGCCTGCTCCCTCTTTTGCTATGCCATTTTCTCACCCCTCATATTAGGTGTCCTTATCTCTTCAAAGAGATTCCATTACAAATAAAACCAACCCCAAACTAACTAACCACTAACTCCAAAACTTACTCATAACTATTTCTAAAATAAAATTTCTTTTGTTGGGTTCCATATTGTCATCCCCACATTTATATTTTAAATGACAATCACCTGCATGGTATTATCACACCCATAATCCCCTAAAATGACTTTAATGACCCCATTACAATATTAAGTTGAACATAAGTGGATAATCTTTTGAATTTTAATTTGACTTCCCAATGCTCTTCCCATGCTCTTTCAATACTCCTATATCATAAGAGAATAAGATTACAGAATTGGATATGTTCATTTCATGATGATAAGATGTTGGAAGATGAATCCGTAAGAAGTTATATTGGTAGAATACCTAAAAATTTTGTAGGAATTAAGTCTTGAAATGGATCTAAAGATGAAGATGAGATTATATGGAAGATCTTGAAAACCTTGATAGGTGGACACTGTTCAAGTAGACAATGTAGATGATTAAGCAAGTGATACCTTGCACTAAGAATTTTACTAGAGAAACTCTTCTTGGAATATTAGAAGTAATACAAGTGAGTTTGAACCATACTAGATATTTCCCTAGAATAGAAACTTCTTTTAGTGCATTAAGTGTTTTCCTTTCCTTGCAAAGAAGTGCAACCACTAGTGGAGATTATGCTAGTAGAAGAAGATTTGGATCTAAGGAGGACATAATGATTGAAGAATTAATTGCCTTGCTTGTAAGGAGAGAACCATATGGTAAGATAATCATTAAATGTTGGACTTGCAATGAATTTGGTTATTATTCTTCTAAGTCTCCTAAAAGAGAGAGAAATTATAAGAAGAATTTCAAATCTAGAAGGCGTAGAGATTGTTTGTATGCAAATGAAGATGATGAATTTGATGAAAGAATTCATAGTGAAAATGATGATGAATTGGGATTTGTAGCCATAAAAGAAGAAGTTAGAGAAGAGAAAGCCCTAGTTTTACAAGTTGAAAAGAAAGCTAATTAAATCATAGATAATGGTTGTTCACATCATATAATTGCTGACATGAATAAATTTGTTAAGTTTAGTAGTCATGATGGAGGGATTGTCAGAGTTGGTAAAAATGCAACTTTTCATATCAAGGAGATAGGATCTATTACTCTTGATGGAAAGAGTAACATAGATGATGTTACTTTGTTGATGGATTAAAGTATAACTATTGAGGATTGGACAATTGGTTGATAAGGGACATCCATTACAATTCAAAGAGAATACATGCATGATCAAGAATAAAGATGGTAAGTTAATTGGCACCAAAATAAAATTTGGAGGTAATGTTTTTGAAATGAACCCTACAGAGATGACATGTTTGGTTAAAAAGAGTGGTTAACACTTGGTTGTGGCATAGAAGGTTTTTTCATATAAAATTTGATAATATTGTGAAGGCTAGTAGTACATTTTTTGTTAGAGATTTACCTAAAATTGTGAAGCCTACTAATATTGTGTGTAAAAAATGTGTTATGGCTAAGTAGAAGAATAACTCTTATCCTACCAAGAAGTTCTCTACAGTAGAAAAATTAGAGATTGTTCATATAGATCTGAGTGGTCCTACTAGGATAAGAGGATTCTACAGTGAAGGGTACTTAATTATTGTTTTTGATGACTTTAATAGGATGATGTGGGTAGCATTCCTTAAATAAAAGTCTAAGGCATTTGAAAAGTTTACATTATTTATGAATAGAGTTGAGAATGAATCTGGAGTGAAGATTAAATATTTGAAATCAGATAAAGGCAAAGAATTTTACCTTGAAAATTTTTGACACCTTTTGTGAAGTAAATGGCATTTAGAGACAACTACCAATACTTAAAATTCCCAAGAAAAATGGAATTATTGAAAGAAGAAATATGTCTATAATAGAAGCAATAAGAGTCATGATGTTTGAGAATGATGTATCAAAGACATTTTGGACAGAAGAAATAAACACAATAGTATATACAATGAACATGGTACATATTAGAAAAGGTACAAACAAGACTCCCTATGAATTATGGTTTGGACATGCACCCTTAGTGAAGTATTTCACATTTTTTGGAAGTTAATGTTAGATAAAGAGAGATGATGATATTGGTAAGTTTGATGCAAGAGGCAATGAAGGTATGTTCCTTGGTTATTCATTGAAAAAATCTTATAGATGTTTTAATTAGAGAGAATGTTGAAATTTTCTTTGAGAATAGCAATGATTTGGAGAATGATATTCAAGTTGTTGAATAGAGAGAAGAACCAAGATCTAAGCCTAGAGAAGAAGAGTTGAGTTAGCAATGCCTACGCCTAACATAAATTTGACTAAGAACCACCCCACTGATTAGATTATTGGAAGAAAAAAAAGGAGTTATGACAAGAAATAGAGTACATGAATAATTTTGTTTGATTCTCAAGTTGAACCAAAGAATATAAATGATGTATTCAAGGATGATCATTGAATTGAAATAATGAAGGAAGAACTAGATCAGATTATGAAGAATGAGACATAGGAATTGGTTCCTAGACCTAAAGATAATAATGCTATAGGAACTAAATGGGTTTTCAAAAACTAGTTGAATGAATAAGGTGAGGTTGTGAGAAATAAAGAAAGATTGGTATGTAAAGGATATTCATATAGCAAGAAGTTATAGACTATGAAGAAACATTTTTCCTTATTTCTAGAATTGAAGCATTAAGAATGTTCTTCGCTTATGCAACAAGTAAGAAGTTCAAAGTCTATTAGATGGATGTGAAGTCAGAATTTATGAATGAAGAACTTGAAGAAGTTTACATTGATCATCCTGAAGGATTTCCTTTGAAATCAAAAGGAAACATGGTATGCAGACTATAGAAAGTTTTGTATGGACTTAAGAAAACACCTAGAACCTGGTATGTGAGATTGGACAAGTATTTAACAAAGTTGAGATTTGCTAAAGGTACAAAAAATAGTAATTTGTATTTAAAAGAAATTTAAAATGGTTGTTGATTATTGTAATATTTGTGGATGACATAATATTTAGAGGTGATAATGAATCAAGTGACATATTTGCTGATGAAATAAAAAATGAATTTGAGATGAGTACAATTGGTGAGATGAGATATTTCTTAGGTCTATAAATTGTGTAAAATAATGATGTTATTTTCCTATCACAGACTAAGAATTTGAAATATTTATTGAAAATAGTTGGCTTGGAAAGTTGTAAGCCTGTTGGTACACCTATGATAACTAGTCACAAGTTTTTTAACAAAGATGAGACACATATAGTTGAGAAAAAAAGTATAGATCTATGATTGGAGGTTTGCAATATCTCAATAATACTAGACCAAATATAGAAAATGAAAGTGGTATATAGTTGCAATATTTCAATAAGATCCTAAAGAATCACATTATGTAGCAGTAAAAATAATTTTTAGATATTTGAAGGGTACATCTAATTTTGGCTTGTGGTATGATAGACCAAGTGACTTTACTTTGTGTGCATATAATGTTGTGGATTGGGTAGGTAATATGGATGATAGAAATATTACAAGTGGTGGAGAATTCTTTCTTAGAGGATGATTGGTTTCATGGCTAATCAAGAAATAAGATTGTATCTCATAGAGTACAATAGAAGCATAGTATGTAGCAACAACAAACAATTACAATCCTATCATGTGGATAAAGAAAATGATGAAGGAATTAGAATAGATTTTTCAAAACCATTATCATAGACTTTAATAACACAAGTACAATAAGTATGTCTAAGAATCCTATGCTACATTCTAAGACAAAACATATATCTAATAGATATCATGATTAGAGAGAGAAAGTTGTAGGGAAAGAAATTTATTTAGAGTATGTGAATATGAAGGAACAAATTGCAGACATTTTTATGAAGCCTTTTCCTAAGGATAGATTTGAGTATCTGTGAGGTATGCTTGGGGTTATGCCCTTTCCTACTTCCGAGTAGATAATGTAGAGAGTGCATTAGTCTAGTGGTACATAGCACTATTATTTATCTAGACTGAATGTTGATGCTTCTTGTATGAGGGAGTGTCTGTAATAAGAAGAGTCATAGAGGAATCTTGGTAGATGGTATTGACCAATATCTTTGGACACTTAAGCTAGTTGAAGACATTGAGTTGTAGATTGGCATAATGAATCCTTTGTCATTGATGTCAATGGGGGAAATTGTACATGAAAAACATCTTCTGTTATGGGGAAGAGATGGATAAATTGATATCAATGGGGAGAAACATTGAGTTATATAAATGGGGGAGAAGTGTGAACAATTGATGTCATCCATGTAACAATGAGAAAGCATAGATGGAGAGTTGTTCCTAAGAGTTTTAGATTTGATTGATGAAGAGAATTTGAAAAGAAGAGAGTAGCAACAATAATAGAGTTTGATTTGGTATTCTTAGAACTTAGATGTTTTTCATCTATGTTGCCATCTATGCCAAAGGGGGAGATTGTTAGAATGGGTGTTGATGGCATTCCTTTGGGGTAGTATCCTAAGCATTGGAGAATTTGTTAGCATGATTGGCATCTTGCATTCATAACTATGTTTTTCATTGATGTCAACATAGTATTATTTCCGTAAAGATTTGTAGAGTAGTAGATAGAGAAAAAAGGTCATACAGACTTTGTATTGATAGCACAACCAATGATATGTTCTACATTGCATCTTGATGAAGTGGAAAATTGTGCATACAAAGGTTTAAAGACATACAAGACTTATTCAAAAACTTTAGAGGACAATGTGAAAATAGAGTACTTGAGAAGTAGTTTCTAATGGTTGTATTGTATCTCTTAATAGGGATAGAATCATGATGAGTTATGTCAGACAGTGATAGTTGACCACTGGATGATGTGAGTGCATGAGGTAAGAAGTCACACATACATGAGAAGTTATATTTATTGTGAGCCAATATTTTTTGTTCATTACAAAAGGATGTAATGAACTGTAATATCTTAATAAGGTCCTATTATAATTAATTTGGAAATCCTCAAGGCCAACTCAAAGAATTAATTTGAGGATATGGTATAAAGGAAGGTTATTTCCTTTTGGTGAAATGGGTATGCAAGTGTGAGTAAGTTGTGCAAGTGAGAATTATACAAGTGATATGAAAAGTTGGTAAATGTGTGTAAGTGGTCAAAGGGATTAATGTGATGCAAATTTTGAAGATTTTTTTATTGTGGCCCACTACATAATTTGGGATCAAATTGTGATGGCAGTATGCGATGGTGGTATAATTTGCATGTATTTTTATGTTTTTTTTAGAGTGTTCCTAACACCATTTTAATACTGACATTGGCATTGTTATTGTGATGTCCAAGTGATTATAAACAAAAAAGAAAGAAAGAAAGAAGATGGTTCATTTGTCATTTTCCCCAAATGCAGCTATGTGTGTGAAGAGGAGCTAGTGAGTAGTTGTCATCTAGGTAACTCCTTTGAGCTAGGTAACTCATTCAAGGCCTCAAATATGAATGAATATAATTTGTATTGTTTTCATCTAGCTTAGAAATTTTATTGTTTGATTTTTTAGAGATGGTCCTTCTCATCAAAAACCAGGGTTCAACCTCATTTCTCACCAAATCTAGCATATTTATTCTTTTCATTTTCTTCTTCTTTTCTAAGAACAATTTGAAATATTAGGTATGTATTGTTATGCACAAAGAAAACAGGTAAAATTTATCAAATAAATTGACAATTTACCTTATGCATGCCTAAGAAAATATTTGACTAGTTAAATATATGGGATGTGATGAATCTAAGCTTATTTGCTTAAACACATATTCTGAGGTGAAAGTTTTGTAAATGTTATAGATCTATTCCTGTTTTCCATGTTTTGTTCAATCCTATGGTTTCTTCTTATTATATCGGCACACAGTGCCTGCAAGTCATGTTGGAACTCCACCTTCGTAGGATAGTCAGTACACAACATCAAACCTTGGCCATGTCACCAAACTGACATGTTAGCTGTAGCTTGACCTATACATGTGTGACATAATAGGTGCCTACTTAGCCCATAGTGACACATTAGCCTTGACATGTCACCACTTTTTGTACAATTTCATATAGTCCACGACAATAGCTGACATCATCAACCATACAATACAACCTGCCACATCATCCAACAGGCCCTTTTTACTGATGTTAGCATTTGACTGTCTTAAAATTGATCATCATTTAACCATCATCAGTAGGCTAGATTGCACTATCATGATGACCTTTTGGATGTCAAATTTAACATAGTAATTTTCTTATTAGACCCCTGACTATATGCAGTTTTGATTTGATAATCCAACTTCAGGAGGCCATATCTCAGCCATCTAGACTCCAAATCAAGTGTATTTTTTTTAAAATTTTGGCTAGAATTTCCTAAACTTTTTAGTAGTGCTATTATTTTCTAGTTTTGGTGTACAAATTTGTTAGAAATTTCAATTTTTGGAGATTGTACCTATATAATCCTACATTTTGCAACTTCAAATGCTCCGTATAGGCTCATCTGGACACATTTTCATGTTCCATTTTTTTTGAAAATGCATATTTTTTCATCTACTTTCTAGATCTACAATCATATTATAGGGTTGTGTGGATAGAAATACCATTTTCAGAATTAGGTCCTTTTTTGCATTGTATTGCTTTGATAAAACTTCAAAATTGTTGTACATCTGAGCTACATTGCTAAGTACCAGATTTGAACTCCAAAAGGAGGTTGTAAAGAAAAAAATTAGAAGCCCACTTTTGTCCACTTTGGCAAGTGGCCTATTGTAAATGCAATACATATAAAGTGCTAAAAGCATCATTTTTGGGGGGTTTCTTTGATTGAGTGAATGGGGTGTGTGTCATGTGTTCTTGTGTCTCTCTTTCTCTCTTGTTCTCTTTTAATTTTTTACATCATGGGTTCACCTAAAAATCCACTTTTCACTTCACACAATTATACTACATAGAAAGATATTGTATGGAGTAGACTAATGGAAAAAGGTTTAAATCTATATGTTGATGGTACAATTGTAAAATCCACTAATGCTACTGCACAATTTGATTGGAAAGTTAAAGACAACTAGGCTTTAGGAATTATTAGGAGTTGTGTTCTTAGAGATCTCTTCTTCCATATTTTTAGCTTTAAGAATGCCAAGGGTGCTTGGGAAAAACTTGAAGGATTGTATGGTAAGGTGGATGAGGAAAAGGGATTCCAAATTGAATTGAGAGCACTACTTAAGGATTGTCGTAATCTCATGAAGGATGATATATTGATTCATCACATCTTGAAGAGGCTACCTTCAGAGTATGCATCTTTTGTTTCAAGTTACAACACTCATAGGTTGACCATGGGAAGTGCTTTCACTAAGCCTTTGTTTGATGATTTTGTAGAAATGTTGATGTTGGAACAATCCAAGTTGATAGATATGGGAATTCTCAAGTCATCCAAGCCTACAACATTGGTGGCTAGTAATGAGAAGCAATAAAATCAAGGTGGAAAAAGTTTTTCCAATAGCAAGAAAAAGTAGTGGAAGCCAAAATCACAATCAGAGACACAAGAATCTTCCTCCTCACAACAAGGCAATTCTTCTTCCAACAAGAAGGGAAACAAAAACAAGAAGGATAAAGTATTTAGTGCATATTGCAAGAAACCAAATCATGATGAGCATCATTGCAAAACTAAGAGAATAGATGAGTTGGAAAACTTACTTAGGAAGAACAAAATCAATGTGCCAAATGCTTCCAAGGATTCAAATTGGAAGAATTTGGCTTAGGCCAAAATTCACCCAAGAACAAAAGAACTCAACACAAGCACATAGTAGACCAAAATAGGTAGAATATGATTAGAATGATGATATTCATTCAATAATTGGATTCCAGAGTATACTAGGAGTGCCTGAATATAAAGGCCTCAAGAGAGCTTGTAGAATGCATAGAAGTCAACACTATGATATGTCATACAACCAGGCACATGTCCACCAGATATGGATTATCCTCCATTAAGCACAAAAGTAAGTGCGGTGATGAGAGGATAAGTCTACAAGGGTGGGACATGCAAAACAGTGTTGTAGACACCATGTGCTCAAATAGAGTTGCGTACTCCTGTGTTGTCAACATGACAACTCAAAAGCTGTGCAAACTCCCAAGTGTCTCACAAATAAAAATAATAAAATAATGCAATATAATTAAATAATGCATTAACCTAAGTAAACTTAAGTAAGTGTAAATAGTAAAGTACGTATTTACACCAACACAAATCCATCCACTTCAAAGGGAAAAGGGCAAGCACTTATGGAAAGTTCAAATTATTCAACAGAATGAATTCTTGACTTAGGTGCCTCATATCATATGGGTTCTTCAAAAGGACACTTTTCTTCATTAAAGTAGTCAAAGGTACCTCACATCTTTGTAGGGAATGATACACAAGTGGAAGTTGAAGGGAAAGGAAAAGTTGAGATGGAAAATGAAGAGTTCAAAGATGTTCTCTATGTTCCTAACCTTAGCACTAATCTCCTTTCAATTTACCAAATCACTCACTATGGAGGTGGCAATAAAGTTGAGTTCCTTCCTGATTTAGCAATGGTGTGAAATCTTAAGGATGATTCATTGGTTGTGTTATGGTCCCACAACACATGCCCCATTCCTTACTAGGAATGGGGACCCCCTATTCTTTTTTTGAGTTCCCAAATTAACCATTTGGGAGTCAAATTTTTTTTTAAAGAGTCAAAAAATTAAAAAAAATTAAAAATATATAAAAATAAAAAAAATCATAAAATTGAAAAATATAAAAAGTAAAAAATTGAAAAATTGAAAAAAATAATAATAATTAAATTAATTTGCGTGCGTGCATGGGAGGTGTGCACCGCACACTCGCACACCCACATAGGGCCACAAGTGGGAAGGGGGTTATAAAACCCCCACCCCCTGCCTTAACACTTGAACATTCTTCATTTTTTCCTTCACATGCAGTGCACAAGGTGAGCACCCTCCTAAAACCAACGTTGCATGCCTTCCACAACCTGGCACTGTGCACCTTCCATAGTCTAGCACTACGCGGCTCACCACGTGCCTTGTATCACCCGATGTTGCATGCCTAGTGTGGCCCTTTGGTGCTATGCAGATCATCATGCACCTTCCATAACCTGATGCTGTGTGCCTTTCATAATCCAGTGCTACGTGGCTTGCCACGACCCTTTGGCATTGCGCACCCACCTTGGTCCTTGGCTGCTGCATGCCATGTGCTATTTAAAATGTAGCATCGTGCACCCTTTGAAACTTGGTGCCACCCACCTATTTTGTCATGTGCCACGCATCCTTGGTAACATGGGACTTGCCATGGCCCTTTGGCATTGTGTACCTGCCCTTTTCCACAAGATCCACTCACACGACACATTTTTCTCTCTCGCTCTCATCTTCTGCATACACTTCCATGCTTCCAAAGAAACTTTTTTTTGCATATTTCTTTTTGTCACTAATAGGTTAATCAATTAATGTAGTACTTTTACTATCAACTGATAAATTCTTTTTCTTGTGTTGTGTAGAGAAATGGCATCCACATCTAGAATGGCACCCAAGCCCATCATTTTCAAATTCCAAGGCATTCCCTCAAAATCAAGATTCCATGATGATTATGTAGAAATTAGGGATATTGACCTAGGACACATAGATTTGGGAGAATTCCTAAGAATCTACAACAAGCCCACTGAGAGATTAGCTCTAGTGTCCTCATTGATTCATTCTGGGTTGGTGAATGCAACTTTGCATCCCATATTAGTAAAATTAGTAGAACTAATCATGACATTGGTAGAATATTTTTTTTCTAAAGAAAGAGTGGTCAAGAGTGTCACTGGAGAGGTTGTGTTGGACCTACAACTTGACAACATTGAGAGGGTCTTCCATCTCCCAAGAGCAAACTTTTTCATTAGACTCTCATATGAAGTAGCTAAGAGATGGTATAGGGAGAACCAACAGGAGGCAACTAACATCATACAATCCTCTTACCTCATTGAGAAGCCTCCTCAGGGAAGGATAATAGGAAAAGTGGATATGACTCAGGGATACATGAAGGAGGACATTGGATATTCCATCATCCTTTTGAGTAGAGTCATGGGTCTACCTACAATAGGCCACCTCAACACTTTTATGGTCAACTTCATTGAGACCATCAAAGCAGCAAAGATACCATTGGACTGGGCCACCACACTAAGTGAAAACTTGTGTGAGCAATTAAGGATAGTAAAGGACAAGAAGAAGTTTTATATGACTTCTTAAATGGTATACCTACTTGCAACAAGGGTGATAAACTATCCCAGTTTGTACAGGAGAGGCAGTATGTAGGATCCTAATGCCTGGCCATACATGGGCCACCCTCAACTGGTAAAGAAGAAGCTCTCAACATAGAGCAAGGAGGATAGAATCATGAATGATGCATTCATTTTTGCAATCATTTTATTCATTGAGGGAGATTATGGGAAGAGGTTATCTGATAAATCCAAAGCACATATTATAGTTCTTGGAGCTTATTTCATCTAGTTCAAAACATTCACATATCTGTAGGTAGATGGTACCTCCATCAATCCTAAGAAGCTCTCCAAACATCCTAGTGAAAAACTAGTGCTATTGGAGATTTCCCAACAAATTGAGAAGATAAAGAGACAATGGAGACCTTTCTAGGCATGGCCTTTGGTCATTGGACCATACTAGGTGAAACAAAAATAAGATATTCTATCATTCAAATGGGAGTGGAAGAATTATCCCCTTGAGGAGTACAACTCTCCTCGGCCCTATTTTGACAATATTGGGAGAGTGGAGAGTCTAGCAAGAAAAGATTTCCATCATGAGGATGCTAGTGAAGATCACTGGATGAATGCAACAAATGACTACGATGTCTTCATAAGGGACTATTATGGGATGACTTTGTATCTAATAGAGAAGGCTCCCCAGTTGAACATCCTAGAGGAGATAAGGCAACAAGATTCTAAGGAGTTATTGGACCCCTTGTTCAACTTAGATAGAATAGGAGAAAGATCCATTATGAATGCTGAGGTTGACATGGAGGAGGTTGATGATATTAATCATTGGGTGAGGCATGTCATCAGAATGACAAAGGATTGGATCAAGAAGCCTTTTCCACTTGATCTAATACCTGATATAGTGATCTTCCATGCACATGCCCATCCAGAAATAGGTAGAGGAAAGAAAGTAATAATTCCTTCTTTTGTATCCTAGTCTCCTATCAAGCCAGAGATAGTATACCAGCTTGATCACTTGGTGGGATATTATCAACCTCTAGAAAGGAAGGGAAAGAAAAAAAGGAAGAGGACCTCCCCTCAGAGAATTCAAATAGAACAAGCTAAAGAACAAGGACCTCCCCAGTAGCAAGAAGAGAATGCACAAGGGTCCAAAGATATTGGAGCTACTCAAGTCTAGGATGAACCTCAATTGCCTCCCATTGTGGCTAGCCAACTAGTAGAGGGAGAGATTCCACAGGTCTCCATTCATCCTATGCAAGAAGAGCTAGCTTCTCCTTTTTCTTCCAAGAAACAAAAGAAGAGGATTAAGATCTAGATGAAAAAGAGGCAAAGGATCAACAAAAGATTGGTACCTTCCCCATCTATTCCTAAAACCATTCTGGAAGGGGACAAAGAGGAGGAGGAAGAAGAATCAGAAGAGGAAGAGGAACAATTGCCATTATAGGGAAGAACTCAGCTAGCAAGAGCCACATAGCTACAAAGGAGAAAGAGTGCCATGGGTACCTCATTGTCCACCTAAGTAGAACCCTTAGAACTCTCTTCCTCAGAAGATGAAGTATAGTTGTGGGTGGATGAGCAGAGTGAAGAGGGTGATAAATTTTTTCAATGTCGGATTTTGATTTTATGCCCTTGGATATAGAGTTGATTGAGAATAAGATCAAGGACACCCCTACAGGTGAACCTCAACAAGAAGACTGGATGTAGATGCAACCAGATAGATAGGGTCTTGATCTTACTCCCCCATCTCCATGAAAAATTATGGTGGCAGATAGTGGCTTGGTGACTCCTCCACCTTAGATTTTAGAAGAAGAGCAAGTTCAGAAGGAACCATCATAGGAGGAGGGACTAGAAAAAATGGTGACTGATGAAGTGTTGAAGGAGGGACAAATGGTGAAATATTCTCAACCACCTTCCCAAGACACTGAAGTTTAAGCTGCAAGATGCACAAAGACTAAGGCTATAGAAAGGGAGTCCTCACAATAGGAGATGACTCCAAGCAAGAGTGATAAAGGGAAGGAGATAGTAGAACACACCCCTTCATTATCAAGAGCCAGGTCCTTAGCAGAGCACATCCCTAGATGGATCTAGAAGGAAATAATGAGGAGTAATAAACCTCAATTTTGTGCTTCTGAGAAAGACATTTATGACATTGCAAAGATTTTGAATAAACTTGAGTCTCCATCATGTGAGGCAACACCATTGGCATTTGTCACTAGCACACGAAACCAAGAATTGTTTGCACAAGTGGTTGTCCCTCTTGAAGACATAGATGCGGAAAGCCTTGGCCTCAAGGATTAAAAATTGAAGGATGTTATGTTGGGGAGGCCTACATAGGATTCAACCCAATTAATGATGACCATGGGAGTTAAAGAGGTCCTCAAGAGCATGGAACATGATGAGGTTGAACTCCAAACACTTTGAAGGTAGGTCACGATCCTAAAAGGATATCTAGCCAAAGTTGTTGGTCCTCTGGATCTTGAACACCCCAAGTAGACTCTAAATACTCTAAATACCATACTTAGAGAAGGGGGATGTGTGCAACTCAACCCATTTTTGAAGGCCTATTAGGAGTGGTGGGAAAGTCTTGAGGAGAAAGGTGTTTTGATAATTATAGGAAATTTGAAGTTACTGCATGTTACGTAGGAGAATGTGAACAAGATCATAGCAATTTTGAAGCAAGACTTTAGTATTATGGATGAAGTACGAGCTTGGAGTAAGGATTTGCAAACTCTACAAGCCATAAAGGGGAAAAGGTACTAGATTTTGATTGATGTATATATGAGAGAAGAGCTAGATATGATTGATGATTTGATAGAAAAGATAGTGGATAGCAATAAGGTAATGGGAACATTACACGAGGAGATTCATCGGCTCAAGGACCAAGCCCGAGAGAAAATTTTGGAAGCAGAGCAACTCTATAGTGATGCATGCTTGGATATTTTTGAGGATGAGGAATGAGATAAGTTATTGCCAGTTGAGGTAGTAGTAGATAATTTTAAGAAGACTTTGGAGGAGGCATCTAGTGATGAAGATATCTAGCAAGTCTCCAGAACAAAAGAAGCCCTGTTAGAATTGGATACCAAACTCAAGGATTTCGCTGATACACAAATTGAGGTAGACAATTATAGAAAAAAGGTAAAAGAAAAATATGATGCTTTAGATATACTAGATGTAGCTAAAATTATTGAGATGATAGAGAAATACAAGGGCAAACATCCAAACATAGTTTTGGGATGAAGAAGAACAAAAGCCAGATGCCAAAATTTCAATTTTTACACTTACTAAGATTTTGAGATTTTGACCCTGTCGAGGTCCATAGCTTCGTAGCTCTACAAGTGCACAGGTTCACAACTTTGCAATTCAGAGGTGCACCAATAGTTAACTGCTTGTTTCAAAAATAGCACTTTCCATTCATTGAGAATGCATTCTGATGGCAGTTTAACTTCAACACACACCTAGTGAAGGACTAGCTTCCAATTTTGGCACCTCTAGACACTCCTATTTTGACTGAAAGCTTTCCTCCTCTTTCTTCTCTCATAATTTCTTTATTTTTGACATGTAAAGGCTCATGCATCTAATTGATGAATAAAATATGGATGGAGTCCTACTAAGTACCAGATCAATTGTTAGTTTGTATATAATTAGTTTGTTTTATTGTTTAAAATAATTTTATTGCATGAAGAATATCTCTCACTCTCAACACAAATTGACGAGATGATTTCTTATAAATACCCTATTGTAATGTGTAAAAAATGCCGCTATTATTATGCAATAAAATTATGGTTTTGGTGCTCGCATTTGGAGTGTATTGATTCTTGCCTAAATGTGTCATATTTTTGTGAATTTTGTTCATGGAATTGTGATTGAGGCAAAGGTTTATTGCTTTATTTCTAGTTGTGCAATCTTTTAGTTTTGGTGTTTGCTACAGTTTTATGAATTCTGCTAAAATAATGAGCTTGAGAAGAAATCATTGAATTGTGCTCGCATAGCTCTTTGTCTTGCATGAGTGCACTTTCCATGGCCTTGCGATTTGATGAAGAGTGAAATATCATATGATCATTAAATTTTCTCACCGATGATTGCATTAGTGGAATTGAGGAAGCACTGCTCCTACTTTCATTGGTTGCCTACTGATTTCTTTAAAAGCTTAACTCGTAGACATGTTGTTTTTTGTAGCTTATGTTCTTTAGGATTTCAATTTCACATTATTTGTTTTGAATTTTATGTTATTTTCTTTTAATTTCTTGTTATTTTCTTTATTAATCCCCTTGTTAGAATAGGATTTCATCATAGTTGCACGGTTAGATTACATTCATAAAAAACATAAAAATACAAAAACATAGTTATCTTTTTGTGTTATTTTTGAAATAGCATGTAGATTCTTCATTCCATCCAAAATTAGAATGAACTAGAAAAGGCCTCCTTGTGAAAATTGACATTTATTATCAACTGAGTGGGTTCCAGTAGGTCACAAGATCACCCAAAACCTTGGGGTCGATTCACAAAATCAGCTTTTCAAGAGAGGAGTTCGCAAGAATTCTTGTTGTTTAGCATCGTGTAAAATGATAGCTCAACAAGCTGCAATGGGTAAAGTCAATCATGAAACACGACTTTATTTTTTCTCCCACTTTGTGCCTAAGCCTCCTTTACATGCCTTGTTGACACATTCACAATCACAAAGTAAATTATGGCATGAGTGGTATGGACATCTTACCTTCCACATCTTCATCAACTTAGCTCAAAAAATATGGTCAAAGGTTTACCTACAATCAAATTTTCTACAGGTGAATGTTCAATTTTTTCAATAGGTATGCATCTAGAAGAGAACTTTGACAAAGGGAAATCTTGGAGAGCAACAATTATTCTTGATTTGGTTCATATGGTTCTAGCAAGCCCTTTTGCAATGACATCAGTTAGCAAGGGTTGCTATGTCCTCGCTTTCATTGATGACTTTTCATGCTACACATGGGTCTACTTTCTTGATCACAAGAATGAAGTATTTGATAAGTCTCTATCCTTCAAGAGTAATGTTGAGAAGCAATCAAGTAAAACCATCAAGATTCTTTATATGGGCAATGAAAGTAGATATGTGAACTCAAGACTTAGAGAATTTTGTGAACTTGAGGGTATTGATCTTCAAAATCCTAAAACATTTAGTCCACAAAAGACAAGTGTTGCAACAATGAGGATTAGAACTCTTAAATCAATGGGAAGTTGTATGATTCAAGCTAAGTCTCTTGATCCATCACTTGAAGTCGAAGCTATGAGTAGTTCCAATCACATCCTTAATAGGTCTCCTCATAATGTCTTAGATGGAATGACTCATTTTGAGGCATGATGCAGAAGAAAACTAGTTGTGAAACACTTCAGAGTTTTGGTTGTCTTGCATGGGCACACATATCTTCAAAGGAATGTAAGGCACCACCACCAAGGCCTTCTACTTTCATTGGATATGATGAAAGTGTTAGGACATATAGACTTATGGATCCCGAGACTCATGAGATATTCATCGAGAGGAATGTTCACTTTGAGGAAAGTTCACCTAGCTTACCTCAAATCCTCTCCATAATTCATACATTGTGGAAACTGATAGTGACAATAGTGATAGTGATTCAACAGGTTCAAATTTGGGGTTTCCTATTGATAGATGCAAAACAAGGTCACAACATTAGAAAATTCCACATGCATACATTTCTATAGTGATAGGTCCATGTAATTCAATATAGGTAGGTAGACCTTGTCTTCTAGTTTTAGAATCAGGGGATGACTACATGGCAAACATTTTAGGTTTCTTTGTGGAGTCCTACATAGTATATTTGAGAGACATCATTGATGATATACATCTTCTCTTTGATGAAGAAGATCCTTCTTCAATTGTTGCAAGGGAACACTTTGACCCTCTTGTCCATTCTCTACATGATCAATCTTACTAGGTTGATATGGTTGTGGATCCTTATATACAATAGTTGTAGGAGGTCTCTTTATCATTTGAGGAGATAGTTGGTTCTTTGGGACATGTTCTACATAAATTCTTGCTAGATTTGAACTTGTTCTTTATAGTAGTGTTGGAAGGGGTGACCATCAATATCAACATAGGGATAGTTGAGCAAGTTTTAGAGACACCATTTATTTTCAGGATTCTTTCTACACATTGAGAAAGCATCTCATATGTACCTATGACATTGTTTTTTTCCTAAAGGGAGGAATATTATTCAGTAGTCATGGATCAACTTCTACATTCAT
This sequence comes from Cupressus sempervirens, assembly GCA_028749045.1. Lineage (NCBI taxonomy): Eukaryota > Viridiplantae > Streptophyta > Pinopsida > Cupressales > Cupressaceae > Cupressus > Cupressus sempervirens. The sequence goes on from CM053786.1 coordinate 918,845,050, forward strand.
CTTGGAGTAGCTATCATTGATCAGAATTCTACATTTGTCGGGGGACTACTTTGTCTCCTTTCTTCTTATTCTTCTTTTGTCTTATGAGGGGGACTTTTTCCTCCTATAGGGTTTTTTTCCTTCTCATACTTCTCTATTGTATATACATAATTTATGGTGTAATGGGGGGGGGGGGGGGGGTCTTAATTACTCCATCCATCCATGCATCTTTTTTTTTCATCTCTCTTTTTGGGGGAGGGTTTTTCTCATGAGGTTTTCCCTCTTTCTCCATTTTTAGAGAGATTTTATTGCATTTGTACATGGGTACCTAAGATGGCCTAGTAGCCTGGACCCATCTTGCATTCTCATTATAGCTTTTGTAAGCTTAAGTGCATTCCCCTAAGTTGCACTTAAGGGGGGGTGTTAGTGTTAATAATTAATTATTATTACACTTTACTTAAGTTTACTTAGGTTAATGCATTTTTTTAAATTATATATTGAGTAGATACCTAGGAGTATGCGTACTCATATGAGTTGTCTTGTTAACAACACATGAGTTAGCGATTCTAATTTAGCACATGGTGTCTACAATATAGGAGTTTGCATAATCAACTAAGTTGTCATGTTGACACCATAGTTGTTTGTACTCTAATTAAGCATATGGTGTCTACAACATCTTTTTATGTGACACACCTATGTAAGCTTATCCTCTCATCATCGCACTAACTTTTGTGCTTAATGGAGGATAATCCACTCCTAGTGGACATGTTCTTAGTTGTGAGTCTTATCATTTTGTTGACTCCTAGTCATTCTGGAGGCCTTGATATACAAGCACTCCAAGTGTGTTTGTACATCAATTCAATTTCATATTGTTATTCTGATCATACTTTATTGGTCCATTTTGTCCTAGTGCTTGAGCTTCTTGATCTTGGGTGATTTTCCCTAAGGCAAATTCTTACAGGGAATTTTTTTCAGTTTGTTTTTCAACTATAGAGCATGCAATACAAAATTTTCATTGAGAAAATAATGGAATCAAATTTCATGAATAAAAATTCTAACATATATTAAAGTCTAAAACTTTTCCTCTATAAAATAACAGATAAATAGGAAATATAATGCTAGGTTGATTATGTGAGTTTTATTATTATGCAAGTTCTATATTTAATTGTTCAAATCTATCTTTCTAATTGGATACAAACTTTTATTGCTCAATCTACCTTTCTATTTGGTTGAACATTTTATTGAATTGAGATCATGATATCACTCCTACTTAGTTAGAGGAGCTCTCCTCTAAATTAGCTTGTTTCTATTTAGAAAACCTAATCAAATCATTCTAGTTTATTCCTATAATCCTTCATTGTTTTTTATTGAATTAAGTGTGGTAGAGCCCTAAAATATTAACAATCTAATCAAACCATCTAGATTTTAATTCAAACTAAAAAGAAACCACTTCCAAAAATAATGATGAATTGAATTAGTATAATGCAATTTTATAGTTGTTAGTTGTATTATTATTGGTTTAGATTATCATTCTTGTCAACTTGACTTGCATGAATGTCACTATTGACACAAAATTTTGTGCCCTTGCCAACTATATTATCCTTAAGTGACCTTGTGTAACATAGAAACAATCTCAAAAGTGTGGGACTTTATAATAAGAGATTGAATCTCTAGAGAAGCTTGACTTCCTCACTATCTAGGTGCACCTAAACTAAGACATGGAAGGAAAAGGGAGAATAGCATAAATTAAAACATTGAAAGGGAAATGCAATGATGTAGAAAGTAGATTATTTTATTCTTTCCTACCTGTAGATGCACATAACAATAATAAGAACTCAATTTATATAGATATCACTCTAATATATCCTCTATGGAATCATATATAGGTTAGGGACAATGAGATGGTGCAAGGAAACAAGATTCACAATATAATATTCATAGACTAGATTGACACAACACATAAATTTAAAGAACATAAAAAAAAGACATTTACAAATAGGTAAGAAATATGGACAAATAGCTAAATGGGAGAAAAGATTTTTAAAAAAAGTTTTTATTGATGCATGGCAAGAAAAAGTTACAGTTGTAGAAAAAAGATCTCTATAAAAGTACTAAGAGGAAGAACCCTTAAATCAAATTACAAACTTTCCTTTATAGATTTGGCATAACTCAAATATAACTTTGAGTTTAAACTCCAAATATAATGGAGTTGAGGTTATAGAGCTAACAATAAATGAAGAACCAAATAAAAATATGATTTCCATTACCACTTGATTCATAGAAGTTATAGGAAAGGCCAAAAATGTGTTTAGTGGCTGAAAGGAACATCATTCCTTGAGAAATCATTAAATAAGCATGGAGAAGCATTAACATTGGTTTTGCAAGGCCCAAGAAGTTAATTTACATTAAATGGATAGTCCTTGTAATGTGGCATGACTACAACAAGCTAATTTGCACTACTATCAAAAAATGTGAGGTGGGATAACCTACAAATTCACAAAATTCTAGAACTAGCCAAAAAAAAGAAGAAGCTTTTAGGGAGCTCTAGAAATCGTCAAGAACAAATGTACTCATGCACTTTGTGGAAAGATGAAAACCTTCTCTACTACGTACAAGTATTTACAAAAAAAAAATCAAGCAATTGCATTGTAATAACCCCAACTAGTTATAACTTCATCAAACATCAAGTTCTTCTTTAATTCAATTGTTTGACATTTCATCAAACACTTTGCATACAAGCTTTGATACCAATGTAATATCCCTTGCCCAAACTGCCTAATTTTAGCTCAAGGAATATTATCAAACACTTGTATGCTACCTTCTAATGCTAAGAAATTTGAAAATGATATTACAATGCCTCTTATAATGAACTAATATGCAAGTGTACTTTTTTGGGTACTTTCAATGCATATACATTGAAACTAGATATGGAATGCATACCTACAACCAACTGACATTTTGACAAACAATTAACATACAACTATTATGCTGATCATATATACTATTAGATGGACATTTTGTCAAACAAATTGTATGCAACATGTATCTCCTTTATTGAATTCATTCTCATGTACAATGTTACTATTAGTTTTCCAAGACAAATGGGCTTACAATAGTGACTACAATAATGCCAAAATCTGATTCTAAATTATCACAGCAAAATCATATGCCTAAAAATTATAATGCTAAATACTAATAGTTGCAAGAGGAACCTAATAATAGTGATGCCCAAGGATGGAGATGAATCAAGAATAAGCACTATAGCGCGGCATCATTCTTGCATATTATAGTAGCCAACAATAATTGTATTCTCCAATTTAAGCACAAAAAAAACTCTTGAATTGAAGCTCTCCTAAATACGAAATTCAATGGATATTTCACCACCTCAAATGGTTGCAACATTGAATAGTCGACATTTTCTAATGACTAACTGAAATAAAAAACCTTAGTTTCTTCTCTCAAGTTTATATCAAATGCAATTCACAATAATCGAATGATTAACAATGAAGCTCTCACATCTATTTATTCTTTTTCTTCATCCTTCTAGAAGGAAATAAAATATTATTTAATTGCATTCTCTAGGAGCTTCCCTCTTTCAAAATTAGTTGTATTTGTAGAAAATGCACTCTCTAGAAGCTTCTCCCTTGCAATACAATAATTAATTGTGCTTCTAGAAAATTATATTAATTAAATATAAAGTTACCTTTTAATTTTAATTTATTTAATGACTTTATAAGAAATTAATTTAATCAATTTTTTCTTATTCCTCCACTTAGCCTTTGGAGAATGTAAAGGCTAAGATCTCCACTGAGATGCTAAAAGGATGGGGACATTAGAGTCTTCCCTTCCTGAAATTGCTTGTCCTCAAGCAACTTCAAGTCTGAATTCTACAAAATTTCTTCATTCTCCCATGTCACATCCTCTACTAGTAGGTCCTTCCATTTCACCAAATACTCCCTTATAGTACGCAACCTCAAGTTTCTTTCCCTGAAATTAATGATAGCCTCTAGCACCAATACCAATTTTCCCTCATCATCAAAGGGTGGAAACACTATGGAAGGAACAATACGATGTTCTCGCACCTTCTTGAGGTGTGACACATGAAAAATGTTGTGCACCTTGCTCTTCATCAACAAATATAATTCATAAGCCACCTATCCAACTTTCTTAATAATCCTGAATGGACCATAGTATTGTGGCTTAAGTTTCTCGGCACCACTCTTCTTGAGAGTGGATTGATGATAAGGCTACAACATAAGATACACCATATCTCCAACCTCAAAAGTCTGCTCAATCCTCTTCTAGTTTTCCTACTACTTCTATTGATTCTTTGCCTTGGTTATATTATCTTGAGAGTCTTAACAATGTCCTAACTCTCTCGTAACAAATCACCTACACTGGGCACTCTACTATCACTCAAAAGTAGATCCATAAAATTGGGTGCTTCATACCCATATAGGGCAATAAAGGGTGACATCTAAATAGGCATGTGATAAGTGGTATTGTAGCAATACTCACAAAGATAAATCCACCTTACCCATGCCTTCAATTGCCCTACTATATAATTTTTGAGATATCCCTCCACCCATTTATTCACTAGCTCTGTCTGACCATCTTTCTAAGGGTGGTAGCTAGTACTTGGAGTGAGATCTATTGCACACAACCTAAATAGCTCTTGCCAAAAGTAAGTCATAAACCTATTTTCTTTGTCACTCATAATGCTTTGAGGTAATCCATGTAATCTAAATATCTCCTTAAAGAAAAACTCTGCCACTTGTGTAGCACTATATGTAGCAGTGATCAGAAAGAAGTATGCAAACTTTGTAAGGTGATCCACAACCATATATATGTAGTCCCTGCCTTAGGCTCTAGGAAGTCTTGTGATGAAGTCCATAGATAAACACTCCCACTTCCTATTAGGAATCAAAAGTGGTTGAAGTAAACTGGCTAGATAGGAGTGTTCCTACTTATTTTTCTAGCAGGTGGGACACTCCCTAACATACTAAAGTACCTCTACTTTGAGCCCTTGCCATGTAAAGTTCTCTCTAATCTACCGATATATCTTGTAGAAACCAAGATGTCTTGCCATAAGTGAATCATGAAAATATTTTAGAATAATCCTCCTCACTATTGAGCCTAGAACCAAAAATATTCACTCCTTGTAAATGATGAGCTCATTCACAAGGGTGTATCTACTATCCTGAATAGTTCCATCTATGAATCTAGCTATCCACACATCCTTTGCATACTCTACCAAGATCAAGCATCTCTAATCCTTTGATATATCTGTCAATAAGCTCAAATGGGGCCTATGTGATAAAGCATTAGCAACTACATTATGTGACCCCTTAAAATATGTAATATCAAAGTCATAGGACTATAAATTTCTCACCCACTTCTACTACCTATCATTGAGATATTGCTACCCCAAAAAGTGTTTTAGGCTAGTATGGTTAGTTTTGATACAATTATTTTTCACCTACCAAGTATTGCCTAAATTTAGCCAAAGCATGCATAATGGCTAACATCTCCTTATCATATATGTTGAAGCTCCACTCTAGCCCTCTTAATTTTTTGCTCTCATAAACAATAGGGTGCTTCTCCTACATAAGCACCACTCCAATGCCCTCTCCAAAAGTATCAAATATAGCTCAAAAGGTTTGTTGAAATCTAGTAATACTAACACTCGATAGGAAGTCATCAACTCCTTAAATTTCTCAAAACACTCATATGCCTCAAGAGTCCACAAGAAAGCTTTCTTTCTCATCAAATCTATCAAGGGTGCTACATACTTGGAATATCCATCCACAAATCTCTTGTAGAAACCACAAAATCTCAAAAAGCCCCTCAGCTGTGTAAGGTTTACTTGTGAAGGCCACTCCACAATGGAAAAAATCTTTCCAGGATCCATACATAAGCCTTCTACACTAATGATAGGACCCAAATACAACAACTCTATCATACCCAAATCACATTTCAACTCATTTGCATACAAGGACTCTCTGCCCAATATATCCAACATTGTATCAAGGTGAACCAAGTGCTCCTCCTAAGATCTACTGTACACCAAGATATGATCGAAGAAGACAAGTAAAAATTTCCTCAATTGAGGATGGAAAACCCTATTCATTATTGCTTGAAAAGTAGCAAGTGTGTTAGTTAGCCCAAATGGCATAACTACAAACTCAAAATGGCCATAATGACATCTAAAAGCTATCTTCTTAGTGTTCCACTTTCTAACTTTGATATGGTGATAACCTAATCTCAAATCTATCTTTGAGAAGAAGCAAGCTCCATGAAGCTCATCAATCAACTCATTGATCTTGGGAATGGGGTACCTATTTTTAATTGTCTTCCTATTAAGCACCCTATAATCAATGTACATCCTCAATGTCCGATCCTTCTTTTTCACCAACACCACTGAAGAAGCAAAAGGAGACTTAGTCTAATGTGGCCCATAGCAAGTAACTCCTTTATGATTTTTTTCAATTTCATCCGTCTACCTCTTTGAATGTCTGTAAGGTGTAATAATGATGGGCTTAGCCCCATCCTCTAACTCAATGATGTGCTTAATAGCCTCATTTGGTGGTCTACCTAATGGAATGTCACTGAACACCTTAAAGTGTTTAACTTTAAGCTCCTAAATATCAGGAAGATATTCAATCTTATAATGTCCCTCCTATGATATCATTAACATGCACTCTGCTCCACTCTACTTGATCATGTTGAATCAATCTAGCCGTCCTCTAAAAAGAGACCATTCTGAAATCACTATCCCTAATTACCTTAAGAATATGTGTCTTCCCATTCACTTTAAACCTCATCTCCATCTTCTTGAGATTAAGAGTGAACTCACCAATATTGTGCAACCAACTCATCCCAAGGACTATATCTACATATCTCCCATATGAACAACATAGAAATCTACCTTAAAGGTATAATTATTAACTTCCAATGGGAGCCCAATGATCTTAAGATCACAATTGAGGACATAGCCATCAAGTACCCTCACTCTAATTCCCCCAAACTCTTCTATTTGTATGATGCACTTCTCCACCAGCCTAGCATCAATGTAATTATGAGTGGCACCATTATCAACCAAAGTTATAAGTCAATGTCTTGCAAGTACTTCTCTCATTTGAAATGCTCCTTCCTACATAATACTAGTAAGACGAGCTTCCCTAAGTTTCCCATCTCCTTCCCCATCTGTGGACTCCATTTTGGACAAGTTTTTAGCCTTGTCTTCCTTTTTTCACCATTTATTTCCTCTATATCAGCTACTGGTCTAAATTATTTGATTCTGATTCCTCATAGTATGCCCACATAATTTTGTTAACTTTGCCCTTTGGTCTAAGAGGAAAATCATTGTTTGTATCATAGGGTCTCTTATAGTAGAAACATAATTTTTTCTTCCCCAAATCATTTAATGTTTCCCTAACAAAAGGTGTTGGATTTTTATCTTTAGAATCATTTTTAAAATTAGTATTCTCTATTTTTTTATAAAATGGTTTATTATCCTTACTAGAAGATGCTCTTTTGGATTGAAATTTGTTTTTTGGGACTTCATTTTCCATATTTCTTTCCTTTTTTGTAGCTTCTTGTAAAGAAATGAGACCAAATGCCTTTATCTAACCTCTTAGTGGTTCAGATAGACCCTCAATGAAAAGAATTATCAATCTACGCTTTGAAATGTTTGGCACCATGACTGCCAATCATTGAAATTCACTAATAATATACTCCAAGTTGCCTATTTGTTTCAATTGTACTAATTCTTGGAAGTAAACCTCTTGATCATTCTTGTCAAATCTTCAACCAACATATCTATGAAGTCCTAGTACTTTGTCACTTGATTATGCTGAAGTATTACCATTCCATGGTACCACCAATCATGTGCTACTCCCTCCAAATGAAAAGTGGTGTATTTGATAGCCCCAATATCTATCATTGGCCTCAGTGCCAAGAATGTGTTAAGCTTATGAATCCAATCTTGAGTTGTCATCTTACTACTCCCATCAAATGTAGGCATAGTAAGCTTGCCTGTAGCCCTCTTTAGCTCACTATTTTGACCCCTAGGCCTCCTATCCTATTTGAGTGACTTGTAATGTTCTCTCCTTTGATTTACAAAGAATTTAGAGGTCATCCTCTCTCGAACCTACAATATCAATAATTCCCATTCATCATTTGCAGCCATAAGGATATCTATAAATGTCTCATCCTCAACTTCCTCTATTGGTTCTTCTCTAACAAAAGTAGGACATGTAGACCTATCTACTATTCTAAAAAGTGTTATATGTGTTATACATGATCCCACTACACTCCTATTATCCCCTTGTTCCTGATTTCATCTATCGTGTGGGTTCATGCACTCAACTATGGTGGTGAGTGCCTATAAAACCTGTCCTATAACCATTACTTTGAAAAATTCTCTTATTTCCCGATCCTCATTCCTATTGTCTCTTGGTGGGCTATGCTCTTGCCTGTCACCCATGGTGTCTAGCTGCTTGATAAAATATTATTCCCTATCAAACAAAGCTCGCCTAATAGTGAAAAATCTATGAGAGCCAACCCTAGGTGGCTTGTGATTGCTAAACCCCCAGGATGGAAAGATTTAGCTTTGATACCAATGTAATAACCCTAATTGGTTATAACTTCATCAAACATCAAATTTTTCTTTAGTTCAATTGTTTGACATTTCATCAAACACTTTGCATGCAAGCTCTGATACCAATAGAATATCTGTTTGCCAAACTGACTGATTTTAGCTCAAGGAATATTGTCAAACACTTGTATGCTACCTTTTAATGCTAAGAAATTTGCAAATTATATTACAATGCCTCTTACAATGAACTAATATGCAAGTGCAACTCTTTTGGTACTTTCAATGCATATACATAGAAACTAGATATGGAATGCATACCTACAACCAAATGACATTTTGACAAACAATTGACATACAACTATTATATGGGCATTTTGTCAAACAAATGGTATGCAACATGTATCTCCTTTATTGAATTCATTCTCATGTACAATGTGGCTATGAATTTGCCAAGATGAATGGGCTTACAATAATGACTACAATAATACCAAAATCTATTTTTGAATTATCATAGAAAAATCATGTGCCTAAAAATTACAATGGTAACTACTAATAGTTGTAGGAGCAACTTGATAATAGTGATGCCCAAGGATGGAGGTGAATCAAGCATAAGTATTGTAGCTCGGCATCATTATATGCTATTAGATGGGCATTTTGTCAAACAAATGGTATGCAACATGTATCTCCTTTATTGAATTCATTCTCATGTACAATGTGGCTATGACTTTGCCAAGATGAATGGGCTTACAATAATGACTACAATAATACCAAAATCTATTTTTGAATTATCATAGAAAATCATGTGCCTAAAAATTACAATGCTAACTACTAATAGTTGTAGGAGCAACTTGATAATAGTTATGCCTAAGGATGGAGGTGAATCAAGCATAAGTATTGTAGCTCGGCATCATTCTTGCATACTGTAGTAGCCAACAATAATTGTATTCTCCAATTTAAGCACAAACATAGCTCCTAAATTGAAGCTCTTCTGAATACCAAATTCAGTGGATATTTCACAACCTCAAATAGTTGCAACACTGAAGAGTTGACGTTCTCTAATGGTTGGCTGAAATTAGAAACCTTAGTTTCTTCTCCCAAGTTTATATCAAATGCAATTCACAATAATCAAACAATTAACAATGAAGCTCTCAGATCTATTTATTCTTTTCCTTCATCCTTCTAGAAAGAAATAAAATATTATTTAATTGCATTCTCTAGAAGCTTCCCTCTTTCCAAATTAGTTGTATTTGTAGAAAATGCACTCTCTAGAAGCTTCTCCCTTGCAATACAATAATTAATTGTGCTTCTAGAAAATTATATTAAATAAATATAAAGTCACCTTTTAATTTTAATTTATTTAATGACTTTATAAGAAATTAATTTAATCAATTTCTCCTTATTTCTCCACTTAGCCTTCAGAGAATGTAAAAGCTAAGAGCTCCATTGAGATGCTAAAAAGATGGGGATATTACAACCATTTACTAGCTTGTTGAAGTAGTTTCCCTTCCTCTAAAGCCACTTTCTTTGAATCATCCAATATGATAGTTAATGTATGAAGCTTACAATGTGGTAAAAATCACAACCTTTGCCATAAATGGGCCTATAGCATTAATTTTTGTGCTTCTAATTTGTAGCAACAAAATGATGATGATATCTACTTGATGGTTTTTGATGATATTTGATCAATGATGACTGATTATTAATGTTGACATTATTATTTTTGAACTAAAACATTAATATGTTGGTGTATCTTGCTATGGTGTTATAATAATATTTTGCTAATTCAATTACTTACATTTTTGTGTCTAGTGACAATAGCTATATAATTTCAATTAGTTATCTTAATCTTTAATTCTTTTTTTAGAGAGGATCGAGTTGTAACTTGTTGTCATATCTATTGATATTTCTCACTTGGTTCTCATATAGTGGTCTATATAAAGAGTTTACTTTTTGGATTCATTTATGTCTTCGTGAAGCTCTCCTTCTACACTATTTTCTTAATTGGAGGCATCTTGAAAAAAAAAATCCTTGAAACACTTCCTTCTAGATTTGCTACAATTTTTATTTTTCCTATTACTGAAGTATAGTTGTAAATTATTTTCTTAATTTTGTGATCTAATTAGGATCTAGGACTATTACAGAGGAATGCTTAACATTATTTCATAAAGTAAAATTTCAAAGCGTTAATTAGCAAATTAACACAACTTAAATGCTTAAATGAACAAAGCATAAAAAGGTAATGAATGAAAGAAAGAGAGTAGAGACATAAGAAAAAACATGATTGATAACGGAGTTCGTTCAGGAAGGACTACGTCTCCAGGTCTAGCTCCAATAGGGGGACCGATCTGATTTGCTCCAAAATCAATTACAAGTGTTCAAGATCTTCCCTTCAAGCACAATTGCAACATTACTCTCTAATGTGCAGGAATAATCATCAAGTCTCCAAGATCATAATCTCCTTCTCATCACTTGGATGCCTTTCCAAGGCCTACTACCCCCATTTTATACATCAAATTTAGCCAAAAATGGGTTAAAACAATTAACAAACATAATCCCCTATTTTGATTACATATTTTCGAATTTGCCCCTTTTACCATTACTTTGTTATGATCTCCCACCAAAATTAAGGGTTTGTTTTCAACAAATACCCTTAATTAAATAAGCTTGGGCAGATTTTTTGTGCATAGATAACAACTCTTCCCTTAATATTACATATGCCATAAATAGCTCGTCGGTTAGCCTTAATTTAAGGAGGTCAATGGTTAGGAGTTCAACTCCCATTATCTCATTCCTTTAATTCGAATTAAATAACCATTTTAATTTGAATTTGAATAAAAAAAAAAGTAAGTGGGTTTTATAGTCCATGATACTATGCCATAGTTTTTGGGTTTACATATGGTGACAGTGATATGAGACTACCTCGTACTCTTTTTCGAGAGGCGCTTGGCGCTACAAACAAGGCGTACATACCCTACCCCCCAGTGGGATTTGAACTTGTGACCCCTCTGAATGTTTTCCCTCTCTTTATGATTTTGTGATGTCATGCTGACATCATCAAAATCCATACTTTTGCTTGAATTTGAAACCATCATAACTTTTATATCTGATATTCGTTCTTGATGAAATGAACGCCATTGGAAAGCTTTTGCCAAGCTCTTCAATTTGAAATCCATTGTCAAATACTTTTGAGATGATTATTTTTTTCACCCTTTTATGGCCTCTGGTCTTAGTTTGACCAAACTTTGACCAGTCATACTTTTTGCACCTGAACTCCAAGTTTTCTTGTTCAAGTTATGTTGGACTCAAAATTGTGAACACTTTGTAATGATGTTGACTCTTGGAGCATTGGGACATTTTACTTTTCATTAATTTTTTATCCCCTGGATCAAGCCTCCCCACTAAAGAGCTTTCGGACCTCCGAAAGTTTGGATTACTCAGAAAGCGAGGGTATTTTCCCCTCACTTTACTAATCTCCATCCATTTTTCCTTGCTTGGATGCATTCCCTTCAATCCCACTTGAAGGTATTCAACTAGTCCTCTTCGTGAAGTTCTGACATTCTTGTCTAGGATAACATCTTTTGGCAATTCTGACATATACTCTGGTGAAAGATCATCAATTGATGGAACCTAAACATTAATGTCTTCATCCAAGATCATTGGAGGTTCATATAGCTTCAGATTCTCAACATTAACAACTAAGTAAATTTGCATGTATGGAGGAAGATTAAGGCGGAAAGCATTGGTACCAATCTTCTCTAATATTTCAAAAGGACCATACCTGATAGGCTTGAGCTTCCTTCCTTCACCTTGCATTCTTTCCTTGCTGATATGTAACCAAACTCTGTCACCAACTTGGAATTGGTGATCAATGTGATGCTTATCATGGCGAGCCTTGTATTTTGCTTGGCTCTGCCCCAACTGTGCTTCTACTACCTAATGGATTGCTTGGACCTTCTAGATGAACTTTAAAGCCTTTTCTACATCATGGCATCCATCTACAACATCGTCCTTCCCAAAAGAAAAATCCATTGGTGTCTTAGGTAAGTAACCGAAGCAAGTCTCAAAAGGAGACCTCTTTGTAGAAGAGTGTGCCACATGGTTGTAAGCATGCTGCACATAATGAGGACTTTCATCCCACAACTTAGGATGTTTGTTACAGTAGCCTCTAAGTAGATGCACAACTGTCCTGTTCATTACCTTTGTCTATCCGTTGGTCTGCGGATGGAAAGCTGTACTCTTCTTCAGCTTGGTGTCCATGAGTCCCCACAAAGATGACCAAAATTCCCCTAAGAATCGAGAATCTCGATCTGATACAATAGAAGTGGGTAACCCAAAATGAACCCATACATTTTGAACATACAAATGAGCTGTCAATTCAGCAGTGACCTGCTTTTTACAAGGCATTAAAATACACATTTTGCTGAACCGATCAACTACTACATACAAATAATCATGACCCTTCCTAGACATAGGTAAACCTCCCACAAAGTCCATAGACACACTTTCCCATGGACGAGATGGTACAGGTAATGGTGTGTACAAACCTAATTTCCTATTACTTGGTTTGCTGGTTGCATACATTACACATCCTTTTATATACTTGGTGACAATTTCTTGCATACGAGGCCAGTAATAATATTTTTGCAATTGAGCTAATGTCTTACTTACCTCGAAATGCCCTACAATCAAAGAAGTGCATGCTTCATGGATTACATGTGCATATTCACCTTTAGGAATGCATAGTTTTCACAAGTGGTACAACAAATTGTCCTGCACATAGTAATCTTTCTCTTCTACATGTTTACCCTGGATTAAAGTTGCATAGATATCCTTAAAGTTATCATCATTAGCATATTGTTCTTGAAAAATTTCATGAACCATAGAACTATTTTGAAGGATTATCAAAGCATTCTGAATAGGAGGTCTAGATAGCATATCTGCTACTTTGTTATGGGAATCCTTCTTATACTTAATTACCAAATGAAACTATTGTAGAAAACCCATCCACCTAAAGTGCCTACTTTGTTGCAACTTAGATTGTGAGTGCAAATATTGTAGTGGCTGGTGATCGGTGTGGATTACAGTTTCTTTTCCCATTAAGTAATGTTTCCATTTTTTAACACTTTGAACTAAAGCATAAAGTTCTTTATCATACGTAGGATAGTTACTTACTGCTCCTGAAAAAGTTTCAGAGTGGTAGCAGACTAGTTTACCTCCTTGCATGAGTACAACTCCCATGGAAAACCCACTTACATCTGTCTCAATCTCAAACGGTTGATGTAAATCAAGTAGAGCTAGAATTGGTGCAGTGCTCAACTTTTCCTTTAAAGTGTCAAAAGCCTTATGTTGTAGACCTCCCCACTGAAAAGTTGTCTTGCTACTGGTTAATGCATGCAACAGTGATGCAATATAAGAGAAGTTTGCAATGAACTTTCTCCAGTACTGAACTGCACCTAAGAAACTCCTGACTTCTATAACTGTACTTGGCTTAGGCCATTTTACAATACATTCGACCTTCGCAGGGTCTACTTTCAATTGACCATTCCCTATGACATAGCCTAAGTATACTAAGGATGTCTTTGCAAATTCGCATTTTGACATCTTTACATAGAGTTTTTCTTTTCTCAGTACATCAAGTACTTTCTTGACATGAATTACATGATCATCCCAAGACTTACTGAATACAAGAATATCATCTAAATAGACTATGAAAAAATCATCAATAAAGGGACGAAAGACATCATAAATGACTCTCATAAATGTAGCTGGTGCATTACAAAGCCCAAATGGCATGACCAACCACTCAAAAAGTCTCTGTTTTGTCTAAAAGCAGTTTTCCAAATATCACTTTCTACAATTCTTATTTGATGATATTCACTATGTAGGTCTAGCTTAGTGAAATAAATTGCATGTTTCAACTGATCAAGTAAATCATCAATTCTAGGAAGAGGGTACATGTTCTTTACCATTATCTTGTTCAGAGCCCTGTAGTCAATACACATTCTCCAAGTCCCATCTTTCTTTGGAACCAACACAATAGGAGAACCACAAGGAGAAGTACTAGGACGGATAACTCCTTTCTCAACAAGCTCCTGAACTTGCTTTTTGATTTCTTCATTCTGCAACTCTGATAAGTGGTACATGCCAATATTAGGAAGTGGTGCAATTGAATCTCATGTGGTATCTCTCTCTTAGGAGGTAATCCCTTTGGTTCCTGAAACAAGTCATCGTAAGCAGAAACAACTTTGACCATTTCAGCCTTATGTTTTGGATCACATCCCTTAAATGCCTCAGATGTTTCATCTTCTTTGGCTTTTACAAGCATTAACACAAAATTCTTACTAGAGTTGACTAACCTTTTCATTTGACCAGCATTGACTAATGCCAGATTAGTCTTAACCTTATGTGCCTGTACAATGTATTCAATCTTGTCTTTAAACAAATGATATTTATTTTCCCCCCTATAGAAGATAGCCTGGAGATCATACAAATAGGGACTCCCAAGTACAAGACCACAAATATCTAAAGGGACTACATCAGCTTCTACCTCATCCACAAAGTTTGCAGTGATAGAAAATCTTAATTTGCATTGTTTAGTTACTTGTAACTGTGCATCATCGCAAACCATCCAAGAGGATATGGTTTTGGATGAGGTGTTGTAGTCAAATTAAGCTTTTTAACAACTTCTTTAGATATCAAATTAACTTGAGAACCCGTATCAAATAATGTATCGACTTTATTATGCTTGATAATAACTCGGATGTGAAATAATTCATTCCTTTGCTTATCATTCTTAGGAGTAGATTCTTTACTTGTACTTGCAATTATGCTAGAAGAATTTGTAGTTGATGTGAGAGATATACGTTTTCCTTTACCTTGAATCCTGGTAGCGACAATCTTTGTCTCATCTCCGAAGTAAGATCCAAGATCTTGTTGAGTTATAGCAGCAGTCTTTTGTTTGCCTTTGTTTCCACCAAATTGCTTCGGCCTCTTTTCAGGATGCAGTTTCCAGCACTTAGAATCATCATGCCCTTCTTTCTTGCAATGTGAGCATGTGGGTTTCTCACCCTCTTTCTTTACTATTGCTATCTTTTTACCCTTTCCTTTGCCTTTAGACTTTTCCTCAGACTTAGATGGATTTTTATCAAACTTATCAATGAAAGTACCCTTACCCCTTGATTCTAAATGTGTTGCTTGGACACATACTTCATCCAAATTACAAGGATTCAGGATGAGAATAGAATGCCTTAGGTAAGAATGAAGACCACCTATATACTTGAGTAAAGTGTCCTGGGTATATAATGGGACATTTAATGAAATAGCCTTTTTACAAAATTCGTGGGTGTAATCCTAGATAGACTGACCTTTCCCTTGCCTAAAATGTTGCTAGTTCATCATTAACTGTTGCATATGGCCTAGGGGGTAGAATTGCTTCTTTAAAGAAGTAAAAAATTCTAACCAAGACAAATTAAACTTACCATGTTGTGAAGTTTCATCCCGAGACCTACTCTCCCACCAAGTTAAGGCTACACCACCTAATCAAAGAGTGGCTAACTGAATTCTGTCAACATCATCTACAAGGTTTTGAACTCTACAGTAGACTTCTACTTGTTGAATCTAGTCATCTAATTTCTTGGCATTTAACTCCCCATAATATTTTGGAAAGTCAAATTTTACATCCAACTTGATTTGAGGCTTATGTCCACCCTTAAAAATATTAGAAGACTCAGAATGGGTAGAAGAAGGAGAAGAGGGGGAAGAAGGAGAAGAGGGAGAAGAAGGAGAAGATGGAGGTGTCTTTGGCAGATCATGATCATCACCTTTCTTTTTCCCTTTGTCCTTTCAAGTTGCATGTCTTTGCATCTTCTCTTCTCTTTCTTGTACCAAAACTTCTACCATTGTCTACAAATTCTGAAGAGTCTTCTGAATAATCTTATCTTGAAAAGCTTGTCCACCACCTTCATCTGCCATTTGTGATGATGGTTTAGTCCTTCATTTTCCAATCTCAGGATTGTATTCCTCGAGCTTTCCTTCGCCTTTCTCAATCCTGGATCTTGTTAGGATTCAAATCTGCAATACTAGTCCAACAAAAGCTCTGATACAAAATTTGATCTGATTAGGATCTAGGACTATTACAGAGGAATGCTTAACATTATTTCATAAAGTAAAATTTCAAAGCGTTAATTAGAAAATTAACACAACTTAAATGTTAAATGAACAAAGCATAAAAAGGTAATGATTGAAAGAAAGAGAGTAGAGACATAAGACAAAACACAATTGATAACGGAGTTCGTCCAGGAAGGACTACGTCTCCAGGTCCAGCTCCAATAGGGGGGCTGATCCGATTTGCTCCAAAATCAATTACAAGTGTTCAAGATCTTCCCTTCAAGCATAATTGCATCATTACTCTCCAATGTGCAGGAATAATCATCAAGTCTCCAAGATCATAATCTCCTTCTCATCACCTGGATGCCTTTCCAAGGCCTACTACCCCCATTTTATACATCAAATTTAGCCAAAAATGGGTTAAAACAATTAACAAACATAATCCCCTATTTTGATTACATATTTTCGAATTTGCCCCTTTTACCATTATTTTGTTATGATCTCCCACCAAAATTAAGGGTTTGTTTTCAACAAATACCCTTAATTAAATAAGCTTGGGCGGATTTGTTGTGCATAGATAACAACTCTTCCCTTAATATCACATATGACATAAATAGCCCATTGGTTGGCTTTAATTTTAGGAGGCCAATGGTTAGGAGTTCAACTCTCATTATCTCATTCCTTTAATTTGAATTAAATAACCATTTTAATTTTAATTTTAATGTTTTCCCTCTCTTTATGATTTTGTGATGTCATGCTGACATCATCAAAATCCATACTTTTGCTTGAATTTGAAACCATCATAACTTTTATATCCGATATCTATTCTTGATGAAACAAATGCCATTGGAAAGCTTTTGACAAACTCTTCCATCTAAAATCCATTGTCAAATACTTTTGAGATGATTATTTTTTTCACCCTTTTATGGCCTTTGGTCCCAATTTGACCAATCATACTTTTTGCACCTGAACTCCAAGTTTGCTCATTCAAGTTATGTTGGACTCAAAATTGTGAACACTTTGTAATGATATTGACTCTTGGAGCATTGGGACATTTTACTTTTCAGTAATTTTTTATCCCCTGGATCATTTTGTAATGCATATTGTGGTTTTGTGTAAGCATGAAATTGGACATTATTATACAATTTTTAGTTTGACGATTCTGATTCTTTGTCAAATCCAATGAACTAATCTCTATGTTAGATCTTGGTGGATTACTTTTTGATGATTTTTATTCTCTATTAGATCAAGTGAACTAATCTATGTGTTTAATCTTGGCAGATTACTTTTTTATGGCATGGCTTAAGGATCTTTAATCTTTGTGTAGATTGTTTCTTGTTTTGTATGAAGTCCACTTCTCTCATTCATGAAGAAACTTGAAATTAATGAGTTGTGAATACCTATAGCTAGGAGGTTGTAGCTAGGAGATCAATGCAACAAGGATCAGTACCACAAACTGTGATGTTCAAACTTGCAATTTTTTGCAATTTCAAATAGTACACATACTATTCTTGCACCAAGTTTTTGTGGTTTCAAATGACTTCCTTTTACTTTTATCTATGGGTGTACATGTGATTTCTAGGAGTATTTTGTCCTCCATTTATGCCTTTCATTTTAGTCTTTACATTTCACACATCTCCTACATTCTTACTATTTCGTACTATTTTTTGTCCATCAATTAATATCATGAATATAAAGATAAGAGATCTCCTACATAATCTTAATATAAAGCCTACCTATATAAATAGAGACTAATATTTTTAACTCTTAAAGAAAATAATTCTCAATCCTACATGTACAATCAATCAACACCTTACAAACTAGGGAAACAAAGAGGAACATATATGTACAATTAACCAACACCTTGGAAATCATGGTAGCAAAGAGAAAATAAGGCTATCCTATGATTTGAGAGTTTTTATTTTTCAAAATATATTTCTTGATAGTTGGGATAGATATTTGTAGAGTTTTGAATGTTTTTTGTGCAGCTAACTAACCGATGGTTAAATTATTCTTTTCCTTAAAAAACCCTAGCACATATAGGAAGGTGATATCCATTAAAGTACCTTGTATATGTTGATCTTAGATTGGTTTTGACATATGAGTGAAAATATACTTAAGTCATTTACTTAGTTCATGATGAACAAGTAATACATGGTGAATATAAGTTGTCTGATAGTATATGTCAAGCAATTGATATTTAGTGTGAGCTGAGTAACTAGTAAGTGTAGAGTCATTCAAGTGTCGAGCATATGGTATGTGTTGAGCTATTCAAATGTCAAGTGATTGGTGGATGCTAAGTCATTTAGAGGCTGAGTTACAATATTAAAGTTGTAGTTGATGCTGAGCTTTAGGGATTTCAAGTCCTGAATTACATAGTTTGACATAAATGTTTGTAATGGCACAAACATCTATGTAAACATTTTTTTGGGCTAACTTAAGGATTTATTTATGATCTTTGATGATAAAGATGGATCTTAATTGTGAATCCCTATGAATTACATGCATCAAATCAAAAAAAAGGAAAGGATTAAGTGACAAAATGGGTGAATCACTACTATTGATTCATACCTAATCCTAAGTCACCTAGGTCTTCTTTAGGAAGACAAACCCTAATTTTTTAAAGAATGCTTAAGGAGAATTGAAGAGAGTTTGCATGTGCAAACAGAGCATTCACGGTGACTAAGGTGTTATGATTTGAGTTATATTACAGAATTAGTTCAAGGAGAATAAAGGAAAGGAATCAGAAGACAACAGAGATGCATTTGATCAAAAAGGATCAAGTATACATCAAGATAGAGGTGATTTGACATCAAGCAACAAATTACTAACCAAAGGATCATTGTTGAGACATTCTAAGAGGTGAATTAGTTAAATCTCTTAATATAGTAGTCTTGATAGGCTATTGTAAATCCTTTAACAAGGTGCTTACTTCATTGTAAGTTAAAGTCCTTTTACTAGGCACATTTTTAGCAAGGTGTTTAAATAATTTAATAGGGTAATATCTAACAATCGTGTAAGCCTTTAACAAGGTAGACCTTTCATAGGTAGATCATGTTTAATGATCAAACATTGCAACCTTTAATGGATACACTTTATTACTATAGTAGTGAAGATTTGTGGGTGTCATCCCCACCCCAATTTTACCTTCTCCTTGGAGGGTTTGTGGGTGGCCAAATATCTTGTTTCATACATGTGTGTTGAATATTTTTCTTTCATGCTATGTATGTATATGCTTAATTTGGTATTTCAGTTTATATGTATAGATAGTGAGATAGATGTGTAGTGAATAGTTTTTGAGGTTGAAAGTTTTAAGTGTTGATTCCCCGCCCCACACCCCCCCCGCCCCCCCACCCCACCTAGCCCCCCAAAAAGTTTACTTCCTTATTGTATTTCCAATAGCATATACTTACATTTTTACACATGTCAACCAAAAAAATTGGTAGAAAATAATATTATTGGTAGGACAGGTAGGTAGGTAGGGTTGTTTATCTCAGATCACTTTGTCAATTATCATGCCCAGGATTTCATAACCTTTTCTATTGCTAGTGCTCTTGACTTACTATATATAAGGAAATCTATGAATGTAATCTATTCATCTGCCTTTATGTGTGAGCTACATTGGGGAGCTGATCTAGTTCAATAGTAAGCAACAACATCTCTACCAATTTTAAAATCGGCAATATATGATCAAAATCGAGTAATCTACCAAAAAAAATAACTTCAATCTAATCAAACTTATGCTTTAAACCTTCAGTACACATATGCAATTAAAAAATTTCTCTTTTAATAAAACTTGCAAAAATAAATAACCATCCACATAAGTTCAATACATGAAAAAAGGATTAGGCAGTCAATTTCTGTGTTATATTTTCATTTTGTAGCATACATGTTTAGTATATGAATAATATTTGATACACTTTATGTGTTGTCCTCCTAAGTCTGAAATTGCAATAGTGTAGCTTACCTTGTAGCTTGTTAAATAGGGCAGACTAGTTGAGAAGTGATATACATAGAGAAATACCTAGGCTCAAGCTTAGTTACCAACAATGCTTAAAAGACGAGAGTTTTGATCTCACAATAGAACAACTTAGGTCTCATAGGTCATTTAGATTAACTTGTATCAAAAATCCTCTCTTAAACTTTTGAAAAAATTCATGAAAGAATACAATATTCTTTATCA
This sequence comes from Cupressus sempervirens, assembly GCA_028749045.1. NCBI lineage: Eukaryota > Viridiplantae > Streptophyta > Pinopsida > Cupressales > Cupressaceae > Cupressus > Cupressus sempervirens. Next base: position 918,865,917 of record CM053786.1, read on the forward strand.
ATGGATAATGGATCTAATTAGGGGTAAATGTAACTATACATACATAATACGTGTGTTTCTCTAGAAGACGGTGTACTGGTGAAAGCCTTATGTGAGGTCAAACTAAAGCTCATATCTCTCCTCCTTCCCAAAGACAATGTTTCCATTGCTATACACATTTTTTTAACATGTCACTCTTTGTCGTTGCTATTCCCAAGGAACTTAAAATCTAACTCATCATGATTCTACTCATATATATCCGGATTATGTAACTAGAGTAGATAATTTTCTTTTACTTTTGTAATTCAAGTTCAATCATAAAATTCTTTGCAAAAGTTCATGAAGGTTTTTGATGAAAATTTCCTTAACTGCAAGGCATATCAATACTTGAGGAATTTTTTAACATTTTACAATCTATGGCAGAACAAAAAAATGAGCCAACAATATGAAATGACAACCACCTAATATTGCAATTTTAGTGGTATAGGGGCTGAAGGTCATGATTAGTCAATTCAAGAAAGCAATTTTGGTGTGTTAGGGTGTCAATAAGTTAGTTAGATAGTGTCAATAAAGAGTGTTTAGTTTCAATCATCAAATATGTTAGCAGAAAGTATTTTTGTTTGTGTTTGTAATAAGCCCTATATGTAAGGCCAAGGTTAGTCAAACTTGGTCAACATTGAGAAATGACCAAAACTATGAATTTTAATGTTAAAATGTTGTATGGTATGTTTTGTTGTACATTTGGACCCATTTGAGGGTATATAAAGGTTAGGAGCAATAATTGTTAAAATTTATCGAAATTGTTGTCATGCAACATTTTTGTTGTTGAACAACTTTGTAACTTTTTTGTCTTTTTTGTGAAGGCCAATAGTCATGGCCTTTTCTACTCAATTAAACAAGAAATAAGGTGAAAGTTCCAATCTCTTGACCTATATTATGATGCATTCAAACTGAGAAAAGGTTGTTGAAGTATAGGAGTTGAATCAATAGTTATTTTTCAAGTTTCGTTGGGAAACTTGGTGCACTGTTCATGAAAGTAAGTACTGTGGACTTATAATTATGTTTTGTTGTTTGTAGATTGTACATGTTTCATTATAGATAGTTTCTTTTAACTTGTGGATGATGTATTAAGGAATTTTGGTTGAGGTAGTTGGTTTTGCATAAAATTTTGGAAATCAAACTAGCATATATTTCATATATTAGATAGATTTGGAAGTCAAGCTAGCATATATTTTTTCAAACATAAATATGAGTTGTGTAACTAATTAGATTGGAATGAAAATCTTCTTATGCATAGTTGTATTATCATGGAAAATTGACAAATATTGTTGGTCATATGTATCACTATTATAACTACAAATATTTTAAATTGTTGGTTTTGGTAATATTGGAAATTTGACTGTGTAAGTCAATTGATAGTACAACACCACTTATCGTCCATGGCCACTTTGTAACAAGCATGCTATGAACCCTTGTTTCTCATATTCTTTCTTGCTTCCAATTTTGATAATGCACATTTAGTAGTGGGTTGCTTCTTTTATGAACTCCAATAGGTTGAAACACCAATCTAGGTAATCAATTCCTTATTTATATGCTGACAACTATGATTGGTTGGTTGAAGGAGAAGTCTACAAAAAGATGACATTTAGTCAAGAGGGCCCCCAACCTAATGTATTTGACTACATTGTGCTCAATCAAAAAAAAACTAGGCTATGGGGTAGGTGTTCTAGTAATGTAAGATTGGAGGATGAATACATATATTTACTTTAGCTAGACTCCCTAGCTAAAGAAAATTTTTAATGGGTTGTGAAACTCTTATATGTAGGAGGGAGTTGAGGCTTCAAATGCTTGGGATGCAATTATAGATGCAACAATGAAAGTAGTAATTATTTTTGGATTTCTATTGTAGTACCTCCCCCATTTGATTCTTGTAATTCATCCTGATGGATGCAACCTTGTTGATCCTTCTTTGTGAACTGATCATGATTGGGAGTATGAGTGGTCTACACCCTTGAGGTGATTAGATTTATGTTACTATATCAGTTGCTTTGATTATGCTTAAGGCTGATTTATAAGATTACGATGTCTTAGATGGATTCACTAATCTTTGTGCTAGTGGTTGCCAAGATTGATGTGGTATCATGATGTTGTTCTTTGATTACCCTAGGATGTGTGTAGAGATTACACTATGTATTATTACCCTTAGTGGTTAGTCATGTATTTGACCATGTTCAATTATCTGTTTTAATTGTCCTTTTATGTTGTTTAACAACTATTTTTAAATCCTTAAATAATCAGAAATGAATTGTCTATGTTGGATTCACTGGTTATGTGCTACAGATATTTGCCTTGTTTATTTTGGTAATTTATGTAAAATGGGCTATTTAAATAGATGATGTGATTTAATGCATTTATCACTTCAGCTATATTATTATATGCAATTTCACTTGATCAAGTCGATAAATGTGCAAGATTTATGTCCTTAGTAGTGGCACATGGAGTTAGCAATTCAACTATTCATATTTAGCCAATGTTGTCCCTATATGGTCAACATATCCTATTTAGTTGTTAAATTAAACCTTCTAGTGATTTAATAAATCTGGACTCATTTGCATTACATGATTGGACCCATGAACGTGTCTGTACATTTAGAGATTCACAATTGTCAAGAAAATTATTAAGGAATTCTATGATTTTTGGTTTAAGGGAATTTTAGGCTTTATCTTATTTAATTTAAGTCCTGGTAGCTTTGTTGTAGTTGAATTCCAATTACTTGTAATAGCCCATTTTAGTTTGGGTGGATTTAGGGTTTAACTAGGTGATTTGGTTAATAACTCTAATCCTCTATTCACTTTAAAAGTGAATATATATCAAAAAAGGAATTTTATTCCTCACTTTTCACTTTTAGAAATAGAAATTTGAGAGCCAATTTCCAAATCCTCTTCTATAGAATTTTGTTTTTATTTTTTGTAGGAGCTACAAGTGTGGGATCATCATGAGATTGGTCTTGTTGGATCCATCTTGAAGAGACCTTGGATTGTTGTGACTTTTAGTAGTTTCTGTAGGATTTTTATTTTATTGGTTAGATTCTTGTATTTTCCCTTTTGGCTATCAAGTAGGGCTCTCTTGTCTTTTAGTTTTAGCTCCATTTTTACTTCTATTTTTGGTAGCCATTTGTTTGGAGGTTGAGAACTAGTCTTCCCCTCCATTTCTAAGTGCTAGCTCTATTTGGTTGGATGAGTATGAGCATTTCCCTATTTTTTGAGATAGGGGTTTGGGGTTTTGCACCATTAGCTGGTCATTTTTGCATATAGCATTCAAAACCAAATTTTATTAGATTTATGTAGCTCATTTACCTAAGGGTAGAATAAGTTTTATTTTCAAGGATTTTTGTCAATTTTGGGTTTTTGAGGTTTTTGCATTGATTTGTGTGCTGCATAGTTTTTTAAAGTTTTCTTAGCATGGTGTTGGTCGTGGATTTTGATTATTTGTAGGATTTCAATTTGACCATTGTTGCATCTTTATGTTTTCATTAGGATGTGTGTCACATTTGTACTCCTAAATATAGGTTGGTTGAGTGAGATTGTTGTACTTATTTGATTGTTGCATTTCTCCTATCCAATCCTTGCATTGGTATTATGTGATTATTTCATGAATTTGGTTGTGTCCATATGCAAGCACGTATGCATGCATTTGATAGGATCTTGTGAGACCTAAACTCCTAGATATAGGTGGGATGAGGGATTTTTTATTTGAGGTTGGGTTGGGAACTTGCATTGCCTTTGGGCACTCATTGTGAGATGAGCATGTGTAAGTAGGGTAGATGTATGGAGTGACTTCTCTCATATACCCCAGTTGTATTTCAACAAGGTATCATGAAGAATTTTTAACAAATGATAACTAAATTAATAAATGGGCATTAAAACTTAATGAAAGATAAATTTATGGAACACCTAGCCTCTCGAGTGAGTTGATCAAAGGTGTGCATGTTTGGACTCCTAAGGGAGTTGATTGAAAGCATAGTATCTAGCCTCCTACACGAGTTGATTAAAGATAGATTCCAATTCTAGCCTCACAAGGGAGTTGATTGAAGGCTTGAAGTACTTGTGCTACCTGATGGCAAGTAAGGACACTCCACTAGAGTCAATGCATAGTTATCCATAGTGGATCTGACTAGTGACCTGATGTATTGCATTATTTTCATGAGCATATAGATGTTGGTATCATGTTCTTTATTGGCATGTGTGTTAACCATGGGTTTTTGTCTTATGTGGTTTTGGTCAGGTCATTATCTCCATCAGCACGGTGGGAGTGGGCCTATAGGTCCCACATGGTTGGGAGGCATAGATACCTATACTACTATTGGGGACTGCTGTACAATGATGGTATATTTCTAATTTGAGGCCGATTTTGGATATTCACTTGGTATTTCATGTATCTAGAGTATGTTCTTTGTGATTTATGCTTTAATTGGAATGTTTGGATATCATGTTTAGATGATTTTAGTTTTCATTTGATGCATTCATTTGTTATTATGTTATAGCATATGGTTAGATGATGTGACTCACTACTAGTTGGAGTATCTATGTTTTGATGGATTAGCATGTTAGATCTTCTTGTTCTTATGATGTTAGCTACATTTGTAGTATTAACACCCTCATAAGATAACTTTGACTATCTAGACATTTTGGGGATGGCTAGGGCCTTTAAGGTCTCATGATGTTACTATGGTTGGGAGGAACAAAGCATGAGTTTTAGTTGTGTTGGTGCTTGGATGTTTATTCTTTCCTTCATATGATGTTTGATTTATCAACCATGTATTCACATTGCAATGTTGCTTTCTGCATGTTCTTTTATATGTTGTTATAGATTAGATGGATAAATGTTTTCTCCTTCTTGTTGCATGGTGTCTTGTCCCATATTCTCTCGAGTGATCATTCCTCGATTTATGTAGATCTGGTACTCCTCAGTGTGGAGGTTTCATATTTTTTATGCTTTTTCCTTTACCTTTTAGTCATGTTGTCAGCTATTTTCCTGCATGGGAAGGAGAATTTCTCATGTGAGAATGTACTTCCTCATGCAAGCATGTAATTCCTTGCATGAAGGAATGAAGTCTCATGCAACATGAGCACTTCCTCACATGACATATTTAGTTCCTTGCATGGTGTGATGTGAATCCTTATGTAGAGTAATGCACTTCCTTGCATAGAAAAATTCACTTTCTTGCACATAGTGATGCAAAGTATCACGTGAGAAATAATGGGCATCTGGGCTTGGTGGAGGAAAGTTTAGAAGTTGGTTTCAGATACCCTATTAGGTTTCACACCTTCTCAAGCCAAAATAGATTTTCTATGGGGTTTAAAATATATCATTTAAGTATAAGTATATTTAATTTCTTAATACTTAAGATATATTTTAATATATACAATGATTCATTTGAGATAGGTTTCAGACCTCTTCGAGTTAAGATAAGGATTCTAGGAAATTTTAGGGCTTCAATATTTTAGACTTAGCCAAATTTTAGGATTTATAATTTATCTTTTAGCATGGTGTTTAGTAGATGAATGGTTGTAACTTTGAGTCCTCATCTTCTACATGACCATTGTGGGTCTCTTCTTATGATTCTTGATTATGATATGATTAGTGGATATGGATTCGTATGTCTAACCATGCCAGGAGATTTTACTTTGGGTTTGAAAGAGAAAATCCCCTTAGTATATTCTCATGATTCGTGTGGTCTTGGTTTGTGAGTTGTGGTTTAGAGCTTGGAGATCTTTGGAAGTAATTGTAAGACTTCCACTAGTGTAGGTGATCAAGTGAGTCTTTCCATGTTCCCTATTCTTATCACCATGTTTTGATGCTTCACTCTTGAACTTAGTTACTTTATGCTATTGCTAAGTAACTTATCTTAAGAAAAATAAAATTCGGTGCATGTTTTATCCTTGTGTTTCAAGGATCTTCGAGCATGGAATTACACCTGTTCTCATCTTCTCTAAAAGTAGAAAAGTTTTCATATATGTATTTTGGACAATGTTGTAAAAAAAGTGTCATTGATTAATTTTATAAAGGAAAACATATGCACGTATTTTGGATAATATTGTAAATGAAGTTTCTTTAGGTTATTATGATGCTTCATTATTCAAACTGGAGTAATTTGAGCACAAATGCATGTGTCATTGAACCAAACATATGGAAGGTAGATTGTTCTATTTTTGTATGTATGGAGCATGTGGAAGTTTAGGAGGTCATAGATTCTAGGAACTGAGGAGGTTGAACATGCATAGGCTAGTAAAGAACAACCTAAATTTCATTCCAGTGTGAATCATGGGTGATCTAGGGGAAAAAAATGCTCACAAAGAGGAAGTTTCCCTAAGAGCTTAATGAAATACCACAAGAACAGGGAGATGAAAATTAACTACCAGATGAGAGTGAGTCTAGTGTACAAGAAAAATGCATGCATGAATGAGTATGGATAGAATATGGTGTACAATGCTACAATGATATCACCAAGGAAGGAAAGAAAGAGATTTTTGATGAAATAATTATTTACAATGGTTCTCCAATGAAGGAGGATAGAAGGAAGAGGATTTTTTACTTTTTTGAATACAAGAAACTACACATAAAGGAGTCAACAGTTGTCACATATACTATTTTGTTTCATGTCTTTGCAAGTGTAATATGATATTTACATGCTTGATAATGTGTTATAAAGTGAGGAATTGTTTTATGATAGGCTTCTACTAGGGTAGATCATAGAGATAGTCTATAGTCTTCAAAGAGTGATCAAAGGAGGGATATTGAAAGGAGGAACAAAGTCACCATGCATGATAAAGCTTTCTCAACAATAAAGGTAATGCATCGTTTCTTGGTGACTGATGATGTGAATACTTGTAGAGGTAATTGAGGTCACTATTTGGGGTTATAAGGCTGACTAATCCTTGCAATAATTGTTTTAACAATGTGACTGCACACTACTATTTTGGTAGGATGTTTCTGACATGGCTTGTAGTGGGAGCTTTGAAGGATCAGTTGAGTTGGTGGATAAGGGTCCTCATTTGAGAAAAATTCCACATGAGAAATATCCAATGTACTCTTTTGATAGGACAAAGAGGTTGTTGGGAAAGAGGAAAAAATAATTCAAAAGAAACAAGAATAAAGGAATACCGGGTATATTGCAATGGCACTACAAAATATGTATGTTGCTTCCTGTTTGACTATATTATAGTACTATGTCATTCCAACATTCTTGCAAACAAAGTTGGGTTTTTTAAACTTTTCTAATTTTAATGTAATCATCCAGTTCCTATGTATGTGATAGTCAATGGTAAATGTAGATGTTGTAGGGAAACTCACTCAGAGATCATAGAAGGCCCCAGGAGGCTATAGTAGAATTTCCACCAACAAAGCCTCCTCCACCATACCTAGGAGGTGAGAATAGATCACAACAATCTTCTAAGCTATAGAGAAGGAATGATAGGAAGAAATAAAAAATTTCTCTTTAGGAGGTGAGAGAATCAACAAAGGAGGTATGTTATCAGTCTACTACAAAGGTTTTATGTCAATAAATTGAATATGTTTCTCCATATATCTTTCACTCAAAGTTAGCATGCATTTATGCTTGATAATTCATGTTCCCTACTAGTCTCATAGGGTGGTCACCATCTTGTTCATGGTGGGAAAGGGAAGGGTATTGCAATTTCCCATGATAGTGAACCACCTCTGACATGTAGTACAATTGAGCATGGTAGGACCATTTCTAAAGATGATGGAGTATGCATCTCCTAAGTCTATAAAGATGTTGTATTGAGACATATTGTTTGTGTGCTATGCATTTTGAATTTCTCCACTAATCCATCCATATTAGTTATAATTTTTAAAATTCACTTATGGGACATGTCGGGGCAACATTCCCTATGATACTATCAAGTGCAATTCAAACATGGAAGAGATGGATGAAGTGGTATTTTTTACTATACTCTCTTTCTAGTTCTTTTTAAGGGGAAATAGTTTTGTTTTGGAATGAGGACATTTTGCATATATATCTTTTTTTTATTGATTTTCCTTGCAATCATCTTTGTGAGAAAAATAAGGGTTTCAGAAAGATGATGGCTATATATGTTCCAAGAAAAGGTGACAAAAGTAGCTATCATTTATATGGCATCAAGTTTTGGAAACTGCAAAGGCTAGAAAAGGTGACAAGATTGGCCATCCTCTCATCAAAAGGATGAGTGTGAGGATTAAATATCTTGGGATTACCCATCTAACAATGCATAAGAACCTGAGGAAGAGTGCTCAATTTTATGATGGTATTTACTCTCTTGCACAAAATAGACAATAAAGGGGGGTGGGGGGCGGGGGGTGCGGATGAGAATGGGCTCTTACTTGTATCCATTCCTAGTGGATTTGTGAATAGCACATTTATGCAACTTATTTGATAATGACTAATGTTTATCTCTCAATATTATAATTATGTGCTATTGAATGTTCATGTGAATGTTCTAATGAATCTTATGTTTTAATGTTCATGTGAATATTGTAATGAATATTATGTGTTAAAAAATGTTATCATGTGATAATTCATGAATGTTACATTTTATTAATAGATGACTGAGTGAATGAATTTTACATATTAATGGGAAATTTAGATGTTAGGGGTGGGGGGGTGGGGCCAAATGAGCTCTATCTTCATGTGGTTGGCCCTAATTAGTAGAGAATATTAATCTATTCTTAAAACCAAATGAAGCTCAACATTAAGCTATGATTGCATGACATCTAACAATATCAATCTCTTGGTTTTAAGCAATGCAAAAGGAGGCCATATTTTAATATGCAATCTCAATTCATATGCATGACATCAGGTGGAGCTAAAAAATGCAATAGGTTTGTATTTTTGTTAGAGGTCTTTAATTACGTATTTTAAGTTATAGACCATCACAAACATTATAGCTTTGACTTGTTTAGGTGAGGGTAATGTCCTTAACATGCAAGAAAATCAATGCTTTTTATATGCTAGGTTGCTGAGGACATTCTCTCAGCTATAGAAGCTAGAGTCCTAACATTCACAATAGTCTATAATTTTAAAAACTTAATAGACCTATTAAAAAAATGTGAACATGGTGAATTTTTTTAGCTCCACATATTTTCCATGCATATAGAATGCATCGACACATGCATTCTCAATTTAGAGTGGTAGAATCTTATTTTGGATGTGAGGGAAATATGACATGTACTAGAAGATGTGAAAATGATGTCTCTTTCTAGGTCTAGAACCTTTTTTTGTTATATTTTGTCAGATGTATCTACATGAATATGAATATTTTGTGACACATATAGGAAAAAAAATTGTCACATGAATATGAATATTTTGTATACCTTGTTATGTGTAGTTATATAACATTAAAGCTTTTTGAGAATCAACTTCCACCATGATTACTCTCAATATATTATTGTGGTTTCACAATGTATGCCCCATTTATCCTTGAAATGGGGATCCCCTACTATATTTTTTAGCTTTTCAGATCCTAGTCTAAGATCTCGATCTTTTTTAGGGTTTTTCCTAGTATTTTTTCTTAGTCTAACTCTTTGCTAGAAAACCCACCTTGTTGGGAACTAGAGATTTTGTGGAAAAAAGGCCAAATTTTATGAAGGGTGTACTAGCACACTTAGCACACCTAGAAAACCCTACAAGGTGTGCTAGTGCTCTAAGTCCACTAGTAGGAGCACTTCCTTTTGGAAGTGCACACCTACGCACATGCACACCTCAGAAGGTGTGCTCCATCCCAGGCCTATAAAAGTTTGGGACCCCTTCATCCTCCTATCTCATTCTTCCTCTTGATTAAACTTTTTGTGCACCTCCACACCTCATAAAGTGTGCCAAATCTTCCTAGATTCTACACACACACAAAAATAATGTTAGAAGGTGTGCACCCTACACACCTATCTAAGGTGTGCAAGGTGTGCACATTTTTCCTTCCTAAGACACAAACCTAAATAGTTAACAAATTTTTTTTAAAAAAAACCTAAGATAAAACTTCACCCAAGATAAAGGTGTACACATGTGCATCTTTAGAAAGGCAAAAACCTTTCCCTATGCAAAATAAGGGTGTGCACCCAAAAGGTGTGCTATGTGCATACCCTTTTTTCCTAACACTTGGCATACTTGACACATATTAAGGGTGTGCACCTAGTGCACCCCTAAAGATGTGCTAGGTATGCACCCTTAGTGTTGAAGGTGTGTTTTAGGGTAAAGGTGCACAAAATTTTCTAGAGTTTTGTTCATCACAGGTGCAAATTAGGTTTTTTAGTTGTTTTAATAGGATTTTATGTTCTAGGTTTATTTTTTTTGATAACTAGGGTTTGTTTTAATTTTTTTCAACCTTCCAAACTAATTGATGACTATATTGGGTAGATTAAATGTCTTCTTCTCATCCTCCCTTACTGCAAAGATGGCTCTAAAACTAGCGGTCTTCAAATTCTAAGGTATTCCATCAAAGTCACACTTCTAGGGTGCATATTTAGAGATCTGGAGACATTGAGTTAGGTCATATTGACTAGAATACATTCATGGTCCTATGCAACAAGACAAATGAAAAGCCCCCTATGGTATCTGCACTTATCAGATCAGGATTATTAAACATAGCATCACCCTCAGTTTCAGTATAGTCTTCTGAGTTGATTATGGCATTGGTAGAAAACTATATTTTAGAGGATAGAGTTTTAAAAAGCCTAATTGGAGAGATCATCATAGATCTGAGGCCTAAGAATATAGATAAAGTATTCCATCTTCTGAGAGTATATCAATACATCAAGTTAACATATCATCAAGTAGAATTTTGGTATAGAGAGCATGAGAGGAAGCATCAAAAATTATCCAATCCTTGTATCTCATTGAAAAGACTCCTCTTGGAAAAAATATAGGCAAAGTAGATGTGATGAGGGGCTATATGAAAGATAATATTGGACATTCTATAGTGCTCTTGAGTAGAGTTATGGGGTTACCAATAGTAGGACACCTAAATATATGAATGGTACACTTCATTGAGACCATCAAAATGCCAAAGACGCCAACTGACTGGGCCTTAATTCTCAGTGAGAATTTAGATGAACAACTGGTGGTAGTGAAGAAAAACCAAAGTTTCTATATGACATCCTATTTAGTGTACCTATTAGCTACAAGAGCAATAGATTATCCTAGGTTGTTCAAAAGGGGCAACTTGCAAGATGCTAACGCATGGCCTTATATGGTATATCCCCAATTGTTAAGGAAAAAGATTTAAGAGCATAGTAAGGAATATAAAGTAGTGAATGATGCCTTCATTTTTGAAATTATCTAGTTTATTGAAGGAGATTATGCAAAAAGGATGTCAGAATAGGTAGCAGCAAAGATTGCAGAGGTAGGTGCCTATTGCATCTAATTTAAGACATTCACCTATTTGAGGGTAGCAAGTACAACTATAAATCCAAAGAAGCTCCCTAGGTATCCATGTGATAGACTCATATTTTGAGAGATTGCATGACAACTCTCATATGTATATGCTAGAGTAAGGAAGAAAAATAAGGAGACCTAGGTATGGCCCATCACTATAGGTCCATGTGGTGTGAAACAGAGGTGAGATATCATGACTTTTGAGTTAGAATGGGATTAGTATCACTTAGAGGAATATAACTCTCATTGTCCCTATTTTGATAACATTGGTAGAGTTTAGTATTTGCCAGGAAGATAGTTCCAACATGAGGATTCCATAGAGGATCATTAGATGAATGTAGTTGATGACTACAAAATATGAATAAGGGATTATTGTAGGATGACTCTCTATTTGGAAAGTAGTGCCTTAAAAATGAAGGTCACATTAAAGGTCATGCTAAAAGGTACTAAAGAGGTCTTAGATCCATTGTATAATAGAGATAAGATAAATGATCAACATATTATGAATGAAGAGAATGATAGAGAAGAAAACATAGATATCAATCATAGGGTGAGGCATGTCATCCAGTTAACCAAGATTGCATCAAGAGACCATTCAAGATGGATCCGATTCCATAAACTATAGTTTTCCAAGCTACAACCCACCCAATGAAAGGTAGAGGAGCAAAGGCGATAGTGCTAACAGAAGTAGTGCATTAGTTTGATGGAGAAGTTGGATACTTCAGGGAATAGAAGGGTAAAGGTAAAAGGAAAAGAACTTCCCCTCAATAAGCTAAACCCAAAGAAGAGGAAACTCAAGCACCAAGCAGTAGAGAATGTACAAGGGGTAGAGAATGTAGAAGTCACTCAGACTCAAGATACTCCACTAGTACCACCACCAGAACAAGGGCAAGAAGCTAAAGAAGAAGAAGCATAGGAAGTGTCTTCACCTATGTAAAAGGAAGAAGCCTCTTCATTAGTTACCAAGAAAAGAAAGATGAAAAATCTGATTAGGAGGACAAGGAGACAAAAGGTGATAAGAAAGGTTATTCCTTTTCTATTAGTGCTAGAAGTTATTCAAGAAGAGGAAGAAGAGGATGACAAAGAGGAAGAGGATAATCTTCCCCTGAGTTAAAGGACTCACCTTGATAGGGCTATAAAGGTAGAACAAAGAAGAAGCTCTACTATAACACCACCATCCATTCCTACACAACCTATTTAGGATACAATTTAGAGGATGAGTTACAACAATGGATTGATGAGGAAGAGGACCAAGGGGCTAATGTCTTTAAGATGTTAGATTTTTATTTCATTCCTATAGGCACCTAGCTATAGGAGACAAGGTAAGGGATACCTTGACAAATCAACCTCCACAAAAGGATTGGAGTCAGTTGCTGCCTTAGCAACTAGGACCTTTAATTGATCCACCATCACCAAATCAAGATTCATTTTGTGTGGATAAAGTTTCAATTACTTCTCTCCCTCTAATTAATGAAGAGTAAGTACGAGCTCAATAGGAAGAAGAGCCACAAAAAATACCTATCGATGAAGTATTAGAGGAGGGGAAAACATTTGAGGAACCTCAAAAAACTTCTCAAGATATAGAGATGAGGACTATAGACTCAACAGACATAGAGATGCCTAATGTGTAATTCTTACAAAAGGAGAAGACTTCGAAGAAGAGTGATAAGGGAAAAATCCTAGCAGTACAAGCTCCTTCTTCATTTAAGGATAAATATTTGATGGAAGATACTCTAAGATGGTTAAGAAAAGAGGTGATTGTTAGACATAAAAGGCAGTTCTATTACACTGAGGAAGAGGGAATAAAAGAATTAGTTAAAGCTCTCAAGAAACTAGAGCCACCCATTGGTGATGCACAAACATTGGCCTTCGTTATAAGTGATCAAAATTAGGACTTGTTTGCCCATGTTGTTATCCCTCCTCTACATGTAGATATTGAGGATTTGACTCTAAAAGATTATCAAGTCAAGGAGGTCTTTCTTGGAAAACCCAATGTGGATACTGCCAAACTAATGGTTACTACGAGAATCAAAGAAGTGTTTAGGTACTAAGAATAGGACAAGTTTGAATTTTTAAACCTCTGGAAGTAGAACGAAATCCTAAGAGGTTATTTGAACAAAGTAGTTGGTCCATTGGATCTTGAAAATCTTGAGGAGACTTTAGAAGTGACACTTGATAAGAGGGATAAAAAGACTATACAATTAGATCCATTTTTGAAGGCATGTCAACAATGGTGAGAAAGTTTTGAAGAAAAAGGTGTACAAATCATACAAAAAAATCTTAAATTGCTACACCACATGTAGAGAAATGTAGATAAGATGATTGCTATACTAAACCAAGATTTTAGGTTAATGGATGAGGTACATACCTGGCCAAATGACCTTCGAGCATTGCAGTCAATAAAATGTCAAAGGTATCAGATGCTGATGGATGTATATATGATAGATGAGTTGAATAAAATAGATGATTAGATAGAGAAAATTGTGCATGGCAATAAAGTAATGGAAACATTACATGCAAATATTCATAAGCTTAAGGATCAAACCCAAGAGTAAATTTTGGAAGCAGAGAGACATTATAGTGATGCTTGCCTTGACATTTTTGAAGATGAGTCAAGGGATAAACTTATGAGTGTGCAAGAAAATATAGAACAATTATAGAAGAATTTTGAAGAAGTTTCCATTGATGAGGATATTAGACAAGAATTTAAGATCAAAGAGGCATTGCTAGAATTAGATGTGAAATTGGGGGTTTTTGCAGAGACTCACATAGAGGTAGAGAATTATCGGCAAAAGGTAAAAGATAAATATGAAGCTTTATATTTGCTATATGTGACCCAAGTGATGGAGATTATGGATAAATTTAAGAGAAAATATCTAGACATAGCTTTGGTATGAAGGGGAACAAAACCCAGAAGCTAGAATTTTAGTTTTAACACTAGGTAAAATTTTGCATTTTTTTGGACCTGTCTTCCAAGGTGCACTAGATGTTTTTGAATAATTCAAAGGTGCACCGAAAGTTAACTACTAGTTCAAAATTTAGAGCTTTCCATGCATCAAAAAAACATTCTGATGGAAATTTAACTCCTATAAACGTCTAGAGAAGGTGGAGCTTCTATTTTTGGCATCTCCAAAGACTCCTACATCATCTAATGGATTTCTTCTTATTTTATTTTTCTTTCTTTTTTTATAGACATGTAAAGGCTTGTGCACCCATTAAATGATATAAACAAGGGTGAAGTCTTACTTAGCACTAGTTAGAGAGTTAGTTTGCACATAAATAGATTTGTTTTATTAGTTTAGAAGCATATGTTTGCATAAAAAGATCTCTCACTCTCAACACAAAGTGAGGAGATAATTTCTTATAAATTTAGGGACATAATATGTTTTCTAGGCTGTTATTTTGATGCAATAATATATGTTTTTAATGCTCTCATTTAGAGTGTAGTTATTCTTGCCTGAGTGTGTTATATTTTGTGAATGTATGTTCATGGAGTATAATTGAGATACTAGTTTTATTGTGTTATTTTAATTGTGAAATCTTTTATTTCTAGTGTTTGCCATGTGTTTACAAATCCTATTGTACTTAGTTGGAGAAGAGATCACCATTGTTCCTGCATAGCTTTTTGTCTCCCATGAGCACACTTTTTGTGGCCTTGCAATCTGATGAAAAGTGAAATATCTTACAATTTCTAAATTACCATTGACAATTGCATTAGTGGAATTGAGGAAGCACTATTCCTATTTTCATTGGTTACCTACTAATATTTTCAAAGGCTTAACTCATAGACATGTTTTTTTTGTGGCTTATTTCCATTAGGAATTTACTTTTCAAGTCATTTACTTAAACTTCTTATTACCTTACCTTTTTTATTTACTTTTACAAACACTTCGTTAATTTAGGAATTCATATAGTTGCATAGTTAAAACTATATTCATTATAAAATAGAAAAATACAAAAATATATTTCTTTTTGTGTGGTTATTTGTTTTGAGATAGCAAGAAAATTCAACATCTTATTCAAAATTGGTTAGAACCAGTAAAGGTCTCCCTGTGAACAAATACATTTATCTTCAATTGAGCAGATTCTAGTAGGTCACAAGATTGTTTGGAACCTTAGAGTTGATCCTAGATCAGCTTTTCAAGAGAGGAGTTTGAAAGGATTACTGCCATTAAGAATCATGCAAAATGACAGCTCAACACATACCCTTATTTGTACAACAAGTATAGGCTCTAGTAATGGTAAACAATGATTCTTTATATTAATTTGACTTGGCCTATGCACAATTTGTACCTTTTTCTAATATATAATTAAATTTTTAATTGAATTTATATTATCTCTTTAGTACTTATACTTGAATGAAGTCTTTCAACAGATGCATATTGCTTGTAGGGAATTATCCCTAGGCTAAACATTAAAGGAAATCATAACTAGGTTATGCTTTTGAAGTTTCCATAGTCATCATAATAAGAAACATCACAACTACCAAATACATAGCAATGCTCTTAACATAGGTTTAAATTTATAGTGTGATGAAATTCATATCATTGAACTATAAAAAAATATTTCCTTTGTTCTAAAAATGAAGAATTAGTACCAAGAAGGAAGGATTTAGCATGAAGTTTTAACTTCACTTCCACCACTTAGTTTGGAATCCCAAACACAAAATCAACTATTCTTCTAATCGTCATTTCCACCACTTTGTACTAGTAGTTTGGAATAAAGGCTACTATGCATATTTTTTGATCTCATGTCAATGCATGACTTTTGCTAGGTTTATGTAGTTTAATAAAATAATTTTAGAGTCCTTCAAGTTTCCATCATAACATTTGATTATGCAACAATAATTTTGATTGCAATTAATTAGGAGAATTGTTGTTTCATGTAGTTTAGACTATCATTTCTCTACTTTAAGTTTAGTAGCTCCAAGATAGCTTACACTAGGTATTATGAGACTAGTGTTTTTTTAGTATGCTTTAAATAATACTAATTGAGAGATGTAATGATATATCTACAACAATACAATAATATTCTGGGCTCCGAAATAAAAATTTGTTTCCTATCTCTACTTCAACTTTGTAAGCATCTTCTACACACAACTAGTGCTAAGTGTACTATTCCCCACTTTTGGTCACTTTTCATCTTTTTCGATTGAATCCAATTTGAAAATATATTTGAGTATTGTTGGTTATTTTTCCCCCCATTAAGCCCATCATTGATAACTGATTTGATATATATTCAATGGGTTGGATTCTTTGTAGTGGGTTGACACACTAAAGTTATGGTTAACATTCCATGTTATCCATTTTTGCTATTTTAGAAAGTAATTTTCATGCCCTTTCCAAAATAGAAAAATTCACTATTTCACAAGGCTTCCTTTCTTTCCTTTCTAAAATAGAAAAATTTACTATTTCAAAAGGGTCATTTTTTGTGGCCTACAAAATTGTTAAATATTTTTTAAAAAATCAACTAGCTATTACAATTATGATAGGTAGTCCTAATGGATAACCATCACATCTACATCATAGCTATCAAAAATACATTATAGTTGTGATGTCAGAGTCAAAGTTTTAGTCATCGTAAGTAGAACGTACTACTATCTCAATTTCAACATCGTCAAGATGAAGTATTGTCCCTCCCTTCTTCTAAGTTATGACTATGTTTTTCATCACGATTATGATAGATTCCCTCACCATCACAATTTCCAAAAAAAAGTCCAATGTGAGCTAATTTGTGGTTATGTCACTAGGGAAATGACTTGCCATTGAAAAATAGGTCCAAATGCATTAGTGGTCTAAAGGAGTTTGGTCCAATCAAGAGGACAAAGAAGGAGTATAAGTTATTCAACATTCTATTATTTTGCAAGGAATTATACAAATACTAGTTGGATAGTGAGTTCAGTGGTCTTGCCCCTAAAGCTATTTGTATAGTGGGTCCATCTACCTTCTACAACTTGAAATAGGGTTGGCATAGCTCCTAATAGGGATTCAAAGTCTCCTAATAGGGACTGATATGTACTGAATATATTTCACTAGCTCTTAATAGATTTCATCCTCTTACAAAGAATTTTTATATTAGTACATCATTTTGTGGGTACCATCCTCACTGGGGTTTTCTCTCTAACCAAGGATTTCCCTAGTTAACATGTTTGGTGTTATTGTGTATGTGTATCTTCTTATGGTTTCTAATTATATTGTTCACATAATTAAGGTCTAATAAGGTTGATAAATTTTATATTAATATGGTAATTGACTTCTCATAAGAATATTACCTAAACATGATTTCCAAGTTAAAAATACTTGTGTCAAAATGTGTGAATGATAATTGTGTTGCATGTTATTTCATGTTTCCTATTTATTGCTACAACTCGGTATACATAAGGTTAAGGATGTTAACTCTGATACTTAGTATATAAGCTTACAATTTATCGGCTAAGATTGAATTGATTATTATTGTGAAGTTTGATTTGTTTATCGGGCTTGATAGTTGAAAGATAAAGTTGTTAAGTTTTTAAAATTTTATTAAGAACCCAAGGATAACTAATTCACCCCCCTCTCAATTATCTAACAAAGAGTGCGTGATGAGAAAATAGACAAGGAACATTAAGATAAATACATTTTTTTTCCTATGAAAACTTCGATTTGGCACATACAAATCAATGTGGTCCTATAAAGAAAAGAACCTATTATGGTGAGAGATACTTTATTCTTTTTATTGATGATTATTCAAACACATTTTGGGTATATTTTATAAGAGAAAAGTTTAAAGCCTTTGACAAGTTTAATACTTATAAAGATAAGGTAGAGAATGAATCTAGATTGAAGATAAACTACTTAAGGTTAGGTAGAGGAAGTGAATTTAAATATAATAAATTTAATGCATATTTTAAGGAGCATGGCACTTTAAGAAAAAATTTATCCCCTAGGACACCACAACAAAATGGCATAGTAGAAAGAAGGAATAGGGCAATCCCTTATATGACAAGAACCATGATGCTTGAAGGAACAATACTACATGTACATTGGAGACAAAGTAAATATTATAGTATATACATTGAATAGAGTTCAAATAAGACATGGAATGGGTAAAAATATTATTAGCTTTGGTTTGGTCATGTACCTACAATAAGTACTTTAGAATTTTTTGAATAAAATGCTACATTAGAAGAGATGACAAGATATGATATCATGATCCTACAAGCCATGACGGGGTATTTCTTGGCTATACTATTGAGGAAAAATATTATAGTGTTGACATTGGATACATTGGAGATTATCTAAAGGAATAGATTTTTGGAAAAATTACTAAAGGAATGGAGAATCATGTAAGGACTCTATGGTTTCCATTGATGGAAATCCATAGTATCCATAGTATTGATCAGTGATAACTACATTATCTTATCACAAAAAGGTAACTGGTGAAGGCAGAAGATGATTGATACATATAAAACACTAGTAATGGTCAGATATCACATGAGATGATCATTGAATATAGAAAAATGGTTGAAAGGGTCAAAAGAATTCCTAACTAGTCAAGGAAGAAGAAAAATCTAGAGATGTCATCAAATTGGATAGTGTAATACAATAAAGTGGAGGACAAGAGATGTCCACATCATATTATTGGATTAATATGAGGAAAGGTGCAAGATTATATTGGGAATGGTAACACATTTGACCAACTCAATAAGGTGATAGGTAAATCAAGTTGAAGACTGATAGGATGAAGAGTAAATTGTAAGAAAACTTTGAGATATGTGAGAATCTTTAGATGAATGAGCAAGAAGCTTAAATTTTAGTTGGATGGAAAGGAATAAGAGGTAAAAGCATATAGCTAAAAATGTAGTTTATGAAATGAAACAAATAAAAAAAAGAGAATAATTGGTGCAAGAAGGTGAATTAGTAAGAGATAAAATCTAATAAAATAAAAAAAGTGATCGAGCAGTCATGATAAAGGTATTAAGAAAAGGAATGAATAATGTAGTGGAAGGAGAGAAGAGAGCTAATTGGATTTGATAGGAAAGGCCATAAATTGTGTAATGCCTCGCTTGGAGATCCTTGGAAAAAGGATTCAATTCAAGCCAAGATATATTTTTTTAAAAGTATGAATGCACATGAAAACATCATACAAGGATCACTAAGATCACAACGGAAGTCTTCACTTACAATCCTTAGCAACCAATGAATCTCCAAACATCACTAAAAAACTAACACACATAAATAGAGACCAACAATGACCATGCACATGATGAGGGCTTAAAGAAATGACCACTTATCAAGAAAACACCAAGCTGGGGTATAAATGTAGAACCCTAAAATTTGGCTAAGTCTAAAATCTTGTAGCCCTAAAAATTGGGTAAGCCTAAATTTTTGAAGCCCTAAAATTTCCTAGAATCTTTATCTTATCTCAAAGAGGTTTGAAACCTATCTCAAAAGATTTGATGCATATATTAAAATATATCTTAAGTATAAGGAATTAAATATACGTCAACTTAAACTAAAAATATATATTTTAAACCCCCTTAGAAAGACTATTTTGAACTTAAAAGGTGTGAAATCCAATAGGGTGTCCAAAACCAACATTCAAACTTTCCTCGACCAAGCCTAACTACCCCCTATTTCTCATGCGAGAAAGTGCACTGGTCTTGAGTTTTGTGCAAGACCTTGCAACACTTCACATGAGAAAGTGCATGGCTCGATGCGAGGATTCACTGCACACCACGTGAGGATTCACATCTCTACATGAGGAAATACATTTTCACATGAGGAAGTACATTCTCACATGAGGAACTACCTTTCCACATGATAAAACACATCAATGTGACAACATAACATAAATAAAAAGCATAAAAACATGAAAAACTCCACATCAGGGGGTATTAGATCCATGTAAATTGAGGAATGAACACTCGAGTGCATAAACAACAAGGAAAGAGGAACATCTATCCATCTAAACTAAAATAGTAAAGAACATACCGAAAGCAACATCACAATGTGCAAACAACTAAGTATGTGGTTCCTCCCAACTATTAATAGCATCATAAGACCATCATAGATCCTAGCCATCCCCCACATGTAACATCCTTAGCCACTAATTAGATCATCACTACTATCATAATAGGGATGTCACTACTAAAACATGCTACAATATAAGCATAAGGAAATCTAAAATGCTAGTAGGAAAACATAAGATAATCCTACAAAGTAGATAACATTGCCTATCACATGCTAATCATCATAATAAGGAAATCTAACATGCTAAACCAATAAGCAATAGATAATCCAATATAGCAATTCAAATAATCTAGACATATGCTAAAAATCATAATATGGGAATTCATCAAATAAAATAACATCATCTAAATATTATATCCAATCATTCCAATGAAAGCATAAATCACAAGAAAGCATACTTCGAAACCTAAAGTGTCAAGTGAAAATATCTAGCAATGGTCGTATTGGGATAAAAGATCATCTCTTTACACCAGTCTCTAGTAGTGGTATGGGTAGCTATGCCTCCCAATCATGTGGCACTTATAGGTCCACACCCACCATGTTGATGGAGATAATGATCCAACCACAAACACACACAAAACAATCATCCATGGCTAACACTCATGCCAAATAGTATGATAGTTGTAACCAAGAACCTCAGACAATGCAAGTAGTATAGGTCCTGGTTAGACACTCATAAGGCTACTAAGTAGGGGTTGACATCATGTAGAGTTGCTTGGCATCAAAAATACCTAGCTCGGATTGTGTGAATTTAGCATCCCTAAATGGAATGGCTTAGCACAACATTTTATTATCTTAAGTTTTATTACCACTCACACATTTTATTTAGTTATCACTTATTTAAAACGTCCTATCCTCTGCCAATCATCTGAGCACAATGGTCACTAGGATATGAGATAGAAGCCCCCCCCATATGCTACCCTACCCTACCCATTCTCATCCTATGGTAAGTGCCCATGGGCATGCATACTCCCATCCCAACCCCAATGATCATAACTTTTGGAAGTACCACAAAAGATCGAGACCTACAAGTCCTTTGAAAAATGTATGTGTATGTACTCATGTGTGGTGCTCCACCATCATTAAGATCATAACAAAAGGACTAGATGAGAACAAAATGAAAAAATAAAACACCCAAGTGAAAGCAACTTAGGAAGAAGGATTCTACACGAATCACAAAGCCAATAAAAACCACACATCATGAAATCACTCAACCGGCCTCAACCTGGGAGTATGGATTCTACATGAATCCCAATGATGCAACAAGACCAAACATCATGAACTCACTCAACTGGCTTCAATCCAAGAGTATGGATTCTACATGAATCCTAGTGTCCATGAAACAATAACACCAGGTATAAAATCACTTGACTGAACACAAAGTTAGGAGTATGGATGTGGCATGCATCCCAATGCAACACAAAAGTGCAATAGTGGTTTGACTGATATCCAAATAGATCATCTAGGTCTACAACCCATATTGTGCCAAGAAAACTTGAGAAAATAGGGCAGCATGCAAAATGAGGTAAAAACCCCAAATTTTTGGAAAACTTTGAAATTAAAATCCGTTTGACCTTTGGGTGCAAAAACCCCAAAAACCCAAAAATAAACAAGTTCAGACATTTTATGCAAAAATGGCTAGCATAACAGTGCAAAATCCCAAACCCTCATCCTGAGAAATAGGGAAATGCTCATACCTGACCAATCAAGTAGAACTAGCAAATAGAAATGGAGGGGAACACTAGTTCTCAACCTCAAGTCAAATGGCTACCAAAAATAGAAGTAGAAATGAAGCTAAAACAATAAAATAGGAAAGCCCTCCCTCACATCCAAAAGGGAAAAATGAGAATCTGAACCATAAAATAAATAGCCCGTAGGAGTAGCTAAAAATCATGGCAATCCAAGGTTTTCCTGAGCTAGATCCAATGAGCTCAACCTCACGATGATCTCACACCTGTAGGTCCCACAATGAACAAAAAAATAAATCCCCATGAAGAGGATTTTAGGTTTTACTCTCCTACTTTCTAATTCAAAAGTGAGAAGTGAAGAATTAAATTCTTTTTTGAATATTTATTCACTTTTTGAGTGAATAATCGATTAGGAAAAATAACCAACCAACCTAGTTAAACCCTGAATCAACCCAAAAAAAAAAAGCCTATTCCTAGTAATAGGAATTCATCTATGGAAAAGCTATCAAAAATTAAAATTAAATAATTAAAAGCTCAAAAACCCAAAAACACAAAAATTTCCTTAACAACTTTTGCAACAATGCGAACCTCTAAATGCACAGACATGCTCACTAGTCTAATCACATAATGAAAATGAGTTTGGATTTAATAATCATTGAAAGGATTAATTAAACAATTAAAATAAGGATATGTCAACCATACATGGATGACATTCGTAAAATATGAATAGTTGAATCACTAACTCCATGTACCACTATCAGGGATATAAATCCTGCACACTAAACAACACAATCAAATGCAATTGCATATAATATCATAGCGTAAGTAATAAATGCATTAAATCACCTAATTTAACCATTTATTCAATTATACCAAAATAGTATATTTACATCACTCATATTCACATAAAGCATAACAATGTAGGAATGAAGTAAATAAGCATAGCATTATATCCATCACATAACATAATTAGTGATATGTCCACATACCGGATAACCAGATATCATCATAAAAAATATTGTCATCTCAAAATGGCATCATCATGCACTCTGATCAATCGAACAACATAGTAGTCTAACATCTATGATACGGAAATCCAAATATAACACCTGACGCTTAGGTCATCTTACATGTAAAGCATAGCAAGAGTAGATATCCGCAACACATAACCAAATGAATCCAACATGGACAATCCATTTCTAACTATTTAAGAATTTAATAATGGTTATTTACATAACATCAAAATGATACTTAAAACACATAAGAAACCATAGTCATAAACATGACTGTCCACTGCTATAAGAACCTAGTCCAATGTAACATGGTAATAGTACATAGTGTAATCTCTGCGCACATCTCAAGGTAATCATGGAATAACATCATGATACCACATCGATCCTAATAACCATTGGAACAAACCTCAGTGAACAATAAATCACATCATAATATCCTAAATCAGCCATAAGCATAACCAAAGCAACTAATATAGAAACATAAATCAAATCACCTCAACAGTGTAGACCACTCATGGTCCCAATCATGATCCCTTCTCAATGAAATTTCAACAAGGTTACATCCATCAAGATGAATTATAGAAGTCAAATGGGAGAGACACTACATCATCTCCACCAAAGACTAGGCTTACTCCTAGAAGCCTGCAATCCATGAATAGAAACCAAAACACATCAAGAACCAAAAATCAAAACTGAGCAAAAGGAATGACTCAACAAACTCTCCACAAGTCAAACCAGATCACTCTAATGTTCTCACACTATCTCATTAACCCCCAAATAGGTCAACCACAAGAGAAAGGTGTTAAACTAACACAAGGTCCTCGAACAAGGAACCTTCTAGGTGATAGGAAAAACCCATCTATTCATAAAGTCAACAATACAAGGTAAGGAAAAACCCACTCTACCTTACCAATAGGTGCCCCAACTAAACATTTACCTACCACATGACTCAAAAACTAGGTCAACACATTATGCACTTCCAACAAAAGTTGGAATCATGCGAAATAACCATCCCAAAATTTCCAAGAATACTATCATGTCACACATCATCATTCTGGAATCCATGTAAACTCACTCTTTGAACAAGAGGATGATGGTTCACCAACAAAATTATGCACTCCCAAAAGACTACTAACCACCAAGCATAGGATCACAACACCTCTCTAAGGTACAAAAGCTCAACTATCACTGGGAACTAGGGTTACACAACCCAACCAAACAAGATCTCACCTTTCCACAAGGTTGCAAAGAATTTTGTCAGTGGACACAATCATGTAATATCTACATACCAACCCATAAGATGGTAACATTTGTCCAATGATACCATATCCCTCTAGCACCATATTGGAAATAACACACCCAACCTACCACTAAACTCAATCTCTAGCCTCAAGTCAATGGTCAATGAGAAAACTTGACTGAGACAATCCTCTTGAAGAAACAAGATTAGGGAGAAAGAAACTATAGAGTATTAGGACTAAAAGGGAGTCTCTCTCTCAACCTCTGCACTAAATCAGCCCAAGATGCATTAGAGAACTCACAATTCCCCCAACCATCAACATACTCATCTGAAAACACTAACTGAGCTAGTGTCATAACCACACTAGCCTACTCTCACAAGAGAGAAAAG
Organism: Cupressus sempervirens; assembly: GCA_028749045.1. Classification (NCBI taxonomy): domain Eukaryota; kingdom Viridiplantae; phylum Streptophyta; class Pinopsida; order Cupressales; family Cupressaceae; genus Cupressus; species Cupressus sempervirens. The sequence goes on from CM053786.1 coordinate 918,890,663, forward strand.
GAGACAAAGATGTGCCCAAGTCAACATCAAAAAAGAAGAATCTAGACTCATCAAAGAATTGAGTCACTCCCAAATGACAAGGCAACATCAATCACAAACAAGGAATGCTCAGAAACCACACTTCACCTCACAAGGGTGGGTCGATGCAATAGGAAACACACAAACCCAAGCACAAACCCCAAAAAGTATCTAGGAGATTATGAAGACTAGATAAATCTTCCATTATGAATAACATGAAGAGTTGAACTTCTCCAATGGCCATAAATATGATATGTCATGATTGAATTGGCCTCTACTCGATAAAGGGTACTTGGAACATCGATCAACAACTCCAGAAGTGCAAACGAGATGCTTGTTGTTCCACAAGAAATTTTTTGCATTAGCACACTCTCACATGAAGTTTCTCAACAAACCAAGCTAGAAAATGCAATGAACCAAGTGAGAAATTGCATGAGCACTAGTTTTTCACATGAAATTTCAAATCAACACAAAATTGTCATTACTCTGGAGGCCATAACTTTCACGTCCGGGCTTGGATTGACTCCATTTAAAAAGTGTCAAAAAGATAATGACAAGGAATAAAAAATGAAGAAGCTAAGAGAGTCTTGAGACCTAAGAGTTTGAGTCACCACTCAAGACAAGAGAATATAGGCAAAAACAATAGTCTTGGTTACCAAGACAAGCAACAGATGAAACATCCAAAACCACTCAAGAAGACACATGCCTAAAACAGCATAAGACATGGAGTGAAAGGTAATTCACATGCTAAAAACCATCATTACTTATCTTTCATAATTTCATTAGTTAAACTTAACATGAGCACTAATGCACAATAATATTGAAAGGTTTTCAAAGCAAGGGTTCAAGAGTCACCATAAAACAAGTACATATCTATCAATTTCTTTCCAAAGTAACATCAAGTTTAATCACCATTTAAATAATCCAATTACTTTAACAACTTTAAATCTATCAAAGACACACTAGCATGTTCTCCATGATATTATCCCTTATACATACTACTAGAGGTTCGAGATGAACATGGTAGAGTCACAACACACAACTGGGAAATAGTTAAAACACATTCTAAATAGTCATCAAGAACCAAAACAAAAATCCCAAATGGGGAATTGTCAATTTCAACAGTAAATATTAAAAAAAGTACACATTTCAACAATAAGTCAAATGTGACAACTGTCATAAAGAGAGTGATGGATAAAATTTGATGACTATTCCAAGAGAGGAAAAAAATATTGAAAACCAATGCTAGCCCAAAAACATGAAGAAAATACCTCTAGCCAAATAAAATAAGGCATTAAATAAAGCACATTACACATGATGACTGAGGACAGTCACACAAGAGGGACAAATCACCGCACAATGCCAAGGAATACATCATCCCAGTAGTGTTAGAGAACACACTCACACACATCAAGCAATATACCATTAGTAATCTCATGCATATGCAAACAACAATAATTTCCTTAATTATTTTTCCATGCAATGCAATATTTAAGTATTCATCAATTTAATGCAGATTTCCATAAGCTTAAGAAGTAATCAGATTGGGGACTTAAGTCATTAACCCAAGGATATAATGCAAAACTACTTCTTTGCAATGATTCATGATAAACACTTATTCCTTAATGAAAGGAATAATTTCATTACTATAATGAAAAAATACATAATCATAAATAAGATTCATTTATTCACTTACAAAAAGGAGAAAATAGGGAAACAATGCACCTAACTCCATAAGGAGAAACCAAAGTGGCACTCAAAGCCAACACATGGACACCAATTAGTGGTTCCATTCAAAAAGGACACACATGCAACCAACCAAACAAAGGCACATTGATTACATCTACAAAATAAGGAAGATGCACTTCCTTCTTCTCACAATGATAGAGTTGCATCTACTAGACAAGAAAGTCCATCACAAGTAGATACTAAAGCAACAAAGATCATGAACTCTCACAAAGACACTCACACTTATACAACATAACATCAACCATATGGGCAACATATATGTAGAGATCCCAAAGTTTGAACATGTACTTTGATACTAGATGTAATGCCCCACCTGGAGATCCTTAGAACAAGGATTCAATTCAAGCCAAGATATATATATATATATATATATATATATATATATATATATATATATATATATATATATATATATATACAATTATGAATGAACATGACAACATCATATAGGGATCCCAAAGATCGCAATGGAAGTCTTCACTACAATCCCTAGCAACCAATGAATCTCTGAACATCACTAACAAACTAACACACACAAATAGAGGCCAACAATGACCACACACATGATGAGGGCTTGAAGAAATGACCACTCATCAAGAAAACACCAAGCTGGGTATAAATGTAGAACCCTAAAATTTGGCTAAGTCTAAAATCCTAAAACCCTAAAAATTGGCTAAGTTTGAATTTTTGAAGCCCTAAAATTTTCTAGAATCTTTATCTTATCTCAGAGAGGTCTGAAAGCTATCTCAAAAGATTCATTGCATATATTAAAATGTATCTTAAGTATAAGGAATTAAATATACATAAACTTATACTTAAACAACATATTTAAAACCCCTTAGAAAGACTATTTTGAACTAGAAAGTTGTGAAATCCAATAGGGTGTCCAAAACCAACTTTCAAACCTTCCTTGGCCAAGCCTAACTACCCCCTATTTCTCACGCAAGAAAGTGCACTAGTCTTGAGTTTTGCACGAGACCTTGCAACACTTCAAATGAGAAAGTGCATGCCCCCATGCGAGGATTCATTGCACACCACATGAGGATTCACATCCCTACATGAGGAAATACATTCTCACGTGAGGAAGTACATTCTTGTGTGAGGAATTGCCTTTCCATATGAGAAAACACATCAGCATGACATGAGAACATAAATAAAAAGCATAAAAAAATGAAAGCCTCCACACCAAGGAGTATCAGATCCACATAAATCAAGGAATGAACACTCAAGTGCATAAACAACAAGGAAAGAGGAACATCTATCCATATAAACCAAAGCAATAAAGAACATACTGAAAGCAACATCGCAATGTAAAAAACAACTAACTAAGTAAGTAGTTCCTCCCAACCGTCAATAGCATCATAAGACCATCATGGATCCTAGCCATCCCCCATGCGTAACATCCCAAGCCACTGATTAGATCATTGATACTATCATTATAGGGACATCACTACTAAAACATGCTACAATATAAGCATAAGAAAATCTAACATGCTAGTAGGAAAGCATAAGATAATCCTACAAAGTAGATAACATCACCTATCACATGTTGATCATCATAATAAAGAAATCTAACATGCTAAACCAATAAGTAATAGATAATCGAATATAGCAAGTCACATCATCTAGTCATACACTAAACATCATAATATGGAATAAAATAACATCATATAAACATGATATCCAAGCATTCCAATGAAAGCATAAATCACAAGAAAGAATACTTTGGAACTCAAAGTGCCAAGTTAAAACATCTAACAATGGTCGCACTAGGATAAAAGACCATCTCTGTACACCAGTATCTAGAAGTGGTATGGATAGCTACACCTCCCAACCATGTGGCACCCGTAGCTCCACACCCATCATGCTAATGGAGATAATGATCCAACCACAAACACACACAAAAAAATCATCCATGGCTAACACTCACACCAGATAGTATGATGGTTGTAACCAAGAACCTAAGATAGTGCAAGTAGTACAAGTCCTAGTCAGACACTCATAAGGCTACTAAGTAGGGGCTGACACCATGGAGAGTTGCTTGGCATCAAAAAGTCCAAGCTTAGATCATCTGAATTGAGCAACCCTTAATGGAATAGCTTGGTACAACATTTTATTATCTTAAGTTTTATTACCACTCACACATTTTATTTAGTTATCACTTATTTAAAACTTCCTAACCTCTGCCAACCCTCTGGGTGCAATGATCACCAAGTTGTGAGATATAAGCCCCCTCCATATGCTACCCTACCCTACCCATGCTCATCCTATGACAAGTTCCCATGGGCATGCATACTCCCATCCCAACCTCAATGATCACAACTTTTGAAAGTACCATGGAAGATAGAGACCCACAAGTCCTTCGACAAATGTATGCACATGTACTCTTGTGTGGTGCACCACCATCACGAAGATCATAACATGAGGACTAGATGAGAACAAAATGAAAAAATAAAACACCCAACCAAAAGCAACTCTGGAGGATGGATTTAACATGAATCCCAAAGCTAATAAAAACCACACATCATGCAATCACTCAACTAGCCTCAATCTGGGAGTATGAATTCTATACGAATCCCAATAATGCAACAAGACCAAACATAATGAACTCACTCAACTGGCCTCAATTTGAGAGTATGGATTCTACACAAATCCTAGTGTCCATGGAACAATAACAAAATTCTTTAAAAAAAAAAACACTAGGTATAAAATCATTCGACCAAACACAAAATTGGGAGTACGAATGTGACATGCACCTAATACAACACAAAAGTGCAATAGTGGTCTGATTGATATCCAAATGGATCATCCAGGTCTATGACCCACATTGTGCCAAGAAAACTTCAGAAAATAGGGTAGCACACAAAATGAGGTAAAAACCTCAAATTTTTGGAAAACTTCAAAATTAAAACCCATTTGACCTTTGGGTACAAAAACCCCAAAAATCCAAAAATAAACAAGGTCAAACACCATATGCAAAAATTACTAGCATAATGGTGCAAAACCCAAGCCTTCATCCCAAAAATAGGGAAATGCTCATACCCGACCAACCAGGTAGAACTAGCAGACAAAAATGGAGGGGAACACTAGTTCTCAACCTCCAGTCAAATGACTACCAAAAACAAAAGCAAAAACGGAGCTGAAGCAATAAAACAAGAAAGCCCTACCTCATAGCGAAAAGGGAAAAATGGGAATCTAAACCATAAAATAAATAGCCTGCAAAAGTAGCTAAAAATCATGGCAATCCAAGGTTTCCACGAGCTGGATCCAATGAGCTCAACTTCGCAATGATCTCATGGCCATAGTTCCCACAATGAACAAAACAATAAATTCTCATGAAGAGGATTTTGGGTTTTACTCTCCAACTTTCTAATTCAAAAGTGAGAAGTGAGGAATTAAATTATTTTTTGGATATATATTCACTTTTCGAGTGAATAATCAATTACGGCAAATAACCAACCAACCTAGTTAAACCTCGAATCGACCCAAATGAAAATAGACTATTCCTAGTAATAGGAATTCATCTATGGAAAAGCTACCAGAAATTAAAATAAATCAATTAAAAGCCTGAAAACCCAAAAACACAAAAATTTCCTTAACAATTTTTGCAACAATGCGAACCTATAAATGCACAGACACGCTCACTAGTCTAATCACATAACACAAATGAGTTTAGATTTAATAATCACTAAAAGATATTAATTAAACAATTAAAATAAGGATATGTCAACCATACAGGGATGACATTGGTAAAATATGAATAGTTGAATCACTAACTCCATGTGCAACTTCTAGGGATATAAATCTTGCACACTAAAAAACACGATCAAGTGCAATTACATATAATATCATAGTCAAAGAAATGAACACATTAAATCACCTAATTTAATCATTTATTTAAATATACCAAAATAATCTATTTGCATCACTCACATTCACATAATGCATAACAACGTAGGAATGAAGTAAATAACCATAGCATTGAATCCATCACATAACATAATTAGTGATATGTCCAAATACTGGATAACCAGATATCATCATAAAACACACTGTCATCTCAAAATGGCATCATCATGCAATATGATCAATTGAAAAACATAATAATCTAACATCTATGATACTGAAATCCAAATATAACATCTAACCCTTAGGTCATCTTACATGTAAAACATAACATAAGTAGATATCTGCAACACATAACCAAATGAATCTAACATGGACAATCAATTTCTAACTATTTAAGCATTTAATAATGGTTGTTTACACAACATCAAAATGACACTTAAAACACATAAGAAACCATAGTCATAAACATGACTAACCATTGCTATAGGAAACTAGTCCAATTTAACATGGTAATAGTACATAGTGCAATCTCTGCACACATCTCAGGGTAATCATGGAATAACATCATGATACCACATCGATCCTAATAACCACTAGCACAAACCTCAATGAACCATAAATCACATCATAATCTCCTAAATCAGCCATAAGCATAACCAAAGTAACTAATACAAAAATATAAATCAAATCACCTCAATGATGTAGACCACTCATGGTCCCAATCATGATCCCTTCTCAATGAAAGATCAACAAGGTTGCATCCATCAGGATGACTTACAGAAGTCAAATGGGAGAGGCACTACAAATCGATCAGAGATTATTTATTTTTGTATAGTTACAATAGGTAAATCCTTGTAGGTTCTAGTGGTAAATATCCTTACATGGTAGACTGTCAAAATAGTTTTGTAAGTCCTTTGGCAAGGTAGATCCTAACATATCTATTTTTACTTATAACAAGGTACAAAGTCACCCCTAACATGGTGAGCCCCCTAAAAGATATAGTATGCTCTTAATTGGGTAGCTCAATTATTGTAGTAGTGATATTTATGGTTACCATCCCCATCACGATTGTTACCTTATAACAAGGTTTTATATGTACACAAAATCATCATGTTATCTATGATTAATGTATGGTGGTTTGATATTGCTATGCTTTACATAAAATTACTCATCATATGTTTTAAATTTTAGAAGTTAGAAATTATGTTTTTCATATTATTGTATAAATTTGTAAAATAGACTCACAATTAGAGTCACTCTTCAAACATGCAAAATCAACTCATTATTATTCTAGTGCTTTTGATAGTACCCAAATTAGACACCTTTAACTTTCATTCTTGATCATATTTTTGAAATCCCTCTTGTGTAATTCTAGAGAATTAGGTTTAAAAGAACATATCCAAAAATCAAAAAAATATAATGGTGAAAGAAAATTTTATAAGATTTGCACTATGACCTATTTTTTTCTACAAACTCAGACAACCTTCACAAGATACATTTTGTTTTAAAAAATTGAACCCTTATACAATGATTGCATCAAATTTCAAAAATAATTACTCTTTCCTCATTTCATATTTTGGAAATGTACATGCATAGACTCTAGCTCATATTTTGTTGCAAATATGGATGAAAATGTTTTATGACAACTGGTAAACACATGAAGATGTCACTCGATTAAATTTGCACACAAATTTGGCTTTCCTACAACATATATACAAATAATAATACAAAATAAAGAACCTACTTCTAATAAGGATCCTTGAACGGCTGATAGAAACCATTGGAGGACCTTAAAAACTCCTCTATGAAAGACCAATGTTATCAAGAGGTAGTTTATGGTCTATGGGATAGTACATTGAAGGCAACCTCTAAATTATAGAGATTTAAGATTTCATATTATTGAAAAAGGAAAAAAATAACACAAAGAAGAGCATGTATGTAAAGCCCTATATAGAGACAACTATGCAATACCATACAAGATGAAAAAACTTGAAAAATTATAAGAAAATTGAATAAAACTCGAATCTATTCTCTTCTTTGGTTGTTTACAAAATGAACCCATATTTCTTTATGAATAATCATAGTTTTATAACTTCCAAGAAACCATAAAAAAATTTCTTCAACAATTATATTTTTAATACCACTTGTTGCTACAAATTTCTTTGTTAGAATGATTTAGAATAATTTTGGGAGGGGGGGTGAGGCTAAATTAGTTATCCTCAGGTCCAGATGCACAAATTAAATTTTTATCCACTTCATCTCTATAACAATATATCAATAAAATAAACTTTCAGTCCATTATCGCAATAGTAATTAACTTGCAACATGTAAAGCATTAACAATAACTCAACTCAGATAACATCCACACAAGTATAACACTAGGATTTAACGTGGAAACCTAATTTGGGAAAAAATCACTAGTAACATGCTACCAATTTTTCACTCTTCTAAAGCAAGCTCTATGAGGAGATGGCCCTATTAAAGGTTACAATACACACTATTAGGTGTGACCTTTACAAATACATATCAAAATTTGGTTCAACATGTGATTCAATAACTGGCCTCCATTATCATCTTCATCATTGATTCACTTGGCAATCCTTCAAGCAATCACTCTTCACCTCAACTCTTCACTATTCAACTTTCTACTCAAATTTTCCAATCAATAGAATCAAAAACTGCTCCAACCTCTATTAGGTTAGCCCCGTATGCCTCCCTAAATAGGTATCTTGATCTTTTTTCACTTAAACACCATCGCTGATCTTCTGGTTATGATCAAATTTGAAAAGTACAATGAATGTGTCCACTATTTCATTCATCTTCTTCTCCTTCTAGGTACTTCTCTAAACTTATCCTTGAATCCATACTTAGAAATAGAAAAACATGGTTTCTCTTGCATTAAATGTTTTACATGTTAGAAATTTTAGAATATTTGAGATGGCAAGGGGGGTGAACCAGTTACTCAATATTCATAAGAACCATTTGAATAATTAAACATCAAAACATTCACTATTCTACTTATCATGCTATTGCTCAATCTCTACTATACCGATAATCAAATTATTGTCCTAAGCATAACTGATGAAGGGTGTTCCCCTTAATACCATAAACACACAACATAAGCAAATAAACAACAACAAATTCAAGAATAAAATATGGAATTCTTATTTTTGCTGCAAATTTAGAATTACAAAATTCAAAAATACAATATGCTAACCCACATGGGCATCTTCTTTATAGTAATTTGCAAGACAAAGTTTGAACTATCACCTAGAGTTGTCCTAGACAATGTTGGTGCATTTCTTAGATAGGCAATTTTATGCCTCTCGAGAAGGTTCTAGATGCTCAAACTTAACACTTAGGGCTGACAGAACCTAATAATAGATATAGAGTTGGCTAAATACACCTTTCACAAATTATTTTAGATATTTTGGGTAGCCCAACTTTGGAAGGCCATAATTCTCAAATTGTTTCTTTGTTGGCTATAATAATCACTTTTTAGAAATGCCAACTCCTGATCTATAAGCTGAGAATGACACAAACACCCTTTTGTTGAGTTTTTGAACCTCATCCAGGCATTCTAAGGCCTCCAACAATGAGGCCATAGAATTTTCTACAAAATTTTCCACTAAAAATCCATAATAACTTCTCTAATACTTCAACTAGAGCAATGAGATTTTTATGGTAGGCTTATAATGCTAAAATGAACCTTCATATAGAAAATGAGAACATTCTAAGCTCATTTGGAAAACCTACTAAAAATAGCAAGTTCCCATAAATAGTAACCTACCTATCTACTAGTCCTTATTAAAATAGAAAAGATTGAAAATAAAATATTTTTTTGAGTGATGCAAGATTTCTCTTACACCTAGTATCCTCTTGCATTAGACACCCAAGGTAATTTGAGAAGTGACTTTGTCACATCTTAGGTGTTTTGAGGAAAACCAAGATGTTTAACATCCTCCCTTGCTAGCCATGATGAGTCCTCTACCAACCTCCTTTTCCATTTGACCAGATATTCCTCATAAGTTTTGTTCCTAGTACTTTTTCTAACATGACTTTCCAGTATCTCCTCAATCTCCTTTGTAGTTGAACTAGCTACTTGAATGCTCCACTATGCTTCTACAACTTCATCTCCATCATGTCCTTCATAATCGCCTATCAAATTTGAAATATAAAGTATCGGTGAAATATTCAATTCAGCAGGCAACTTCACTTCATAAGCATTTCCAAAATCATGCCTTTTCACTGTCTTGCACGATCCAAATTTCTTCATCTTCAGGTTATTATATGTACCCATTGAAAAATGCTCATTTTGCAAATGAACCATGACTTCATCTCCAATTTGAAATTCATTATACTTCCTTTTCAAATTTTCCTTACCCTTATACCATGTATTCATCTTTATGATGTGTTTCCTCACCTCTTCATGGATATTCTTCAAATATTCAATGAATTCTTCTACTTCAACACTACTTACCTCTCCTTTATCCAACTACCACAATTCAAAAATATTTTTGGGACTAATCCCATATTCCATGGCAATTTACCAGTACTCCTATTGATAGAATTATTGTATACAAATTCTACCTATGGTAAAATCATATCCCACCCTTTTGGCTTTTCTTCAACCAAACATCTCAGCAAAAATTCCAAACTCCTATTCACCACTTTTATTTTTCCATCAGTCTATGGATGATGTGATGAATTGAACTTCAATTTTTTTTTCAACTTCTTACACAATGTATGCTAGAAATACTCAACAAATTTGGTATCTTGATTTGAAACTATACTCTTTGGTGGACCATGTAGTCTCACCACTTCTCTTAAAAACAATTCTGCTACATGAACAACATCACTAGTCTTCTTGCAAGGAATAAAATGTACCATCTTTGAAAACTTTCCAACCACCACAAAAATAGAATCATGCCCTTGTTGAGTCCTTGGTAATCCAAGAATATAATTCATACTAGCATCCTCCCATGGATTCTTTGGTAAAAGCTATGTATGATACAACCCTGTATTCTCCTTCACTTCTTTCACCATGTGACTTTGTACAAACTTCTTCACATCTTTCCACAACTATGACTAGTAATAATTCTCAGTAGCCAAAGCTATGGTTTTATCTCTACCAAATATCCAACCAATCCTCCACTATTCTTCTCCTTGATGAGATTATCTCTCATTAAACTTTTGGGAATGCACAACTAGCTTCCTTTGAACAAAATTCTATCCTAGATCATGAAATCCAACCACTCTATCTTGTCAAGTGTAATAGGTTCTGTACAAGCCTTCCATGCTTCACTAAAATTAGGATCATCTGGATACAAAGTATTGAGTTCCTTGAGCGCAAACACTTCTATCTATATTTCTATCAGCAAAATTTGTCTTCTACTAGGAGCATCTACAACATTATTAGTCTTCCCACTCCTACACTTCAAAACAAATGTATAACTCTATAAAAAAATTAACCCACTTCAAATGCCTTTGGCTTAATTTTCATTAACTATTCAAATATTGAAAAGCTTAATGATTAGTATACAAAAAAATCCTTAGGAAGAAGATAGTGTCTCCACTTCTTCAATTCTTAAACTAAAGCATAAAATTCTTGATCATATACATAATATTTTCTTTTTTCATCATTCAACTTCTCACTAAAATAAGCAACAGATCTACCTTCTTGGCTCAAAATAGCTCCTATTGTAGTACCACTACCATCACAGTCTACTTGAAACACCTTGTTAAAATTTGGAAGTGCTAAAATAGGCTACTCAGTAACATTCTATTTCAACAGATTAAAAATATTATCTACTTCTATATTCCACTTAAATTCTTTCCTACCCCCCTCTCATTGTTTTAGTCAAGGGTCCACAAATATTGCTAAAATCTCTTATGAAATTTTTGTAAAAACTAGCCAATCCATAAAAAGATCTTACCCTTGTTGCACTCCTTGGATTAGGTCATTCAAGGATAGCTTTCACTTTCTTTGGGTCCATTTTTAGACCTTCTACTGAGACTACAAGTCCCAAGTGCACCAACTCCTTTACAAAAATACACTTCTTCAAGTTTATTTGCAATTTTTCTTCCCTTAACTTATCAAATACATTGTGAATATGGTTCAAATGCTCCTCTAATGTCTTACTAAAGATCAAAGTATCATCTAGGTAAACAATGAAAAAATTACTTAGAAACTCCTTTGGTACCTCATTCATGAGTCGCATGAAAGGGCTTGTTGCATTATTTTATCCAAAAGGCATGACTAACCACTCATACAATACTTCCCTTGTCTTGAAAGTACTATTCCACTCATCACCTTCTTTGATACAAATCTAATGGTATCCATTCTTCAAATCTATCTTTGTGTAATGCTCAGATCCACTCAAATAGTCCATAATATCATCCATCCTTAGCAATGGAATTATGTACTTGATCATAATCTTATTGATAACACAAGAATCTATGCACATCCTCCATTCTCCATTCTTCTTTGATGCTAATATAGCTGATACAACACATGGAATTAGACTCTCTTGAATCAACCCCTTCTACAAAAACTCATGAACTTGTCTATTCAACTCTTCACTTTCTTGTAGTGTCATTTTGTGCACTGCCTTGTTTGAAAAGTTGACTCTTGGAATCAAATCCATCTAGTGACTAATGTTCCTCATTAGGGGTAATCCATTAGGTACATTATTTGATACAATATCAGAAAACTCTCCCAACATAATTGTAACTTCTATAGGTACCTCCTCTACTTCTTCTTTACCATCTTTTAGAATTATAACAAAACACATATGATCACACTTCATAACTTTGACAAACTCTTTTCCATCAACAAAACATATTCTAACAGCACTACATACCTTTTCTTCTTTATCCTTCAATGACTTCAACTTATGCTTCACTCTATCCTTGGTCAGAGTGTAGGTATGTGCTCACCCATCATGTACATCATGCCTATCAAACTACCACGGCCTACCCAATAACATGTGACATATGTACATAGGTATGATATATAGTACCTTGTCTTGGTAGCTTCTAATCTTGAACTTTATTGAGCATTGTTCATTGACCATGATCTTGTGGTCATCTTGCACCCAAGCAATACGATATGGGCATGGGTATTTCTGCCTCTTCAGCTTCAGCTTTGTGACCATCATGTATAACACTATATTGTCAATACTTCTACCATCAATGATCACATCACAATACTTATCTTCACATCTGCACCTTCTGTGAAACAAGCTCCTTCTTTGATCAAGTTCATTCTCACCACTTAGCATGACTCTTTTGTTAACTAGGACTTGTCCTCTTTCAAAATCTTTAGATTGTGATGATATAGCATCTTCATCAACATATGCAAATCTAAATTGGCCTTCTATTCTTTGATCTTTCCTTCCTTGGTGTTGGGAACATTCAAATTATCTATACTCTTCTTCTCCATAGTGGAAACATTTCCCATAGAAGCCTCATCTTCCAGATCCTTGTCCTCTACATCTTCCTCTCTGATCTCTATTGTTCTAATCATGGAAATGATTGGAATTTTTTCCCTCTAGTTCTAACTACTACTTTCAACCTCATCCTTTTTCTTCTGATCATCATTACAACCTCCATAAGATCATCCACCATATCTTCCACTGCGAGCTCTTCTGCTATTCTTGTTGTCAAACTTCTTGCTTAGTTTTTCCTCAACTCTTAGGGAAAACTGGTATGCCTCCTCAATACTATTCATTTGAACCAAAATTATCTCATCCAAAATACTTGGCCTTATCTCATAAAGATAATGGGTCACTTTCTCCTTAACTTTTGCATGGTCAATTCTAATGAGAACTTGATAGAGCTCTTTGGTATACTCTTAAACAAATTTTCTTGCTTGCTTCAACCCTTGCATTGTATTCAATAGATCAAGCTCATAATCCATGGGAATGAATTGTTTCTTTGGTTTAGCTATCATCTGATCCCATCTAGTGATTTTTTCCTTTCCCTTTCTATTTCACTCCAACTAAACCTCCTGCCACCAGATCTTTGCATGTCCCTTTAGTTTTATCTTCACAAACTTGACCCTATGAGGATCCTTAATATCTTCATACTCAAAGTACTCCTCCAATTCATTAATCCAATCAATCAACTCCTTTGGGTCAAGATTTCTCAAAAATGTGGGAATCTCAAACTTATGTCTTTTCCCAACCTTGGAGATGGCTTTATAAGCCTCGCCTCTACATTTGAAATTGCCTCTGCTTCAACATTTTCTTCTACTTTGTCCTCATCCTCACTTTCATCTCATATGGGAAGATTTATTCCTCTATGCATTTGTTCTTCTAATGCTTTCATTTGTCTTTGGAGGGCTCGAGAACCCTTAGGTGTAACACCTATAGCTCTTCCACTGTGCTCTCTTCATGGAGGCATTTTCACACTTTTGTTGAAACCCTAGTGCAAACTGCCTAACAATCGACAATCTATCTACATGCTTAGCCAAAACCACAGTCATGGTGCAAATTGTCTCATAGTTGGTGATCTATCCACACACTCAAGAACTCTAGCTCTGATAGCACTTAATGAAGGGTGCTCCCCTTAATACCATAAACCATAATAGAAAACAAAGAAACAATAGCAAATGCAAGAACAAAATATGGACTTCTTATTTGCACCACAAATGTGGAATTACAAAATTCACAAGTACAATATGCTTACCCACATGGGTTCCTTCATTACAATAATTTGCAAGACAAGTTGCAAACTATCACCCAAAGTTGTTCTAAACAATGTTTGGGCCTTTCTTACATAGGCAATTTTATGCTGCCCAGGAAGGTTCTAGAAAATGAAACTTAATACCTAAGGCGGATAGACACTAACAATACATACAGAGTTGGCCAAATACAACTTTGATAATTATTTTAGATATTTTGGGAAGACCAACTTTAGAAAGCCATAACTCTTCAACCATTGCTTCATTGGCTATTATAACCACTTTTCAAAAATGCTAGTTTCCAATTTATAGGCTCAAAAAAATGCAAGCACCTTTCTGTTGAGTCTTTAGACCTCATTCAAGAACACTAAGGCCTCCAATAGTGAGCCTAAAGATTTTTCTATAATTTTTCCCACCAAAAATCTGTAATAACTTCTTTGATACTTAAGTTGGAGCAATGAAATTTTTATGGTAGGTTTATAATTATAAAATGAACCTTCATGTAGAAAATGCGAACATTCCAAGCTCATATGAGAAAATTACTAAAAATAGAAAGTTCCCATAAATAGTAATCACCCTATCTACTAGTCCTTCTTAAAATAGAAAAGGCTGAAAATAAAATATTTTTTGGGTGATGCAAGATTTCTCTTACACCTAGGATGCTCCTACATCAATAACATACTTTATTGAATGTAAACTTCATCAAATGTAAATCATCATAAAAAATTCAACACAAGTTTGACACTAGGATCTTACATGGACACTATTTGGAAAAAACCACCAGCAACATGTCACCACTTTTTCACTCTTTCGAAGTGAGCTTTGTTAGGAGCCAACCCTATTAAAGGTTACAATACACACTATTAAATGTGACATGGTTAGAAGATTTAATCACCTTGTTAGGAGTGGCCTTGTTAGAGGACTTTAATCATTCCATTTAGGAATATCACCTTGGTAAAGGATTTACATATAATATTAAGCCCTTCAAATGTTTGTTAGGTCAACCTTTAATTAAAAGTATTTCAATACAAACTATTTACAATGATTAGAATGGAAATAATAGGGTTTTGATTTGTATATTTACAACTCACTTTTGTAGGTTTAGATAACTATTTGGTTTGTGTTTTGATTCACTAATAAGCCCCCTTATCAACTCTGTCTCTTAACTTTCTTAACAACTCTTCAAGTAGTCATCCCAATTCACATCAAAACTTAAGCCTTCTACTCAAAATTAGTTATCAACTTCAGTAGCATATGCACAAGAAATTCATTTTGTTTCCTTCTCACACTTACACACTTGTGTTCACCCTTGTGTGTCTTTGGTCCACCTCTCTTTGTGTGCATACTCTTAAAGTTCCTTCTATGCCTCCTTAAATAGGTAATTCTTGCTTTCCATTTTCCATGATCACTGTAGATCTAAGGGTTTATGATATGGTTCATCATGTTTATTATATTTGATAATCTTCTTGATCATCCTCTAAAAACTTCTCATCCATTGAATTTAATCATAGGTATTATACCTAATATTCTCCTTGAATTTAATGATCTAGCTCATCAATATTATCTTTAACATGGTTTCCATATCCTAAGAAATCAACTAAGTCAGCAAGAAATCACAATTCTCAAACATATTTAAAATATTGTTGATCGATAATCACTAAGTTATGTCACTTAGTCAATATAGAACTTCTTGGCTTGGCATCAAATAACTTGATCAATCAATAATGATGCTCAATCAACACTAGATTTTATTAGAAATTATTGTGGCTTGAATGACACTAGCATCACTTGACATTCCTTAATCTTTTACTCTATTGCTCGACTAAGCTTTACATTCTTGATATAAATAATCACTTTGTCCTATCAAAGACTAGCTATTCAAATTTCCTTTGTAGCTTCCTTTTTATAACTCAACCTTTTCTCTAGGTGCTATTTTTATGAGAAATCTCTCAAATCATCTTCATCAATCAAATAGATATGACATTTAGATTAGATAGAAACATGTTTTATCAGTAGATTTGACATCAATGACAAAAAAAAAATCATTCCAATTGTAAGTTTCCAACAATATCCCTCTTTGGCATTGATGGTAACACCTCAATATCTTAGCACCTCAATGTATCTTACAATTCATATCTTTACAGAAATCTCCCTCTTTTCTACCATGCAATCCAATATGTTTCACTTTCATGAGTGATCAATATCCTTAGTTTAATTCTAATTCTCATCTCTGCAAGTTCAAAAACTTCTTGTATCATTTTCTCCCTCTTGGGTATAACTCTCTTATTTTCTAATAATTCTCTTTTTCATTAGTATATCTCCCACTCATTAGTATATCTCTCCCTCTTTAGTATATTTTTTTCTTTATTAGTATACCTCTCCCTCTTTATAACAATTCCAAAGACACTTAGCATTCCTACCTTCAATTACTTCATATATCTAGATTATGTAGATGTTTTCATGTTTGCTTGAGTCATGTGTCTATGATAGATCTATTATTCTATCCTTGACTACCATCTTAAGCATCTCCCAAAGTAGAGTTGTTTTGCATCAATGTGTAGGATATTCTAAGTAGCACATTTGATGTAGTGCACCTCTTCTCTTTAAGTTTCTTTACTCAGGGGAATTACTAGTAATTTACCTCTAAGATATTCATGAGCATCTTTAGGTAAGGATTTAGTGAATATGTCAAAAAAAAATTCCTTGGTGTGCACATATTCTAACTTCACTACTTTGTCTTGAACTAGCTCCCTCAACTAGTGATACTTGATAGAAATGTGCTTAGTCTTAGTGTGCATCAATGGATTCTTTGAAATGTTAATAGCACATGTGTTATCACAACAGATAACCACTAGATCTATAATATCTTCTTTCATTCCTTTCATTAATTGCTTGATCCACATAATGTTTGAATAGTTTACTTTATTTTCCACATACTCAACTTCAGCTAATGATTGGGAAATACAATATTGTTTCTCTCTTGTTCGTGAAACCAATCTCTTCCCTAGAAAGAATGTGCCTCCACTAGTTATTTTTCTATCATCAATATTTCCTTCCCAATCAGAGTTAGTGAATACCTTTAGCTCAAACCTATCTCTTCTCTTGTAATATAGTCCATAGTCTTTTGTACCTTTCAAATATATCATTAGTGTTTTCACTACCATCATCTGATTTTTGTTAGGATTTTCTAAAAATATAGCAACTATCCAAAATGCTAAAGCAATATCAAGTCTACTATGAACATTATATTGCAATTTCCCAATCATTGATCTATATAATCTCTAGTTTACATTAGTGGATTCATCATTCTTAGATAACTTAGGTCCCATAAACATAGTTGTGCTCACTAGTCTTGAATCTTCCATTCCAAAAGTCTTTAGTATCTCCTTGATGTATTTAGACTAAGTAATTAAGATAGTAAAATTCATTTGATATACTTGTAATCCAACAAAGAATTTGATTTCACCAAACATAGACATCTCAAATTATTTCTTCATTTCATTAGTAAATGATTTTCAAAGTGCTTATTTTCCTCTAAATATAATGTCATTAACAAAGATTTCAGATAGCAATACTTCATTGTTCTTGCCAATCTTCAAATATAGATTGTTGTTGTCATTTGTCCTTTTAAAACCAATCTTCACCAAATAATTATGCAATCTTTCATACCATGCTCTTGGGACTTGTTTCAATCCATTGAGAGCTTTATTCAGTTTACATACCATATTTTTCTTATTTGGATCCACAAATCCTTTAAGTTGTTCAATGTACACTTCTTCTTCAAGTATACCATTAAAAAATGTAGATTTAACATCCATCTAATATACCTTGAAATTGTTATAGCCTGGATATGCAAGTAGGGATTTGACTCCTTCAAGTCTTGCCATGGGACAAAAAGTTTCTCCAAAATCAACTTCTTGAGCATATTCTTTGTGGAGGTATTTTTCTAGTGGCTAATATTTGTCAATTGGCTAATTTTAGAAATTTTTGGCTGGTAATTTGGCTAATAATTTAAGATTTAATGCAACCTAAATCATCATATTATTATAAAGTTAAGCTCTAAAATATTTAAAATCATTTAATAATTTATTATTAAAAAATAATATTCAAAGATTTACCATAATATTCAATATATGATTAGCTTGATTCACCAAAATATTATATATTATTGGAGAAATCAATATTAATTCATCAATAATTATCATAATTATTAGTTACTTTAGGGATATATCAGCAATATTTAGTTTTCACTATTGATTTAAAATATAATGTAATGATCCTCATAATATTCCATGAGTTAAAAAGTATTCAATTTTCGTTTGTAATAATCTATGGTGATTAATGAAATTTTAATTATTATTGAGATTCGCCAATATTTTCTATACAAAAACTATGATTCCAAAATAATCATCAATATAAATAATATTTAAAATTAAAAATTTCAAAGATTCGTGAATATTTTTTTTTTTCAAAATAATAAAAGATTTGCCAATATTCTATATCTTTTTTCAGAGGGGGATTTCTTAAAGATTACCTTGTTCTTTGCATACCATTCTTGCCTTGTTCCTTGTAACTTCACCATTTTGATTGAGTTTGTTTCTAGAAACCCATTTTGCTCCAATAACATTTTTGTCTTTAGGTCTTGGCACTAGGGTTCAAGTCTTGTTCTTCTCAAATTGTTCAGTTTCTTCATTCATTGCCCGAATCCAATCTTCATTGTCTAGAACATCCTTTACTAATTTGGGCTCAAATTCACAAAGCAAGCATGCATCATCTTTAAGTATTTTTCTTTTCATAACACTTGATTCAACATCAGCACTAATTTTTTTAGATTTGTGATGTATTTTCAAAAATTTGGCTAGCACAGGTGGTTTCCTTCTCTATTCTTCAATAGGTTCATCTTGAAAGATAATTTTAGACTCATTAACTCTTTCTTGTTCAGGTTCTGGTCCAATTTTTGCATGCTCAACATTATCTCTTTGATGGTTGACATTTCTTGTCTGTGACTTGATATCTCTAGTTTGTTGCTCAACACCCACTATTTGTTGCTCATTAATTTTTTTGTTGCACTTCATTATAACCATCTTCAACATAGAAGAATGTATTGTAACCTTTAATTTTTTCATTGCATGTAATACCACTTCTTTCTATAAACTCATCAACTTTCACATTTGCACTTTCCACAACTTCATTAGTGTTAGAATTTAAACACTTGTAAGCTTTACTCTTGGTGGAATACCCTCAGAATATACTTTCATCATCCAAAAAGTTTTCCACTCCTATAATCTTTGAATATATAGCATTTACTTCCAAAGATTTTGAAATATTTCACATTAGGAAGCATATCTATACCATAGTTCAAAAGGTGTAGTATGTGTACCTTTCTTGACTTGTACTTTGTTCAAGGTATAGGCAACAATAATTACAACTTCTCTCCAATATGTCTTTAACACATTCTTCTCCATCATCAATGTTCTTGCACAATCCATTACTGATATGTTTATTCTTTCAACTATCCCATTTTGAGGAGGGGTCCTTGGTGCTAAAATCTATCTTTTGATTCCTCTATAATTGAATAATGTATTTAATTGATTGGAAATGAATTCATCACCTCTATCAGATCTCAAACACTTTAGACTCTTTCCTATTTCTTTTTCAACTCAAGCCAAATACCACTTGAATAACTAAAAAGCAATAGATTTAGCTTTAAGGAACATTATAGTAATAAACAAATAGAATGAAATACTTATCTCCATAATAGCTTTGAACATAAATAGGTTGACAAAGGTTAGTATGAACCAATTCCAAAATATCACTAGAATTTTATGTTTTCCTCTTGAAAATAGACTTGCTCATTTTTCCTAATTGACATTGTTTACACATAGCATTGTCAAGCTTCTTCACTTTAGGCAACCCTCTTACTTTTTTTCATTTTACTAATATTTACCAAATTTTCAAAATTCAAATGACATAACCTCTTGTGCCATAACCAAACATCTTCTTGTTGTACAAACAAACATGTCTCATTACATAAATCTAGATAGAAAAAGTTACCTATTATCTAATCACCACTTCCAATTAGCTTACCATCAACATCATATATCTTGGCCTTCCTGAGATGGAATTTAACTTTGTATCTTAATTTTTTTCAGTTGCCAAACACTCAACATATTATAGTTAAGTCCTTTAACCCAATAATCATTGTCACATTTGATCTTGATTAGTAGGAGATAATATCCACAACAAGTCAAATTGTGATATTACTATCAAGATTTAATTGTGTGATTTTTTAGTCAAACTCATTGACCCATGTTTCATGAGTAGTGATTCAACATGAATCCATCTCTCATGAGAATAAATAGAACACTTAGCACTCATTGGATCTAGGTGATGGTCATAGGGTTGAAGCATTGTGACTTCCTGAGATGTCACTCATCCCAGTACCACTCGAATAAGCTCATCAATTGATTATTAGGAGACTCCCTAGATGAGTAGTACTAAGAAAAGCAACCTTCCAGGAAGTCTTGGTGCTTCACCCTTGTGAGCATCACCTAGATCCAATGAGTGCTAAGTGTTCCATTTATTCTCATGAGAGATGGATTCATGTTGAATCACTATTTGTGAAACATAGGTTAATGAGTTTGACTAAAAAATCACACAGTTAAGTCCTGATAGTAATATCACATTTGATCTTGTCAGTCAGTTGAATAGTACCTTTAGCTTTTACAACATATGGAATATTATTACTAAATTTGACACATTCACCTTTGTATGGACCAATATCCTCAAATTTATCTCTATCACCAATCATATGATTAGAACAACCACTATCGATTATCCATATATCACTCTTGTTCACATATGAGATTAATGTCATTTTCTCATCTTCATCAAAATATCCTTACATAGCAACATAGACAACTTCATCATCATTACTTTTAGATTAAATGTTAATTTCTTCTTCAACAATATAAAATTTCTTACCTTTGTCATATTTATTTTTCTTGTAGTCTTGGTCATCGCTTCTTCCTTTGTACTTGTTTTCCTTCCTCTCATCCTTGTCTTCTCTGTCAGGACACTAATCAGCAATATGACCAACCTTGTTGTATGAAAAAAAAAATAGTGGGTAATTTTCCTTTTTATATACCTCTGCCTCTTCCAAATATTTTTGTAATAAGGGCTTCAAGTTCATCAAGCTGATCATCCAAACTATCACTATCTCTCTTTACATGTTTTCCTTTCTTTTCTCTAAGAATTAATTGTGACTTAAAAGAAGATTCAATAGTATAAGGTGTGTAATTATCAAATTTAGACATCTCAAAAGTAGTAAGCCTGCCAATTACACCTTCCAAAGTCAAAGTGTCACCTAGAGTACATCACAATTCTTGAATTGCACAAACTCTAGTGACATATATAGGGAGTAGGGTCCTTAATACCTTTCTTATTATTGTTTCATCCCCAATTGTTTCATTTTAACCTCAAATAACATTGATATCTTTCTTAATTCTTATTTAGTATTGTACTATATTCTCACCTTCCATCATTCTCATTTCATCAAATTTACCTCTCAAGCTCTTTGATTTAGGTCTCAAGACATTATCATCACCTCCACCTATAGTTTTAAGTTTTTCCCACATTTTCTTTGTACTGTCACATTATTTTATATCATCAAACTTGGCATAGCTTACAGATAAGGAAATCTCCAACATTTCTTGACTGTTTTTTTGTTTTTATTGAAGTTGTTCAACTATTAGAGGAGTAGTTGTTACTTTCACATACTCATTGTCCATGTTATTGATAGCAGCATCACTTATACTAGATACATGCAACCTCATCAATGTTTTCCATGCAGGATAGTTTTCCTTTTTCAACCTTGGTACCTATCTTTTGTGAGTCATGATCTTTACTTTCAAGTACCTTCAAAATTTTCTTTGAAAGAAACTAGGCTCTAATACCAATTGTTAGAAATGTTTAGAATAAATGGGGGGGGTGGTTGAGTTAGTTACTCAAGGTCCATAAGTACCATTTGTACAATTAAACATCAAAACATTTACTATTCTTCTTATCCTACTATATCTTGGTCTCTACTATATTGATAAACAAATTACCATCCTAAGCATAACATACTTTTTTAAATGTAAACTTCATTAAATGTAAATCACCATAAAAAATTCAACACAAGTTTGACACTAGGATTTTACATGGAAACCCAATTTGGAAAAACCACCAGCAACATGTCACCACTTTTTCACTCTTTCAAAGTGATCTCTATTAGAAGCCAACCCTATTAAATGCTACAATACACATTTTTAAATGTGACCTAGTTAAAGGATTTAATCACCCTGTTAGGAGTGGCCTTGTCAAAGGACTTTCATCATTCCATTTAGAATGTCACATTACTAAAGGATTTACATACATTGCTAATTCCTTCATATGATTGTTAGGTAAACCTTTGATTAAAAGGATTTCAATACAAACTATTTATAATGATTAGAAATAAAACAATAGTGTTTTAATATGTGTTTACAACTCACTTTTCTAGTTTTAGATAATTGTTTGGTTCATGTGTTGATTCACTGATAAGTCCCCTTGTCAACTGTGTCTCTTAACTTGCTTGAAAAATCTTCAAGTAGTTATCCCCCTTCACATAAAAACTTAAGCCTTTTTCTCAAATTCACTTATTAGCTTTAGTAGCATATGTGCAAACAATTCCTTTTTCTTCACTCCTACACTTACACACTTGTGTGTCTCTATTCCACCTTTCTTTGTGTGCATACTCTTAAAGTTTGTCTGTATACCTCCTTAAATAAGTAATTCTTTCTTTGTCATTTTCCATGATCACCATACATCTTAGGGTTTATGATCTGGCTCATCGAGTTCATTGTATATGATCATCTTCTTGATCATCCTCTAGAAATTTCTCATCCATCAAATTTGATCATAGGTATTATACCTAATCTTCTCCTTGAATTTAATGATCCAACTCATCAATATTATCTTCAACATGGTTTCCATATCCCAAGAAATCAAGATTCTCAAACACATTCAAAATATTGTCACTTGACAATCACTAAGTTTTGTCACTCAGTCATCACTTAGTCACTCAGTCACTATAGAACTTCTTGGCTTGGCATCAACTAACTTTCTCGATGGATACTAATGCTCGATCAACACTGTATTTTCTCAGTACTTACTATGGCTCAGTTGACGCTGACATCACTCAAAATTCCTTTATCTTTTACTCTATTGCTCAACTAATCTTTACATTCTTGAAATAAATAATCACTTTACCAGTCAAAGGATAACTAATCAAATGTCCATTGTAGCTTCCTTTACATAACTCAACCTTTTCTCTAGGTGCTATTGTTATGAACAATCTCTCAAATCCTCTTGATCAATCAAATAGATATGACATTTAGATCAAATATAAACATTTCTCATCAGTAGATTTGACATCAATGCAAAAACAATAAGTGCTCCAATAGTAAGTTCCAACACCATCTAATCAATCCTTACCTTCAACACTCTTTATGTATTCCAAGAATTCAAATATGTTGGCTAGGAATATTAATTCCTTCACAAAATAATCAATGCCCGTACTTGACCAAAACTATTCTCTTTAGCCTTGATCATCACTAGATAACTTGGTCATTGTTAAATATCTTTCTCAACTTATACTATCTTCACTTGGTCCTTTTACTAGCACTCGATCCAACTTTTATGATACTCTATCTTTTTTGGCACTTGGTTGACATTGAATTTACTCACTTCAATTGTTCACTCGATCAACACTAACATAGCTTGACTTCAACTATAAGTTCCTTAATTTTCTACTTTTAAGCTTCATTAAGCCTATGCATTTGTTCTTTATTGATCATATCTTTTAGGCTTGAACATAAATATCTTCTTCACTTAGTGTTATGATTACACAATACAATATCTTGTTAGAGTACAATTGATCAAGTGCCCATTGGAATTCCACATAACTCAACCTTTCCAATAGGTCTTCTTGTTATCACTCTTTTCAATCCTCTTCATCAATAATCTTGATATGACACTCTACTCAAGTAGCTACTATCTCACTAATAGGTTTTACATCAATGATAGCATAACAATTATTCCAATTGTAGTTTCCAACATGATCATGATGCTATAGGAATATGTTGTTTTGGCATATTTTCCATATGAAATATTTAATTAGAAAATTTCTAATTTCCCTTACAAATAGAATTTGGGAAAATAAATATGAAGAAACTAAAGCCTAAGTCCTAAGTGGCTAATGTCTAGTTGGCTTATATGGGATACCACCATGGCATTGCCATCACATAGAAAATATAATTTTACTAAAAACTTAGACGCACACATGCGCGCGCGCACACACACACACACACACACACACACACACACACACACACAAATTTTAAACCTAAAATTTAAACTATTAAATATCTCTAATCTTTATCTCATTCCCCTATACGATTAACTAACAAGAATTTCAAAGTACATAAAATGAATGTCAAATCTTCTTCATTAAATGGAGAATTGTAAGAGAAAGTTTACATTGGAAAACCTAATTGATTTTAATTGATAGATCAAGAAGATATGGTGTGCAAAGTGAAAAAGCATTATCTAAATTGAAGCAAGCTCTAAGAGCTTGTGGAGTAAGGTTAGACATGTAGTTATTACATTTGAGTTTCAAAGAAGTAGTGCAAACTATTACTTATATTTTGAGAGTTAATTGTGAAGATGATGTAGAAAATAACATATATTTGAGAATGAGTTGTGAAGGTATTTTGATCATTGAAGTATTTTTTATGATACTATTTATGGTGGATGGTATATTTATATCTCAAAAAAAGTATCTTAAGGATTTTTAAGTAAATTTTAGAATAGAAAATTATATATGGCAACTTGATGTAAGTTAACTTCTACTGGTGATTCATATAGTACTTTTTAGAAAAGATATTGATTTATGATTGAAGGATTACAATATCTAAGTTACACTAGACATGAAATAGAAAATTGAATTTGAATTGTGGCTAGAGTTCAAGTAGAACATGTAAAAAATATCATTTAGTAGTTGTAAATAGAATTTTTAGATACCTAAAAGGGACAATAGAATATGGTCTATAGTATGATAGATCTAATGAATTTACCTTATATTCTTATAGTGATGCATATTGGGCAAGAAACATTGATGACAAAAAAATGATAAGTGGAAGAGCATTCTTCCTAGGTGGGACATTGGTTTCATGTCTAAGTAAGAAACAAAAATGTACATCTCAATCTATTATAGAAGTAAAGTATGTTACTAACACAAATAATTTCCCCCATCTATTGTGGGTTAAATAAATGTTGAAGTACATCTGTATATCCTTTAATGAGCATATTATTATGTATTATGATAATATACACACTATAAACATCTCAAAGAATCATGTTTTATATTCAAAGACTATACACATAACTATTAAGTATAATTTTTTAAGAGAGAAAATGGCAAAAAAGGAAGTAAGAATTGAATATGTAATCACAAGAGAATAAATTGAAGACATTTTCATAATCCTTTTCCTAAGGACACATTTGAGTATCTTAGAGGCATGCTTGGGGTAATAGCCCTATAGTGTGAATATTAATTAATGCAAGTATATTTGGAATACTTTAGAATAATTGAGAGGGAGAGTGAACTAGTTATCCAAGGTCCAGATGTATAAATAAAACTTTTTACAGCTTAGTGAACCCATAAAAAATTTATCATCATGCACGCATCCATTAGATTATGTAATAAATCTTGTATGTTACTATTAAATCAACTTGTAGAAATGTAAACATGAAACATAATAGATTCAGCAACACACTTGACACAATGATTTACGTGAAAACCCAATTTAGGAAAAAACACCAATAACATGCTACTCTTTTTCACTCTTTTGAAGTGATGCCCTATGAAAGGCCAACCTTGTTAAAGGTTACAATACACACTGTTAAATGTGACCTTGTTAAAAGATTTCAATCACCCTATTAGGAGTAAGCCTTGTTAGAGGAATTTAGATCATCCACTTGGAATGTCACCCAATTAAAAGAATTACAAATGATTGTTAGGTCAAACTTAATCCAAAGGATTTTACCCTATACTAATACAATTATTAGAGAGTAAACAATAAGGCTTGATCTAATAGCAATTTACAACTCCATTTGTAGATTATAGATCTCTATTCTAGTCCTCCATTCTGGTTGGCCTTCACACATTTCAGCTCTGATAGCTTGTTTACCCTTCAAGCATTCATACCCTTAAGCCTTCTTTCTTAACATACCAATCCAGACTCTTCTCTTAGGTCACTTGATGAAGCAAAATGTCTTTGCTAGGTTCTCACACATGACAACCCTTGCTTCTAACTAGTCATTCCTATAAATAAAAAATTTAGATCTTTTTCCACTCATTCTCCATCGTCCAATTTAGGGTTAGGATAGATTAGGTAGGATATAATGAATCTACCCCATATTTCATCTCTCTTCTAGAAAGTTCTCCTTCAATATTCTTTAAATTCACCTCAAAATGGTTTACCTTAAATTTTGTGCCACCAGCTCATCAATTTCCACCTGGTTCACACAATCCAAGAGAAAAAACGTGTTGGCTTAGATTCATCAAGTTCACGATTAAGTTCAAATAATGTAGCTACTCAACATTAACTTTCTTTTGATGCTCGACACATACTGCATTGCTCAACATCTTCTATAAAATCACTTGGCATGAATTAAAGTTTACTAGTGCTCAACATCAACTAAACTTTACTCAGCATCTACTATTTTTCTTGGCATACACTATAATATACTTTTACTCAATTAAAACTAATTTTCTACTTAGTTTACATTGACTTTTCTTGGCTCCTACTATCCACTCAATCAAGCTTGGTAGGCAAACTTTTTTTAACTTGTTCTTCTATACTTTCTTTGTGTAACTAGCCTTTGTAACCTTAAATAGATTATCAATACATCATGTTATCAATATCTTGATTGATTTTTGTAATCTTAACATAGCTTAAATCAACCTTTTCTCTAGGTGCTATTGTTATATCCTTTGATCAACTCCTCTTTGTCAATCAAATAAGTGATAGTACTTGAATCATATAGTAGTTATCTTACCAATAAATAGCATGTTTGACATTAGTGATAAAATAATGATTGAAACATATATATTGATCATAATTATATCAATATGTTCTTAGAAATCTCCTTCTTCAACAATATTCCTCAATCTATTATCAACAATTTCCCTATTTGGCATTGATGGTAGACCAAATTGATCAACCATACTGAATAGGTTAAAATAGTAAGATGAAAAAAATGCCAAAAAAAATTTCCTTGTATTTAAATCTCTCCCTCTATCAACAACTTCAATCTTATAAATAGTTTACAAAACTCCTTTGTATCATCTTTATAACTCCACTTTGAATTTCTTCTTATATCTCCCTCTTACTAGGTAGATGTTAGGATTTCTCCCTCTTTGTTAAGTCTCCAATGTCTTCTATATCTTCTAATCAATAACCATCTCCCTCTTTCTTGTATTTCCCCTAATCACCAATTATCTCCCTCTTTGACAACAATGTTAAAGACTTTTCATATTAACATGCAGATATAAGCTTCTTGAGTTTCTCCCTCTATCACCTTACTTGTGACTAATTTGTAGTTTCATCTCTTTGATTACTTTAGGTAACTCCTAAAGTAAGATCCTTCGCATCAATTTGTAACATATGAAAATCAACTTGTTTGATGTAGGTCACTCCTTTCGTTACTTAGATAGCCTTTGATAGGGGTATCACCCCTATTTTACCTCTTAGATATTCATGAGCATCCTTGGGTAATTCTTTTCTAAAGATATCAACAATTTTTCTTTTGTGTTAACATGTTTCATCTTCATCTCTTTATCTTGAACTAATTTGCTCAAGTAATGATACTTGATTGCAATGTACTTAGTCTTTGTGTGCGTCACAAGATTCTTTGATATGTTTATAGAACATATATTATCACAATAAAGTGTCCCTAGTTCTGTGATATCTTCCTTCATACTTTTGAGTAAATGTTTGATCCATACACTGTTTGCAAAATTTATGGTACCAACATATTCAGCTTCAATAGTAGATTGTGAAGTACAATTTTGTTTCTTGCTAGTCCATGTGACCAGCCTCTTGCCTAAGAAAAATGCTCCTCCACTGGTGCTCTTTTTGTCATCAATTTTTTCAGCCTAATCAACATTAGTATAGGCTCTTAATTCAAATTTATCATTTTTCTTATAGTATAGACCATACTCGTGTGTTCCTTTTAGATATCTCATTATTCTCTTTACAGACATCAAATGATTCTCTCTGGGATTAGTAGAGAATCTTACAACTATCATTACAAATAATGCAATGCCAGGTTTGCTATGTACTACATAAACTACATATTGTAATTTTCTGGTCATAGACCTATATAATTTTTGATTCACCTCAGCTAAATCATCATTTTTTGACAATTTGTGTCCTATTACCATAGGTATACTTACTAGTTTGGAGTCCTCCAGTCCAAAAAATTTTAGTATTTCCTTGACATATTTTGACTGAGTGATGTATATGTCATATTTCATCTTATATATTTGCAAACCTAGAAAGTACTTGATCTCTCCAAACATAGACATCTCAAATTCTTGCTTCATTTCATTTTCAAAAGCCTTGCATAAAGCATCTTGACCTCCAAATATGATATCTTCAACAAAAATTTCAAATAACATAATACCTTTTCCTTTCTCTATCTTCATGTACAAATTATTGTTATCATCAATCCTTTCAAATCCAATCTTCATAAGATAATTATGAAGTCTCTCATACCATTCTCTTGGTGCTTATTTCAAACCATATAGAGCCTTGTGTAATCTACATACCATATTATTATTGTTAACATCAAAAAATCCTTCTAGATGTTCTATTTAGGCTTCTTCTAATATGCCATTTAGAAATGCAGATTTAACATCCATTTGATAAACTCTGAAACCTTTGCATGCAGAATAAGCAAATAAAATTCTTACTCTATCTGTAGCAACAAGAACAAATATCTCTCCATAGTGAATTCCTTCCTCTTGTGCATATCCTTTGCAAACTAATCTTGCCTTGTTCCTTGTGACTTCACCATTTTCATCTAGCTTGTTTCTGAATACCCACTTGGTGCCAATCACATTTTTGTCTTCTGGTCTAGCAACTACAGTCCATGTTTTATTTTTCTCAATTTGTTCAATCTCTTCTTCTATGGCTTTGTTCCAGTCCACATCTTCTAAGGCATCTCTCACTAATTTAGGTTCTTTCATGCTCAGTAAACATGTATCATTTCTCAATCTATTTCTTGTCATTGGTCTAACATCTTTATCTCCAATAATTTATGTAGAAAGATGATGTCTCTTGACATATTTGGACAATCTTGGTTCAGTTGTAGCTTCCTCATTTTGTCTTTCAACTTCAGAGTCAATTTGTACATATCTATAATGTATCTCAACATCTCTTTCATGTACAACAATCTCATAAACTAAATGTGCTTTGACTTCATTCTATAATTTGGCATTTAAATGTAGCTCAGTTCCTAAATGCAACTCAACATTCATAGTATGTGACTCTATAGTCACTGAAACTTGCTATTGGTTTGTAGCTTGATTTGAAACTTCTTCTTTAATAGGTATACCTTCATAAGAATATACAAATGATTTATATTCTTCTAGTTCTTTCATAGCTTCAACCTCATATACTTCTGTATATTCATCAAAATTTACATTTGCACTTTTCACAACTTTGTTAGTGTTAGTATTTAAACACTTATAAGCTTCACTTCTTGTGAAATATCCTTAGAAAATACCTTCTTCACTTTTTATATCTAGTTTACCATTCCTGATGTCTTTAAGAATGTAGCATTTGCTTCCAAATAACTTAAAGTATTTTACATTGGGTGAGTATCCATACTATAGCTCAAAAGGTGTTGAATGAGTACCTTTATTGACTTGTACATGGTTCAAGGTATAGATAGCTATGCTTATAGCTTTTCTCTAGTATTTCAAAGCAACATTTTTCTCCATCATGAGTGCTTTAGCATAGTCAATTATAGATCTATTCCTCCTTTTAGCTATTCCATCTTGTGGAGGGGTTCTAGGGGTAGATATCTATCTTTTGATTCCTCTATCATTCTAGAACATCTTGAACTCATGTGATGTAAATTCTCATCCTTTGTCAAATCTCAAACACTTAATACTTTTGCTTTTTTTCTTCTCAACTCTTGCTAAGTACCACTTAAACATTTGAAAAGCATCAGATTTCTATTTCAAAAACATAACTATTATCATTCTAGAATAATCATCAACAAGCAACATAATGTACTTATCTCTTTTGTAGCTTTGCACTTCAATTGGTCCACACAAGTCAACATGAAAAATCTCATTTTTCTTAACTGACATTGTTTGCACATTATATTATCAAGCTTCTTCAATTTAGGAAAATCTCTAACTTTTCTCATGTTACTAATACTAATCAAGTTATCAAAATTAACATGACATAACCTTTTCTGCCATAGCCACACATCATCAAATTTTACAATTAGACAAGTAGCATCCTCTATATCAAGATAGAATAGATTACTCCTCGTCTAATCTCCCTTTCCAATTAGTTTTCCATTTGTATCATATACCTTAGCAATCTTGTTTTCAAACTCAACCTTACATCCTAAACTATTCAGTTGTGACACATTCAAGAGATTGTAGTTAAATCCTTCAACATAGTAAGAATTGTCACATAAAATCTTATCTATGAGTTTGATAGAACCTTTTGCTTTTATCAAACATGGTACATCATTACCAAATCTTACACTATTTCCATTATAACAATTCAAGGTAATGAATTTATTTTTGTCTCCAGACATGTGATGTGAACATCCACTGTCATTCTTGTTCACACAAGTCATAAGTGCAGTTGCTTCATCTTCATCAAATTTGTCTCTCATTTCAACATACACCACTTCATCATCATGTTCATTAGATTCATATTTTTTTTCCTCTTTATCAATATAGAAAGACTTTTTTCCTTTGTATTTGTAGTCCTTATTGTCTTCATCTCTCCTACTTTTGTATTTGTCACCACTCTGTAGTCCTTTTTCAAACATCTAGTAGCTATATGACCAGCCTCATTGCAATTGAAACAAATGATAGTTAATTTACCTTTGAACTTTCCTTTACCCTTGTGGAATCTTCTTGCCAATAGTGCTTCAAGTTTTTCTACATCCTCCTCATTTGTATCACTATCACTAACCACATACTTTATCTTTTTCTTCTTTTTCTTCTCATCAGGTTCCTTCAATGACACCTTAGTTTTGAAAGTAGATTCAATATTTTTAGGTTTGTAATTATAAAAGTTAGATAGCTCAAAACTAGTGAGCCTACCTACCAGACCTTCAAGTGATAGATTATTCCCTAGTATACATCTTAGTTCTTGAATTATAGAAACTCTAATAACATATATAGGTAGTAGTGTTCATAAAAAATTTCTTAGTATAGTACCATTATCTAATTTACCATTAGCTCCTCTTATTGCATTAACAAATTCTTTTATTCTTGCAACATATTGAACAATATTTTCACCTTCTTCCATTCTCATATCATCAAACTTACCTCTGAGACTTTCAGCTTTAACTCTTAGAACATTAGTGTCTCCTCCATAGATGGTGGTTAAGGCATCCCACATTTTCTTTGCAATGTTAAGAACTTTGATATCATCAAATTTGGTATAGCTTAGGGAAGAGGCAATCTCTAGCATTTCTTGGTTATGTTCTTTCGTCTTTTTCATATCTTTGTAGTTAGGGCTTCAATTGGATCAACATGCTTAGTAGTAATGGTAGATTGTGCATGATCTCCAAGTCCTCCAAGTTATAGCTTCATAAAACTTTTCCATGCA
The DNA here is from genome assembly GCA_028749045.1 of Cupressus sempervirens. Classification (NCBI taxonomy): domain Eukaryota; kingdom Viridiplantae; phylum Streptophyta; class Pinopsida; order Cupressales; family Cupressaceae; genus Cupressus; species Cupressus sempervirens. The sequence goes on from CM053786.1 coordinate 918,922,922, forward strand.
GGAAAGTTATTTCTATTGAGCTTGGGTACTTCTCTTTTTAAAATTTTGTTCTTTGTGCTTCTAGTACCTTAAAACTAGCCTCTCAAATAGATAGCTCTGATACCAATTGGTGGAATACTTTAGAATAAATAAGAGGGGGGAGTGAATTAGTTATCCAAGGTCTAGATGGATAAATAAATATTTTTATAGCTTAGTGAACCCATAAAACATTTATCATCATGCATGCATCCATTAGATTATACAATCACTTAAATCTTGTACATTACTATTAAATCAACTTACATAAATGTAAACATGAAAGATAATAGATTCAGTAACACACTTGAAATAATTATTTACATAGAAATCCAATTTGGAAAAAACCACCAGTAACATGCTACTCTTTTTCACTCTTCTGAAGTGATGTCCTGTGAAAGGCCAACCTTGTTAAAGGTTACAATACACACTATCAAATGTGATCTTGTTAAAGGATTTCAATCACCTTGTTAGGAGTGAGCCTTGTTAGAAGAATTTAGACCATTCACTTGGAATGTCACTAGGTTAAAGGATTTATAAATGACTGTTAGGTCAACCTTAATCCAAAGAATTTTACCCTAGACTGATACAATTATTAGAGAGTAACAATAAGGCTTGATTTGATAACAACTTACAACTCCATTTGAAGATTACAAAGCTCTATTCTATCCTCCATTCTACTTGGCCTTCACACATTTCAGCTCTGATAACTTGTTTACCCTTTAAGCATTCATACCCTTAAGCCTTCTTACTTAACATACCAATATAGACTCTTCTCTTAGGTCACTTGATGAAACAAAACCCTTGACTCCTTGTCTTCTTTAGGTTCTCACATATAACAACCCTTGCTTCTGATCAACCATTCCTATAAATAGAAAATTTAGATTTTTTTCCACTCATTCTCCATCATCTAATTTAGGGTTAGGACATATTAGGTAGGATACAATGAATTTACCTCATATTTGATATCTCTTCTAGACACTTCTCCTTGAATCCTCTTTGAATTCACCTCAAAATGGTTTACCTTGAATTATGTGCCACCAACTCATCAATCTTACCTTCCACCTAGTTCACACAATCCAACAAAAAACATGTCAGCTTAGATTCATCAAATTCATGATCTTTCAAATAATGTAGCCACTCGACATTAACTTGCTTATGATGCTCGACACATATTACATTGCTCAGCATCCTCTATAAGATCACTTGGCACAAACTAAAGTTTATTGGTACTCAACATCAACTAAACTTTACTCGACATCCATTTTTTTTCTCGACATACACAAGAATAGACTTTTACTCAGTTCAAACTCATTTTCTTCTCAACTTGCACTGACTTTTCTCAGCATCTGCTATCGACTCAATCAGGCTTGGTAACAAACTTTGTTTAACTTGTTCTTCTATATTTTCTTAGTGTAACAACCTTTGTAACCTTAAGTAGATTATCAATACATCATGTTATCACTATCTTAATTAATTCTTGTACTTTTTAACATAGCATAACTCAACCTTTCCTCTAGGTGTTATTATTACATCCTTTGATCAAATCCTCTTCATTAATCAAATAACTAATAGTACTTGAATCATATAAGTAGCTATCTTACTAGAAAATATTAGGTTTGACATCAATGAAAAAATAATGATTGAAACATATATATTGATCATACTTATATTAATCTATTCTCAACTGTCTCCTTCTTCAACAATCTTCCTCAATCTATTCTCAACAGGTATGCATCCATCCAATACGGATCAAAGCATACTTATACACCTAGATATGATGCTTTGTGCTACTCCTAAGGGAGAGTAGCTACATTGAGAAAAACTAAGTCTAAGAGATCTTTTTATCACTATTTTGTTAACAATATTTGTTGGCACTTGAATATTAGTGTGTAATTTATTATATGAAATAGTAGTGTAATTATTTAAGAAGACATACATGCCTGATTGTGGTTCTATTGATTTATTAAATGCATTCATGAAGTCCTAATATGTATAAGGTAAAGTTATTTCATGTAGAGTGTGGAATGGTGTGCAATGTATGGTATGTATAGAATGATTGTGAGCCTTGATGCTATAATATCATAGAAAAGCTGAAATAGTGTCAGATGCTTTGAGAAGAGGTATCAGTAGAATTTATCATTCCTAGTGGACTTAAAAGGAGTTGTAAAGGCAGTCCTATTAACATTCATTTTAGTTTATGCTTATTGGATTTGTGTATCTAGAAGGTAACTTAAACTTCCTCATTGAGACAATAAGTCTTGTAGAAGGTGGATTTAACCTTCATTTTGTAGTAGTGTGCTTGAGCAATGATTCTTTTGTTCTCATCAACTCCTCAAATGGTTCAAAACCTTTTAACATGGGTTTGGGTCCATTAATAGGGATAATTATACTAAATGCATTGTAATAATTCATAGGTGAGTCAGATTCTTTAATGAGGAACTTATATATTAGTACAAGATCTAGTGGATATTATCTCCACCATTGTTTTTCCCTCTAGCCAAAAGTTTTCGTCAAGATGAAAAATTGTTATCTTTAGGTGTTGGTTTTATTTTTGTTGTGCATTACCATATTTCTAGTTAGTGACAAGTTTTATAGGTCTAAATTTTATAGTTATTATTCAAACTAATTCATTCCATGCCTCTCATTTGTGAGGTATGAAGTCTTCCTATTAACAATTGGCATCAAAAAATTTGATCCTCTTTGAGAGGAATCTTAATAGCTTGAGGAGACCTAGGGTGGAATACATAAAGGAAAATCTAAAGTTTGATGGAGATAACTATGATAGATGACAGAACAAGATGAGAACTCACTTGATTACCATGGAAATTGATATCTAGATTATTTAAAAAACAAAGACAATTGTAAAATTAGATAAAGATCAAGTTCATTTACAAATGAGGAAAATAAAGCATTTCAATGCAATTTCCTATAAGGATAAGCATTGATGAATTCATCGTCAAAACAAGAATTTATAGAAGTAAAAGAATTAGATTTTTAAAATGTGATTTCGATAAAATTAGAAACATTATATGGAGTCCAGTACACAAAGTAAGAAAAGTTGTGAAATTACAAAGAAAAGATGGATACTACAAGAGTGCAAGAGGATGAGTTAGTTAATGTCTATGTTCAAAGAGTTAGAGAGATTATTAAAGGGATAAGGAATAGTAGTGGAACAATAATGTTTAGGAATAAATTGTGTATAAGAATCCCTAATCCTTGACACCATCCTATGAGAACTATTAGAATATTTAGAATAACTAAGATGGGGGAGGTGGTGAATCAATTATCCAACATGCAGATGTACCAATTGGACAAACAAACACTTAATCAACTTCAAATCTTATAATTCCATTGCTTGGTCTCTATTGTAAACTATTAGCAACATCAACTAGTTTTCCACTATTCTAAATATAATGGACTTTTAGAATGTAAACAATAGTTAGTAAAACACCATAATAACATCCACACAAGTTTGACACTAGGATTCAATGTGGAAACCCAATTTGGGAAAAACCACCAACAACATGTCACTAATTTTCACTCTTTTGAAGTGAGCTATGTTAGGAGCCATCTATGTTAAAGGTTACAAAACACATTGTTAAATGTGACCTTGTTAAAGGATTTAATCACCCTATTAGGAGTGACATTGTTAGAGGAATTTAGAATATTCCATTAGAATGTCACCCTATTAAAGGATTTACATATAACTATTAGCTCAACCTTCATTAAATGATTTCAAATACTATTTATAATGGTTAGAAAGTAGCATCAGGGTTTTGATCTATTAAGTACAACTCACCTTTCATGTAAAAATATTAGTTTAATTCATGAGTTAATTCACTAACAAACCCTCATTCTCATCTCTATTTTGATTCTCTTGGCAGCCCTTCAAGGAATGATTCTTCACTTCTTCTCAATTCATTTTAGCATTCTGCTTATATTCGCTAATTACTAACATCATCAATAACTCCAACTCTCTAGAACTCTTTTACATGTGCATATACTCTCTACATATATAGAAAGTTCACCCTTGTACCTCCTTAAATAGGTAATCCTGATCTTTTTCAGCTTAAACAACATCATAGATCTTAGGGTTTACAATTAGATCCATAAAATATAACATATCTTATCACCATCATGTTTATCTCTTCTTTTCTAGAAACTTCTCTTGGAATCCATCTCTTAGATCATTTACCTAATCCTCTCTTAGTATTAAATGATCGAACTCATCAATCCTTATCTTCAACATGCTTTCCATATTCCAAGAAATCAACTTAGTCGGCTAGAAATTATGGTTTCTCATAAATAGTTAAATGTTTTTCCTTGGCCAACAAAATGTTCTAACACTCCATCATTACTGGGTTACTTGGTCTCTATTAATCTTCTTTCTCAGTACATGCACTATCACTTAGTCAATACTAATGCTCAGTCAACACTAAGTTTTCTTCACAATTACTATGGCTTAGTTAACACTAGCATCACTTGGCATGTACTTCAAAATACTTTAGTCTTCTACTCTATTGATCAATCAAGCTTATGTATTTGATCTATCTATATCACACCCTCAAGACTTGAACATTAGTGTCTTCTTCACTTTTAACATGATTTAAACAACCACTTTATCTTGTCAAATTCCAACTAATCAAATGTCCATTTGTAGATTCCTCTTCACAACTCAACTTATCCTCTAGATGATTTTTTTATGAACAACATCTCAAATTCTCTTCATCAATCAAATAGATATGGCATTTAGATCAGATAGAAAATGGTCTCACCAATTGGTTTGAAAATAATGATAACATAACAATTTTTTCAATTGTAGTTTCCAACAAAGAACATGATTAATTATATTGAGGAAGGAATTCCTCTCATTACAAGATTCAAAAAGGAGGTCCATTAATTTGTAAGTTACAATCTTTAGAAAATTCTAGATTAAGAAATAATTTACCTAAGATTGAACCTTCTTTTAAAGTTATTGTTCATAAATATAAAAGAATACTAAAAAAAATTATTGCAAGCTATTGGAAACCTTGGAGAATACACTCAAGAAAATTTTGAAGGTAAATATAGATGTTCTATTAGGGGTTCAAGTCCAATCCTTATAATTCATAAATTTCTAAGGAATGTTACTATGCTAGTGAAGCTAGGCCATATATAAATTTTAAGGATAATGATGATGAAGTCACAATAAGATTTCCTACTATTAAAGATGAAACCCCTATTAATGAAGAGAAAGGTCTAGTTTCACAAGGTTAGAAGAAATCAAAATGGGTTATAGATAGTGGATGCTCACATCTTAAGACAGGTAAAATAAATGAATTTGTTGAATTGGATGTTCATCAAATAAGTAAGATTGACAATTGAGTGTCAACACACTTAACCATTTTCATTACACATGCTAAGTTATAGATAGTGCCGAGTAGACTAGAAGATAGTATGTAACGAGCAAGTCACAATAGGTGTCAAGTAGATGAGACCAATATGTGTCAAGTAACTCAAGATCCAACAGGTGCCAAGAAATGAAGAAAACTAATAGGTGCCAAGTAACACAGTAATTCTATAGGAGCCGAGTAACACAAAAAACACAGTGGATGCTAAGAAATCCATAATAGATGATGTCGAGCATCAATATTACTTCATGTGCCGAGCAACATAGAATTAGCATAAGAGTTTGTGCCAATAAACCATGATGTGAAATGGTTATGCATGACTCATGATAGAACAAAAGGATAAGATCAAATCCTCACAACCATCTATGCAATCCTCATGCAGCCAATCAAAAAATTGGAGATTGCACGCAGCCAATGGGTGAATTTTTAGGGTTTGAGCAAGAACATTTGAATCAAGGATGCATAACAAACCACTAATTTTTATAAGGGAGTCTTAACACCATTGAAAAAAGAAGTGAGAAGTGTGGAAAGAAGAAGGAAAAGCAGAGCCTGTTATTAAGGTCATTGTAGAACATTTGGTGTCAATCATTTAGTGGAAAGGATAGCATTTACAAATCTAGTTGATTAGAACAGAACAAAGAGCATAATCAGAAGATTAGATCTATAAGATTTTAGTTATAGAAGAGAAGATCAAGAGCCTGAGATCAGCATTAGACATTGCAATAGATCAAGTGTATTATTCTAATACTCTCTCATAGTTGTATTAGGAATTTGGAAATCCTATTGAGTTAGGTGGGTTTAATAGCTCTATGTAAATCCTTTAAGAGGGTGGCATTCTAAGTTGAATGTTCTTAAGTCCTCTAACAAGGCACACTCCTAATAGGGTGTTGAAATCCTTTAACAGGGTCACATTTAACAGTGTGTTGTAGCTTTTAACAGGGAAAACCATCAAAAGTGGTTGAAATCAATTGTTGCAGTAATTTTGTGGGTATCATCCCCACCCCATTTTTACCTTCTTATTCTTGGAGGATTTCTGGGTCACCAAAATCTCAAGTGTTATGTGGTGATGCATGTTTGTTTCTCATGATTGTTTAATGTTGTTATGCATGCATGTTAATTTTAGTTATATGTTATTAAGGGTTTAAAAGTACATAAAAGGATAGTACTTATGATTCACCCCCCCTCTCACAAGCACTCTTCCCATTAAGACATTCCAACAATTGGTATCAGAGCCAAGTTCTCTCAAGAAGAAGCCTAACAGCTTGGAGGAAAATATCTAAAGATGGAAGTCTTCAAACTTGGGAAGATCATTAAGAACCAGGTGATAGATGTGCATCTCGCTCTACACAAGGTAGAGGAAGCTAGAGAGGAATTAAGAAAATCCTTAAAAAGAAGGAAGAAAATAGCTATAGTGAAAAATGGCATTCACTATAAGGAGATTGACATCACACAAGTATTTGCCAAAGGAGATTCCAAAGAATTTGATGCAGCAATAGCAGAGCTAATGGAGAAAAAAAGAGTTCAAGGAGAAGAGATAAGAACACTTAATATTGAACATGAATCATAGACCATGATGCTATGTGAAATCAATGAGAAAAAGAAAAGAGCAGTTGAGGATAGAGTCATGATGGAAGATGAAAAAAAGAAATCTTGCAAATAGACTTGAAGAAAAATGTACTGAATTAACAAGGATCTCAAACATGTAGATGGATACACTTGCCCAACTGATGAACCTTCATCATGAACTCAATATGAAAGATATTGAGATCTCTACTTCGAGGATGCAGAATGAAAAATTGCATAATGAATTAAAGAGATAAAAAGAAATAGCAGAGAATCTCAACAAGTCAAGTGAAGCTATCAAGTACTTTGAACAGTTTTTGAAATCCCCAAGATCAACCCATGATACATCAGGACTTGGATACATTAGCACTGAAGTTGGTGAATCATCAAAGAGTGCTGAGCAAAGAAGTGACAAAGGTAAGGATTCTAAACCCACTTGTCATTACTGTAATAAAAAGGGGCATACTACTAATTTTTTTAGGAGTAGAAGGATCAATCAGCCAAACACACCCAAAAGCAAGGGTTAATATCACAAGTGCAACATGCAAGGCCACATGACACAAGACTACAGGTCTAAAGTCACAAGGACACAAAAATTTGATAGACACTACCACAATTGCAAGAAGTATGGACATAGAGCCTTTGAATGCAAATCAAAGCTTATGTGGACAACAAATCAACATGTAAGAAGGGACAACTATGTACATCATTACAATTGGAACTACAATACAAGGAAAAGCTATCACTATTTTCAAGAGTATGGACATATACCCCAAAACTACATAAGAACACATTTCAAGGGGAACTATAAAATATGGTTGAACCAAACTACTTGCTTCAGTTGCTTGAAAATTGGACATGTCAGCAGGAATTGTCCAACAAAGGCCAAAGCATCCGAGAATGAAGTAAATAAGGGCAAAGAAAAAGTTGAGGAGGCACACATCAGAATAGACATAAAGAAGACATGGCAAAAAAAGGATCGATCAAGTTCATCCAATGGAGGGGTCACTTCACCCAATAGGTCAAGTGATCATACCTCATCCAACTAATCACAAGATGAGCTTATGGGGCTGATACATATAAGGAAGTATCACACATTAGCCCTGAACCATGATGAAGCACTGCAAAGTATAATTTTTCATGAGATAAGATGCTAAGACAAAACTTGAATGATGATGCCTAGCTATCTTTAGTTGTTGAGTGAAACTACTTTGGATGCCAAGTCAAGAAGTCTAGTGGAAGTTGAGTAAAACTATAGTGGTTACCAAGTAAAAATAGTTGCCGAGTGAAAAAGAATAGATGCCGAGTTAAAAACCTTTGGAAGCTGAGTGACAAGTGAAGGTACAAGAATGCATTAAATGCAAGGTTTTTGAGTCACTTAAAGGTAAAAATTGATTCATTTTGAGCCATTCAAACGAAGAGCAATTACTAGGAGCACAATTGAGCAATTTTTGAGCATTCAACCAATGATTTGCAGTGATTCAGCATCTACCCAAGTGATCTAAGCATTTAACTAGGTATTTTCCTTTAGGTGCCGAGTTGTATAGTTTGAGAAATTTATTTTAAATTGTAAAACCCTAGTTTAGTTAAAAATGGTGTCTAGTTCAAAGTCAACCCAAAGAAAAGAGATCCATGAATTTCAACTTGTCAGCATCAAGGTTAAGCAACCTAAATTCAGGCCAATCCCAGAAGTTGCATATAAAAATGATCCCACTGGTACCCTATCTGCCATCCCTGAAAAATTTGTTGTGGTTCAGGATGTGCAAAAGTGTTATAACTGGAAAATAGGAGCCATAGGAGACTTGGAAATCTTTAATGCCTTTGACAAACTCTGTGACAATGGTATATTGAAGGATGAATTGTCAATCATAGAGAAGAAAGGTTTAACCAAAGCCCTAGTTTTTTCCAATTGTATTCAAAACTGAGTGGATACACATAATACTTAGCAAATTCATGATGGATCATTCTAGTTAGAGCAAGGACCAATTAAAATTACCAAGAAGATGGTTCATAGGGTCACAAGTTTTCTAACCCTAGATCAGCCCAAGACACTAAGAAGTGAAAAGAAGGAAACAATAGAGAAGAACACAAGTGCAAAATGGAATAATAGGGGAATGACAATTGACACAGTAAAAGACCCCCTATTAGATTTTGCTGTGAGGATCATATCACACAAATTTTATTAGTCCAACAGATTAAATAGCGTGCCTTGTATAGCCATTGATGTTGCATACAAACTGATGAAGAAGGATCATACATATGACCTTGTAGAGCTCATGCTGCAACAGATTAATGAAAATCTTGGAGCTATCAGAAAGTCCAAAGGAGCACAATGTAAATTTGGGTTAGTACTAGTTTGTATGTTCTTCTATGAGATGAAGGAATTCCCTTCATTTGGCAAAGTCAACTGGAGTTAGACCAAAAAAATTGTTGATCAAATAAATGATTTTATTGCACAAATGGGAGATAGCTTTGATGATCAAATGTCTATCTATTTTAATAATTTCAAGAATGCAATGAAGAAAAGAATGAGTATACTAGTTTCACTGGTAGAAAAGCATGTAAATGACACATCTTTTCTTTTTGATATTGACTATACTTATATCCAAGTAGTCCTTCCAAGAATAAGATGGCTTAGACCATTGGGATATGAGCTTGATGTTGACCAAGCTTCAGCAGCCATCATAGCACTACTTGCAGAGGAAATGGAAAAAACTACAAAGGCATTTGGAACCTACAATGTTGTCAAATCAAGAGTTGTTATAGAACTCAAGACAACCACAGTAGTGAAGAAGAAGGACAAGCTGGTGAAGAAGATAAGGAAGAAATTTGGTGTTGAAGAAACAAGTGCAGTAGGAGAAGCAGAGGATATTAGTGATGATGAAGAGGAAGGGAATGATGAGACAGATGAAGATGAGCTAGAACAAGGGCCACTTGAATTGTCACAATGCCAAGGTGAAGACAAAGATGAGAGTGTTGAGGAAGAAGGAGCCAAGGAAGCACCCATCAAAGGAAAAGTCATCAAAAGGAAGGCAAAATCACCTCCTGCTTCTCAGCTTACACCAAAGAAGCCAAAAACTAGAGCTACAACAAGGGCCACCACACAAAAATCCAAAGAGGAAGCTAAAAAGAAGAAGAAGATAGTCAAGAAGGCATAGGAAGAGCCAAGAAAAATGAAAAGATATGTGGCTCAACCTGATACTGATGAGGAAGATCAGATTGAAAAGGTAAGTCATCCTCCTAAGTCTTCAATTGATATGTTATGTGAAAAGATTAGGAATGGAGACTTAAGTGAAATGAAAAAGATTGATTTCAATAAGTTCACCAAAGAGGAACAAAACATAATAGAAGAATTAGTCTATGCATTAATGGGATAGTTCAAGTATACACCTCTTGAACTAGATGGACAATTGCCAAAGGAATTTTCTAAAATTGTAGAAGATAGATGGCATTTCTATTTGAAAATGGAAAAGGAGATGAGAAAATCAACCCTAGCAAGCACACTGCCTAATTTGACAAGGGAATAGATAACTAAAGCAGTCAAAAGGCATAACACTAGGTTTATACCTAAGTATAGGGCATTCTCCATTCTCCAAAACAAAATTGAAGAAGTTGTATAGAAAACCACAAGATCGTGGAAGAATTTGTATAAGAAAATTGAAGATGTCCTTGAAGAGGAATACAAAGAAGAAGCCATAGCTAAACCAGAAGAGAGAAGAAAAAGGAGAGAAGAGAAGATAGAAGTAGAGAAAAAGGTTGAAGTGGAGGAAGGAAGAGATGAAGACAGGGGTACTGATGAGCAGCAAAGTGTGCAAGACACACAACTTCCACCTCCTAGCCCTCTTCACTCTACTATCACACCTGAAAAAATCATAAAGATTAAGGATGTTGTAAATACCTCAAGTCAAAACATCAATCCACTAACTACAGAGGATCTCACTAAGATCCTTGACCAAAAAAATCTTCAAGCACAGTTGTGTAGAAGTCCCATATTGGTCAGTGTAGATGAGCTCCAAAAGTTAGTAGATAAACTCAAAGAAGACAAGGTGTCACCACAAGAAATACCTTAGATCATTCAAACTACTGGACTTCCATTTCTACCATCTCCATCACCACCAAGAATAGCCATGCAAGCTCATCAAGAGCCGAGTGCAACAGCAGGAGAAGTCACAAGTACATCAGTACAGATAATAAGTACACCCCCTATAGTAGTGGTACAAGAAGAGGATAAGGAAGAAACCTGTTCAGTAACTGAGTATTGAAATGATGACCTTACATGTCAGTAAACCAAGCTCAAGTTCTACTAGGGTAGCCAGGGCCATTCATTATGGTATTCCTGAGCTTGATGAAGAAATTAAAATACCCTATTATGATTCAAGCACTTTAACTGAAGAAAAGATGAATGAAATATAGAGTGCATTGGATAAGAGAAGGAGGCAAGAGGCATTGAGGAAAGACTACAAATACAAGTAGGAAATGAATTAGATCAAAGATATATTCATGGATGCATTCAGCCTACAACCTCCAAATTCAAGCAAGCCAATCCTTGAGCAACTATCTGATATAGTTGACCAAGTGAATAATGAAGACCATGATACAAATGTAAAACTCATGGAATGGTCAAAAAAGAAGTTTGTAGGCAAGGTCAACCAAAAGATAGCCAATAACATAATTTTAGGACAAGTTGACCTAACTAAGAAATTGTATAATGTAAAGATTGTCTTAGGGAACATCTTTTCCTCTTATAGAAAATTGTATGATTTTTCTAGTTTCACACAATAAATAAATCCAAAAATTTTGAACCTTGAGAGAAAACTAAAGCTCTCCAGCATGCAACTACCCTCAAATCCTACACACAATGAGAAGCATTTTTATCAAACACTTCACACTCAGAGGGAATTAGCTGCATTATCAATAAAAGAGGCCACTATTAAAGAAAAGCTAATGCAAATACAAGCCTCTATTACTCCTCACTTGGAAATCTTACACAAGGAGCAAATGTATGCAAAAATAGTCCTGAAGAAGGATCCAAATATTTCTACACATGAAGGACTTGTTGATCTAGCAACAGAGTTTGCAATCCAACACAAGTCATTGGATATTGCATTGAATAACTGGGATGCAACTCTCAAAATAATCCTTGAGGTAAATAAAACATTTTTGTCCAAGCATGGCACTACCATTTAGGACCCTTTGACATAAGTGTCAAAAAGGGGGAGATAATGAAGGAGATATTATAATATTCAAAGGGGGAGATAATGTAGGAGATAATATTCTAAGGGGGAGATATATTAAAGGAGGAGAAATGCATATAGTAAAATAAGGAGATAACAGGATCAGTAGGCAAGAATAGGTCAGAAACAGGTCAAAGAATAAAGTACATTAGGCACAATGGCACAAGACATTAGAATTCATGACATAATCAACTTAGGGGGAGTCATAAGGTATATTGTTGTTCACAATATCTTTTTTGAAATTTTGCAAGAAAAGAATGTACATATAATGGTTGGATCATGAATGATTAGTTAAGTGTTTTTGACACTCATGTCAAAGGGGGAGATTGTTGATCAAATAAGTAAGATTGACAATTGAGTGTCAACACACTTAACCATTTTCATTACACATGCCGAGTTACAAATAGTTCTTAGCAGACTAGAAGACAATATGTGTTGAGCAAGTCACAGTAGGTGCTGAGAAGATGAGACCAATATGTGTCGAGTAACTCAAGATCCAACAGGTGCCAAGCAATGAAGAAAACTAATAGGTGTCGAGTAACACAGTAATTCTATAGGAGCCGAGTAACGCAAAAAACATAGTGGATGCCGAGCAATCTAGAATAGATGATGTCAAGCATCAGTATGACTTCATGTGCCAAGCAACACAAGATTAGCATAAGAGTTTGTGCTAATACAAACCATGATGTGAAATGGTTATGCATGACTCATGATAGAACAAAAGGATAAGATCAAATCCTCACAACCACCTATGCAATCCTCATGTAGCCAATAAAAATATTGGAGATTGCATATAGCCAATGGGTGAATTTTTAGGGTTTGAGTAGGAACACTTGAATCAAGGATGTATAACAAACCACTAATCTTTATAAGGGAGTCTTGATGCCATTGAAAAAAGAAGTGAGAAGTGCAGAAAGAAGAAGGAAAAGTAGAGCCTGTTATTAAGGTCATTGAAAAACATTTGGTGTCAATGATTTAGTGGAAAGGATGACATTTACACATCTAGTTGATTAGAATAGAACAAAGAACATAATCAACAGATCAGATCTAGCAAAGATCAGTTATAGAAGAGCAGATCAAGAGCTTGAGATCAGCATTAGAGATTGCAATAGATCAGGTGTATTATTCTAATACTCTCTCACAATTATATTAAGAATTTGGAAATCCTATTGAGTTAGGTGGGTTTAAAAGCTCCATGTAAATCCTTTAATAGGGTGGAATTCTAAGTTGAATGTTCTTAAGTCCTCTAACAAGGCACACTCCTAACAAGGTGTTGAAATCCTTTAACAGGGTCACATTTAACCATGTGATGTAGCCTTTAACAGGGTAGGCCTTTAATAGGGAAAACCATCATAAGTGGTTGAAATCAATTGCTGTAGTAATTTTGTGGGTATCATCCCCACCCAAATTTTACCTTCTTATTCCTAGAGGGTTTTTGGGTCACCAAAATCTCAAGTGTTATGTGGTGATGCATGTTTGTTTCTCATGATTGTTTAATATTTTTATGCATGCATGTTAATTTCAGTTATATGTTATTAAGGGTTTAAAAGTACATAAAAGGAAAATACTTCTAATTCACCCCCCCTCTCAGAAGCACTCTTCCCATTAAGACATTCCAAAATTAGAAATGTATGATGGCTATGTTGTTATATTTGGTCACAACACTCCTTGTTTTATCGGGGTAAAATATTATATAACTCTTGATGGTAAGACTAATATTGATGATGTTTTATTTGTTGATGGTCTAAATAATAAATTACTAAGTTTTGGACAACTTTTGGATAAGATTTATCATTTGCAGTTCAAAGTGTATATGAGCAATGTTAGTATGCTAATAGAAACCAAATTTAAATAAAGCTTCTACAAACTAAACAAAATTCATAAACTTCAAGATAGACTAAGATGAGCTCTCAATTAAGAATATGAGCCATTAATGGGCTCTCTCAATAAGAAGCTCTCTTGTTGAGTGGATTTGTCTAAATAGATAGGATGTCTGCTCAAGCTTATGCTTAAAAAAGGGCTTCAAATGGAGTTGGAATTTGGGTGTGAGTGTATAATTTTGATGTAAAATGGCTTCTTAAAATGGCATTATGACTTTACCTCATGGATTGTGTTAAAATGGATTGGGAGAGGATTCCTTAAATAGGCAAAGGGCTTGCGGGATCAAGGGCTAGGATGCAAGGATGGGGAAAAGCTCATGGAGGGCTCAGATTGCATGAGAGGAGAGCACATGGATTGTGCTTCCTTACAGCCAATCAGGGAGTGACACATGTCATAGGGTGAGAGGATGGAGGAAAGGGGAAGGATGAGTCAAAAAAGGAAGCTCAAGGGATAAAATATTCATAAAGATCCTCATAATGGCTTGTAAGAGCAATGAAAGGGCTTTGGAAGAGTCATTTATGGCCTAGTGGACTTCATAAAGTTTTATGGTTGGGATATTTTGAAGGAGATGAGAGGAATTTTGACTTGGGCTTGATTAGAAAGATTTTAAGCTTTCTTAGGATTGTGCAAATGATTAGAGGATGGATTAGGATGGTTTAGGATTAGCTTAGGGATAGGCAAGTGGATGGCATTTAATGAGGGTGGGTGAAGGAGGAGATATTTGTTAACTTTGGCTTGGGTTAGTAAGTCTTAACCCATGTTTAGAGAATGTGACAAGGTTAGGAGGGGATTAGGATTAGGTTTAAAGACATCTTCTAGAAGAGTCTAGACTTTGGATGAGGATAAAGACTTTCTAGAATAGTCTAGAATTTCCTAGGATGAGGATGAAGACTTTCTAGAAGAGTCTAGAACTTCTTAGGATGAGGATAAATTAGATTTTAGGAAATAAATAAAGTTTTATTTATTTCAAGGGTTTGGGTTGAGGAGATATTTATTAAAAATTTTTTAATAAACATGAGAATTAATATTTAATCTTAATTAAATATTTTGAGTTGGGATTAGGGGTAGGAAATGATGGGATTAGCCTTTAATCAAAATTAAAGAAGGATTAGAAGATTTTGGAAGAGGTTAGTGGTCTTAAGGAAATTGGCCAAGTTTTGGGCAAAAAATAAATTTTTTATTTATTTTGGGTTTTTTGGTCAATTTATTAATTAAATAATTAATAAATAAGGAAATAATATTTAAATAAGATTTAAAAATTTTTGGGAGGGATTCCTTAATTAAATATTTTTAATTAAGATAAAGGGATTTAATGGCATAAAAATAAATAAATTAATTAAATAATTAAATAATTAATTAATGATGATGTCATTAGGAATTTTTCAGAAAATAAAAATACTTTATTTTCTAAAGGTTTTTAGGTGTCTACATTTTGCCCCTCTTTCATGTGATGCCGCAAGTGGCATGGCATCAAAGATAAGAAAATAAGATGCCCAAGGCTAGAGTAGAAGAGGAGAGAATGGACTGCAAGATGCCCCCTCAAGAAGGCGGCGGGGAGAGAAAGCAAGGCTCGATGACTTCTTGAAAAGTAAAAGAATCTGAGATGAGCAAGAAGACTCAGATTGGCTTAAGAGAAGAGGTTTAGTTAGCTCAAACTCTCACTACGGGAGAATGACAAAGGGAGAATCAGAGGCACAAGAGGAAGCAAGCTTAAGATCTCAGGGATTACAGAGGATGAAGGAGCGGAGCGCTATAAAAGGAATCCAGGATAGGGAGATGGATGATGGGATGATAAAGCTGATGCAATAGGATTTCAAAGAGTCAGATTGGCAGAAGATGGGTTTCGGAGATCCCTAGGACTAGGATTATGGATCTCGAAAGATGAGGCTTGGTGGATTGATTTGGATTGGTGGATCCCTAAGACTAGGATTGTGGATCCCTAAAGCTAAAGGTGAAGAGTGATTCAAAGAGATACTTATGCATAAGCTAGGGTAGGAGATATAGATGCTGGATATGGATGGGGGATAATGGAGATGAAGGAAAACCATTGAAGCTTTTTTGAGCAAGGGGATACTTCAAAGAGAAGTACCACCATGTAGTTGAGCACTAGATTTGCTATAGGACTGTTGGTTAATTGCCAAGGTTACCAAGAACATCAAGGCTATGTCACCAACCATTCAGAGGACTGACAGACTGACTCGAAAAAAACACACAAGGATTGCCCCACCATCACACATGAAACTTGGAGGAAATAGTGTGGAACTGACACTGGGTAACCCACAAGCAAAAAAGAAACAAATGAAAGACTTGATCAAAATCGTATGCTCAGAGTGCCCCATTCATAGCATACCATGATATGGAAGATCATGGCAACCTTGAGGAGGGAACAAAAAGATTGCTTGGAAAAGATACTTCAAGACCCAAAAGGGAAGATTCCAAATTAAAAGAAAGTGAAAATCCAAAAGAGAACCATTTGCCAACGAGATGGGTAGGATGAGGTACTAACAGACCAAGATCAGACATGAGGAAAGCTATATTCTACAAGGATCTATCGAAGAGAACCTAAGCTGATGGATCTGGGTGAGTGATGCATTTGGCAAGCTGAACTAAGAAGGATAACACTTTGGTGACAGGAGATCTAGCTAAAGGATGCATTGGAATAGCTAACCAAGATGTGCGATGTGTGCAAGATGTTGATCAAGGAGGAACTGACACAAAAGCTGGATAGATACAATGGTACTAAGATAAATAGGATGTACAAGCTGACGGACCAAGATATTTACAAGCTAAAGCTAACCAAGATAGTTAGAAGGAAGCAAAATCTTAGGATGATAGGATAGCGGGATGGTTCGATGTTGTGCAAGATGCGAAAGCTAAGGGTGGGGTGATAGTGAAAGATATGGATTTGGTAGGATGCATCCAATGATGATGAGAGATTTTGTGACCAAGGATAGCTAGAGGAGCAGGATGAGATGGCTGGATAGGATGGTAGATAGCTAGGATTATGATGGATATAAAGAGATGAAATTGGGTTTGCATGAGGATAGGCTAGGGCTAGATACCAATGACAAGGGAGGATGGAAAAGACAAGATCTCCAAGGAATATAGTGCCCCCAATCAAAAGATAACATGCGAAAGGAGGTCTTATGATGGATGTGATAGGATTGAAGCTAGGATGGAAAAAGTTGAAGGGGCGAGGGAGATGGATGATAGCTGGGATGGTTGGCTGAAGCTGCAGGAGATAAGTGGATGGTGTGAGATGGAAGATGGAGGGTGGAGGATAGGTGGATAGATTGGAAGATGGAGTTGGATGTCAAGAGATGACCAAAAGCATGAGGGCGATAGGCTAAGCTAGGGATGGCTTGATTACGCATGATGCTTGTTTGCCAAGTTTTCATCATGGTACTTGTCCAAGGAGGTTGAATTGCCAAGTTTTCACCAGTGGACGCTTTATTTTTTATTTTATTTATTTTTTGACTTTTTGACTTTTTGACTTTAGACTTAGCTGGAATATTTTGGCTTTCTTCAGCTGTTTTTGGCTTTTTTGGGATTTTTCACTAGCTGTTGGAATGTTTAATTTTGTTGCTAGCTGTTGGTACACCGACTGTGTGATTTATGCAATAGATTGGATTAGATGGGATTGATGGTAGGAGATGGAGGGATGAAAAGGTTGGAAAGGAGCATGAGATGGGGATGCTTGCAAGAGCAACATTGGCACATATTGGGATGGGTGTGAAAAGAGCATATGGAGGATAGATGGTAGATGCGGGTGTGACGGAGGATTTTTGGAAGCGTGCTTGGGGATATAGGCACCCAAGATGGAGTTAGGAGATGGGGGACATGAGTCACTGGATGGGGGATTAGCAATGGTGGATGCCTTTATGCATTGGGCTTCAACTTTTTTCTTTGGGATCCACATGGTTTTGGTTTTTCTTTTCATAGGCGTTTGCATTATTTTGCATTCTTTGATTGAATTTTTCCTTTTTGGAGTATGTCTTTTAGAATAGACATATGATTGCCTAGGCTGTGGATTTTTAGCTTTATGCATTTTGAAGTTGGCATTTACATTGCTGTGGTAAGCTTTGGAAAGATGGTTAGGAGAAGCTTTGTGAGATGGAGAGGATATGGGAGAGCGTGTAGGGGGATGATGATGGATGATGTGCCTCAATATGTGCCTTTGCTGATCTTGCATAGGAATGGAGGGAATAGGATTTGAATGATGGCTGATAGGAGGATGGAGGATGGTAGATTTTGGGACATAGGGACCCAAAATGGATTTAGCGGATGAAGGGGGGATATGGTAGGTTGTTTTAGGTTGCAAATATGGTGGAGGGGGGATGACATAAGATTTCTTGAAGGAGTGATGGGAGGCTGGCATGGGGGGTTTGGAGATAGGCTTGGTTTGGGGGTGTGGTGTACCAACACCTTTAGATGGTGAGCCTTTGGATACATATCCAAGACCATGAAATCCTAGATTTTTTTGTGCAATAATAGGCTTTCTGATTCCTTGCTCTTGTGGTCCTAAACCTTGACCTTGATAATGCCATCGATTGAGCATTTGAACTAGCTAAGGATACTTTTTGCTTGCAGAAAATGGTGGAAGTGCTTTATCAGATGTACTGCAATAGGGAGATACTATTCTTAATTCTTTTGCTGAGAGGAGGCCACTATAGATGAATGTAAGTGAACCAAGAGGGTATATTATAGATGGTGAAATAGCTTGGATAGGTGGTAAGATGGAAGCATGGAGTGGAGGAGATGGTAGGATAGGATCTTGATTTAGCTGATGGGATGAAAAGATATCCTGCAGTAGAGGAGGTATGGCTTGAGGTTTTGGAGATGGAGGGGATAGTGACTGCACTATGGATGGAAGACATGGTATGATGATATCTTCATTTATTCTTTAGGGGATGTCAACATGCTTTTGGGCAGGATCTTGATAGGATTGGTTTGGAGTGGATGGTGCGATAGGAGGTGAAGGGATGAACTCTTCAAAGGCAGCAGATGGATAGATGGTTGGATTTTGATGCTTGCGAGAAGTGGAAGGATTTTAAGCAATTTGATGGATGGTATGGGGATGATAGCTATGGGAGATGGAGGTGATATTATAGATGGGGAAGCTTCATTACTGACTAATTCACATGGTTGGATTAGATGACATGGCTTATCGACTACTAGAGGCGACTTTTCTTGTATTTCCTCTAGGAGATTCCTTGGAGACTCGTGTGTCAGAGGTGGAGGTGGATTGACAAGAATAGCTAGTGTGATGGGGGTGGAAGATTGGAAGCTTGGTTGATTGGGTGATGGAGGAGAAGTTGGGATATCAGATGGCATGACTAGATAGTTTGGAAGAATGTATGGATTTTGTGGGATGCTTGGGGGAATGTTTCTAAGGCTTTCAATATACCTGTCATAGTCAACAAGATTTTCATCATCATTGGAATAGGAGGTGGCGAGAACAAGGACAATACGACTGAACACATCATGATAGGTTTGAGATTTCATGTTTTGATGATGAGTCGGATGGGGATGGGGTCTTGCATATGGATGAACATGGAAGCTCATGGTTGGATTTGGATTAAGCAAAGAGTTTGGATTGGTTGATGAAGGATTTCCTAGGGAGAGTCAAAACTGTATGATAGACCTAAGGAGGATTGGCTGGAGATTTTTGGCTTTCCTATGGATTGAAGACTTCAAGGGCATGCTATCAAAAAGTGAGACTTTTTCTTTCCTATGCACTGTATTGGTGGAGATTGTGTCAACTTAAGGATAGACTAATGATCCTATGGGCATGACATGAGATTGACCACTTGTGGATACCAACCTTTAGCTCAAGGTGATGAGGGATAACAAGTGACAAAGCTAGATTACCCTAGACAAAGCTTTGTCAAAGAGATAACCTTGGTGAGGCTAGTGGATTGGTCAGATTGATTGGATAGCAAATTCTAGCAGAATGACAACAACTCTCTAAAGGCTTGGGTGTGATTTTGGATTGGGTTGCTAGTTGGCTAGGGGGGATGATTTGGAGAGACTTTGGATTTGGGATTGTTCTAAAGCAAGGAACTAGATGGATTCGGTTGCAACGGGGGAGCTTGGATGATTTTCTGATGAGGCGGTGACTACGCTAAGTATGCCTTGAGCTGGGAGATTTTTGCTTTTTTGGGATTTTGACCAAAGTTGGCAAACATTCATTCAAAAGCTATGAACAAACAAGAAAATTTTTTTTTGGAGCAAGCACGTCAAACACACCAACATCATAGGAAGCTTTCTACAAGGATGAAATTTTTTATATCTAGGGAGTCCTCGATATACGTAAGGTACATGAGGAGCAAATCTGTAGATGAAACCAAAAAGATGTCACACAACTGAGAGGAGTGGTAACCCACTTCTCCTCTTTCACTTCTCAAGGGTATAAAGTTCCTTGAGGCTTAGCCCGAGTGACAAAATCTTGATTCCAAGAGAGGTGTCTTTGGATTTACCTCCCGATTTTTATACTCCGCCGGAATGTTGGAGTTGAGGTCATCCCAAGGGGTGATGAAATCCCCAAGCATGCCTCCTAAAAAGTGTAAAAGAGGACCAAATACATGATCTTGGGCTTTAAAAGACACGCGTTTATTCCAATTGATGATTTATATTTTGTAAGCTATGATTGAAGACACTTGTGATTATGGCATACAATGTTCATTCCAATTTGACAACATCATCAACATAACGAAAGTCAAGAGATCATCAACATAAAAAATGTGAGCGTTATTAAAAATGTGAGCGTTATTAAAAATGCGTCCAAACCATGCAATGTTCATTGATTGTTAGGCATTCAAGATTGAGTGTGAGTTTGTTTTAAGCCCAAAACAAAGATGTGTGAAACTCGATTGCCAAGTGCGCACCTGGAGGCCCTCCACGTCAAGATTTGTCCAATTTTTATGCCCAAATGAAGTGTGAGCGAGATTAATGTGCATTCAAGAAATTTTCTAACTTAGAAAAGCCACTAAAGACCCAAGTGAGTGGAGTTTGATCTTTGTGGAGCACTTAACACCCTCTTAGGTAGACCCATCCCCATAGATGGTGCTAAGATTGCAACCAATGGTTAAATTGATGGGTGATTAAAGAGGGTGAGTCCAACTACAAACTTACTCAAAGCGTCTTTATTAGTTTTTATAACTTAGAAGATTTCAAAAATGTGGATTCTTTTTATGCCCCAAAAGATGATTATTTGATCTATGGCATTCAATATTGGATTTTTTTTTTTAATCATGCATTCATAAAAAAAACAAACTTGATTTTAATCCATGGCACTCAAGAGTGATTTTAGCAACATGCATTCAAAGAGAAGTGATTAAACATTCAAATTTTTTCCTTTGAGCATTCAAGATTGAGATTTTGTGTGTTGTTTTAAGAACTTTGAAGTGCTTTTTTTTAACCTTAGATCATTCAAGATTGTTTTGGACTCAAAAGTGAAAATGACTCTTTTGACTTTGGTCTTCATTCAAGATTTTGTGTTCTAGTTTGCATATTTTAAGCCCAAAAATGATATTCCTAGATTGTTTTGATGCATGAAAAATCTAAGAAACATTCAAGATTTTGCAACAAGACATTTGTTTGGAACAAATAACAAAGCTTTTAGGACAATTTTTGGCAACCATTTAGGACTCTTAATTTTCATGAGATTTTTAAAAGAACTTTAAAATATTTGCAAATGAGGTTCATTTTATCCTTGATTGATGCTTTGAGTTTGATTTAGCTTTTAGTGTGTACTTAGTGTTGATTTTGAACCTTTTGAAATGGAAACTTGAAGTTCTTTTTAAATTCCCAAAAATGAAGTGTTCCTAACTTTGCATGAATGCATCTAAAACCTTGATGTTGCAAGGATGCAAATGATTGGATTGGTTTAGTTTCACTTGTTAAAAGATTTTTTCTTTTTTGCAAATTTTTAATTTTTTAATGGATTTAAGTATGATTTGGGGGTTCATTTTAAGCACTAAAAAGAAGTGTGTATGATTTTGCTTCCTTAAAAAAAAATGGCCAAGATCTCTCACAAGAAGAAGAAGAAGAAGTAGATGGAATAAGAAGAATATAGACAAGAAGAGGAAGAAGAATTCCAAGTGCTTTGTCCACCTATAAGCTTGAAAAATCTGCAAATACTATGAGATAGACTATGAGTTCCTTTGTCTTCTTCATGCTCATGTGGACCTACAAAACCAATTTATACAATCCTACCAATCACAAAAACAAGAAAAATTAGCCAAAATTAACAAATGACATACAAAACTTGACTAAAAAAGTTAATAAAGATGACCCATGCGGGGTCCCACCGGGCGTGCCAAAATGTATATGAGCAATGTTAGTATGCTAATAGAAACCAAATTTAAATAAAGCTTCTACAAACTAAAAAAAATTCATAAACTTCAAGATAGACTAAGATGAGCTCTCAATTAAGAATATGAGCCATTAATGGGCTCTCTCAATAAGAAGCTCTCTTGTTGAGTGGCTTTGTCTAAATAGATAGGATGTATGCTCAAGCTTATGCTTAAAAAAGGGCTTCAAATGGAGTTGGAATTTGGGTGTGAGTGTATGATTTTGATGTAAAATGGCTTCTTAAAATGGCATTATGACTTTACTTCATGGATTGTGTTAAAATGGCTTGGGAGAGGATTCCTTAAATAGGCAAAGGGCTTGAGGGATCAGGGGCTAGGATGCAAGGATGGGGAAAAGCTCATGGAGGGCTTAGATTGCATGAGAAAATCAGGGAGTGACACATGTCACAGGGTGAGAGGATGGAGGAAAGGAGAAGGATGAGTCAACAAAGGAGGCTCAAGGGATAAAATATTCATAAAGACCCTCATAATGGCTTGTAAGAGCAATGAAAGGGCTTTGGAAGAGTCATTTATGGCCTAGTGGACTTCATAAAGTTTTATGGTTGGGATATTTTGAAGGAGATGAGAGGAATTTCGACTTGGGCTTGATTAGGAAGGTTTTAAGCTTGCTTAGGATTGTGCAAATGATTAGAGGATGGATTAGGATGGTTTAGGATTAGCTTAGGGATAGGCAAGTGGATGGCATTTAATGAGGGTGGGTGAAGGAGGAGATATTTGTTAACTTTGGCTTGGGTTAGTAAGTCTTAACCCATGTTTAGAGAATGTGACAAGGTTAGGAGGGGATTAGGATTAGGTTTAAAGACATCTTCTAGAAGAGTCTAGACTTTGGATGAGGATAAAGACTTTCTAGAATAGTCTAGAATTTCCTAGGATGAGGATGAAGACTTTCTAGAAGAGTCTAGAACTTCTTAGGATGAGGATAAATTAGATTTTAGGAAATAAATAAAGTTTTATTTATTTCAAGGGTTTGGGTTGAGGAGATATTTATTAAAACTTTTTTAATAAACATGAAGATTAATATTTAATCTTAATTAAATATTTTGAGTTGGGATTAGGGGTAGGAAGTGATGGGATTAGCCTTTAATCAAAATTAAAGAAGGATTAAAAGATTTTGGAAGAGGTTAGTAGTCTTAAGGAAATTGGCCAAGTTTTGGGCAAAATTTTTATTTTATTTTTATTTTGGGTTTTTTGGTCAATTTATTAATTAAATAATTAATAAATAAGGAAATAATGTTTAAATAAGATTTAAACATTTTTGGGAGGGATTCCTTAATTAAATATTTTTAATTAAGATAAAGGGATTTAATGGCATAAAAATAAATAAATTAATTAAATAATTAATTAATTAATTAATGATGATGTCATTAGGAATTTTTCAAAAAATAAAAATACTTATTTTCTAAAGGTTTTTAGGTGTCTACACAAAGATGGAAGATGTTTGATTAGAGATTAAGAAGGAAATTTGATTGCATATGATATTAAGATTAGAGATAATATTTTTCAATCAAATCCTTTTGAGGTGATTTGATCTTTTGCTAAGATTAATGATAGTTGGTTATGGAATAGGATATTTTATAATGTAAATTTTGACATCATGATGAGAATTAGTAATTCCAATGCAGTCACAAATTTTCCTAAGTTTTTAAATCCTACTAAAATGATTTACAAAGAGTGTGTGATGGGAAATAGACAAGGAACAATTTTTACAGCAAGACATTCTTTGCTAAAGAATGGATTTGGTGCATATCTTACAAAGAAAAGAACATATTATGGGGAGAGATAGTTCATTCTTTTTATTGATGATTATTCTAGGATGATGTGGTTTGTTCTTCTGAGAGAAATTCTTGAATCCTTTGATATATTCAAGATTTATAAAGCTAAGGTAGAGAATGAATCTTGATTAAAGATAAAATTCTTTAGTTAAGACAAAGGAGAAGATTTTATATATGATAAGTTTAAAACATAGCGTGAGGAGAATGATATTTTAGATAGACTTAAGCCTCTAGGAGACCAAAAAATTGCTGTAGTAGAAGAAGAAATATGTCATTTCTTGATATAGCAAGAAACATGATGCCAGAAGGAAAGGTTTCAAATGTACATTAGAGAGAAGTAATAGATATTGTAGTATATACATTGAATAAATTTTAGATAAGACATGAAATAGATAAAACTTCTTATGAGTTTTGGTTTGATCATGTACATATAGTTAAGTACTTTAGAATTTCTAGCAACACATGCTACATTACAAGAGATGATGAGATAGTAAAGTTTGATCCTAGAAGTGATGAAGACAAAAAAGTTATACGAACTAAACGGGTATTAAAGAAAGATAAATGAACAAGGTGAAGTTGTGAAAAACAAGGAAAAATTAAGGTGCAAAGATTGCTCTCAATAGAAAAGTATTGATTTTGCTCTTGTGACTAAAATAGAGGTAGTGATATTATTTTTTGCATATGCAACTAACAATAATTTCAAAGTGTATTAGATAGATGTCAAATATGCTTTCTTGAATAAAAAATTGGAAAAGGAAATATACATTGAGCAACCTAATAGTTTTTCATTGAAAAATCAAGATGTGGTGTGCAAATTAAATTGAGCATTGTATGGATTGAAGAAAGCTCTAAGAGCTTGGTATTCAAGGTTATATAAGTACTAATTACATTTGGATTTCAAGAAAGGTAGTGGATACAATAACTTATATTTGAGAATTATTCTAGAATGCCTTTTGGTTATTGAAGTATTTTTTGATGATATTATTTTTGGTGGGAATGATGAAATGAGCAATAAATTCTCAAATAAAATGAAAGGTGAATTTGAGATGTCTAAGATAGGTGAAATGAAATATTTTCTTGGTTTGAAAATAACTCAATATAAGTTTGATATATTTATATTTCAAATAAAGTATCTTAAGAATGTGTTGCTAAAGTTTATATTGGAAAATCGTAAACCAATTAAAATTCATATGGAGACTCGATGTAAGTTAACTTCTAATACTGATTCACCTAGTACCTTTTAGACAAGGTACAAATCTATGATTGGAGGATTACAATATCTAACTCAGACTAGACCTCATATAGAAAATACATTTGGAATTGTCACTAGATTTTGAGTAGAACCAAAGGAATCACATTTAACAACTATAAAACAAATTTTGAAGTACATGAAAGGAGCAATAGAATATGATCTATGGTATAATAGATCTAATGATTTTAACTTATATATGGATACTAATATAGATTGGGCTGGAATATTGATGGCAAGAAAAGAACAAGTAGAGGAGCATTCTTCCTAGGTGGGAGATTGATTTCATGGCTAAGTAAGAAGAATGAACATCTCAATCTACCACAAAAGAAAAGTATGTTGTTTCTTATAATTTCACCTAGTTTACATGGATGTAATAGATGTTGAAGGATGTTGGCATTTATTTTAATGAGACTACTATTATTATGAACTATGATAATACAAGAACTATAAACATGTTGAATAACCATGTTTTATATTCAAATACTAAGCACAAATCTATGAAGAATCTGTTAGAAATAGATAATACTGAGAGGGGGTGGGGGTGAATCAATATTTTCAATCCTTTTACCCACAACTAAATATTATTATTTACTTTATCATGTGCATAAGAAAATAAACCAATAGTGCAGAATAGTGTAAAAAAACATACACAAAGAGAGATCATGACACCATATTTTGTTAACTAGGGAAACCCTAGCCAATGGAAAACCTCAGTAGGGATGGAACCAACTAGATGATTCACTATATAAAGAATCTGGTTAAGGACATTGACCCTATTAGGAGTCTATGAAGCATGTATAGTGACTCGAGTCCCTGTTAAAAGACTAGGCCTTGTTAGAAGCCTCAACCTTGTTAGGAGTTGCTTCAACCCTACTAGGAGTTGCTTCAAGAAATAGGTATGCATACAATACTGAGTAGTTTTTTGTACTTCACAAATCTTTTGATTGATGATTCTTCACTTAAGAGCAACTATGCACATATTAATTTGCATATCCTTGCATCATATAGCAAAGTATCTCATTCACTTGTTACTTGCATTTCATAAGATCATATCAACTTTGCATGTACTGAACACTAAATCATCATTCACTTTCACACACCTTTTTCTCACACTTTACTTCACAAATAAAATTATTTATTTATACAAAACACATTGGTAAATTTTCCTTAGTCAGCTCATATAATGTTATTAGAGTTAGCTTATCAAGAAATTATAACTCAAAACAATAAATTAAATTACTAAACATATTTTGCTAATATGCTCTATTCTGTGTTGTGTTATCACTGCATCACTAATTTCTTCATAACTTGAACTTGGTTGACTATATGGACATGTGTACTGGTATATGTCATCATTATGATGTCATGCATCTCTTGGTCAACTAAGCAAGATAATATTCCAAGGGAATATTTTATTGTCATCAAATCTATCCTACTACTGTAACAGTGTCTAATACTTAGACAATTTTCTTCTACAACTAAATGAGGCTAATCTACAAAACAAATATGTTACCATAAATGACAACCATACCTTACCTTATCTAATTGATTGGACATATTACCAACTATAGACACCTAAAAACCTTTACAAAATAAATTATTTTTATTTTCTGAAAAAATCCTGATGACATCATCATTAATTAATTAATTAATTATGTAATTTGTTTATTTATTTTTATGCCATTAAATCCCTTTATCTTAATTAAAAATATTTAATTAAGGAATCCCTCCCAAAAATGTTTAAATCTTATTTAAACATTATTTCCTTATTTATTAATTATTTAATTAATAAATTGACCAAAAAACTCAAAATAAATTAAAAAATTATTTTTTGCCCAAAACTTGGCCAATTTCCTTAAGACCACTAACCTCTTCCAAAATCTTCTAATCCTTCTTTAATTTTAATTAAAGGCTAATCCCATCATTTCCTACCCCTAATCCCAACTCAAAATATTTAATTAAGATTAAATATTAATCCTCATGTTTATTAAATTTTTTTTAATAAATATCTCCTCAACCCAAACCCTTGAAATAAATAAAACTTTATTTATTTCCTAAAAATCTAATTTATCCTCATCCTAAGAAGTTCTAGACTCTTCTAGAAAGTCTTCATCCTCATCCTAGGAAATTCTAGACTATTCTAGAAAGTCTTTATCCTCATCCAAAGTCTAGACTCTTCTAGAAGATGTCTTTAAACCTAATCCTAATCCCCTCCTAACCTTGTCACATTCCCTAAACAATGGTTAAGACTTACTAACCCAAGCCAAAGTTAACAAATATCTCCTCCTTCACCCACCCTCATTAAATGCCATCCACTTGCCTATCCCTAAGCTAATCCTAAACCATCCTAATCCATCCTCTAATCATTTGCACAAGCCTAAGTAAGCTTAAAACCCTCCTAATCAAGCCCAAGTCGAAATTTCTCTCATCTCCCTCAAAATATCTCAACCATAAAACTTTATGAAGCCCACTAGGCCATAAATGACTCTTCCAAGCCCTTTTATTGCTCTTACAAGTCATTATGAGGGTCTTTATGAAGATTTTATCCCTTGAGCCTCCTTTTTTGACTCATCCTTCCCATTTCCTCCATCCTCTCACCATGTGACATGTGTCACTCCTTGATTGGTTGTAAGGAAGCACAATCCATGTGCTCTCCTCTCATGCAATCTGAGCCCTCCATGAGCTTTTTCCCATCCTTTCATCTTAGCCCTCAATCCCTCAAGCCTCTTGCCTATAAATTGGATCCTTCCCCTTTGCAAAATAACACAATCCATGAAGTAAAGTCATAATGCCATTTTAAGAAGCCATTTTACATCAAAACCATACACTCACACCCAAATTCCAACTCCATTTGAAGCCCTTTTTGAAGCATAAAGCTTGAGCATACATCCTATCTATTTAGACAAAGCTACTCAACAAGAGAGCTTCTCATTGAGAGAGCCCATTAATGGCTCATATTCTCAATTAAGAGCTCATCTTAGTCTATCTTGAAGTTTATGAATTTTGTTTAGTTTGTAGAAGCTTTATTTAAATTTGGTTTCTATTAGCATACTAACATTGCTCATATACACCAACAATCTCCCCCTTTGGAATTGATGGCAACATTTTGGGAAAATTGGCTAAGTCCCAAACATGTTGTCATGTCAATCAAAACAAATATCCATAACATAAGAACATAAAAAAAGCATTTGTATTTATGTTATGAAAGACTACATCCCTTATTACTTCCTATTACAACTTATTGCTCCCCCTTACATATTATACATATTACATTTTCTTACAATAAAATTTTCCATACATCTCCCCCTTTGAGATCAATGATAAAGGTATTAGAAACTGTCAAAATCTGATAGCTGCATATCAAAACTTGGAAAAACAATTGCTAAATTGGTCTTCAACTACTCAATTTGTTTCTTCGAACTATCCTTCAGTGCATTAGATACACTGATAAGTGCACATAAAGCATATGTTGCTACTTCTATTTCATTCAAATCTATAGCCATAAATTTTTCATATAAAGACTTTGTAGACAAGCATTCTTCCAATTGATTTTCTAGTAATGTTATTTGAGGGAATCTGTGTACTCTCAAAAGAGTGAATCTCTTTAGAATTTTCTCCTTCTCTACTTTTATTTCCCTTATATTTTCATGAAGTAGTTGTACTAAATGCTCAATGATGTCTACTTTCTGATTCTACTTTAAAAGGTTGTCAATGACTATCTGAAGCTTAGTCATTTTCTCCTTTATCTAATCATCAAAATCTTTCAGATGAATGTATGCTAAGTTGCACTTAGCATATGCCTATTTTCCTTCCTCTATGCACTGCCTTAGTGCTTTGATACATATATTTAGACTTTCTATATCATTTCTTATGTTAGTACACATAGTGTTTAGAAGCTTACCATCATGCTCAGTATGTGCTTGAATGGTAGCCACATTCATGAGTGTAGTGAACTCATCATCAAAGGCCTTGCACAAAATTGTTGCACATTGTTGAATATTAGATGAGGTGTCAATAGGGCTTATTATCTTTTCCATCTTATCCAAAACCATGGTCAAAGTCTTCTCAATTGACTTGACTAATTTCTTCCTTTCAAGAAGTTTGCTCAAGGAAGATATAAGATTCTTCACTTCATCTTCTTCATTAGATTGAGCTAGAGCTGCTGCTACTATTGTTTGAGTAGGAGGAGTGGAAATTCCTACTACTACTTATGGTGTCAAAGGAAAACTTGAGATACCTACTATAGTGCTGGTCTCCATCTTTTATGTAGTCCCCTGATCCTCTTCTTCATCTAAGCTACTATAATCCACAATATTGCTAACAATGCTAGCACCAAAATCCTTGAATGGATCTTATGATTTGTCAACAGTCACTTTGATGTTGTCTACTTGTATAGAGTCACTACTAATAGTGATGTGAGGAGGAGAACTTGGTTTAGCTACTAGTTTAGAACTGTGAGGAGGACTGCAAGTTGTAGGACTATCTTCCTTTGTCTGCATACTCTCCTCAGGTGTCTGGCTAGCTTCTTCTAGCTGTGCACTTACTTTAGGCTTTTAGCTTACCTCTTCTATCTATGCACTATCCTTAGGCATCTACTCACTATCTCTAGGCATCTGGCTTTCCTTCTTAGTCTGTGCATTGTCCCTAGGCATGGTGGACATAAAAGAAACTATGGCTTCTTGAGTTTCTTTATTGACTTCCTCATAATTTCCTCCCATGATAAGGATAGATCTTTTCTTATGCCTCAGTAATGGTGCTAAACCCTTCAGAATTTCTTTTATATCTTCTTCACTATTTACAAAGCATAACTTTCTCACCATGTTAATTCTTATTTGTTTATCCTCTTCTATAACTCTGCTCTTCCTATTTAGCAATCTATTGTACAAATCTTCAGGTATTTTCCCTTTTATAGTATCAAACCTCTTATCTTTCAAAATCATATTCCTAACTACAATATTTTCTAATTGTCTTCTGTTCATGTTATTATACAAGTCATAGTATTTATTTAACTGTACAAAATTGCCATCATTAATGATTTATATGTTAAGGTTTTCTACCTTTGGCTTCCATGCTTTTTGCCCTACTAATGTCTTGACTTCTTGATTAGCTGCTTCAACTGGCCTATCACTAGTCTCTTCCTCAAATTTATATGAGCTAAGCTGTAAATATTTTTCTCCTTTTTCTTGGGCCACCAGTAGTTTTCTTTACTCTCCTTTTAGAAGGGGTTGTGATTCTTGTGGATTTTATTGAAATAGATATTTCCTATATTTTTACTAGTTTTCTTGGTGGTTGTTGCTATGCAACTATTGCATAAGGAATAGAAGGAGTCTATGCACTTTTTTGGGCAACAGTGACCTCTTCAGTAGGTCTTGCCACTGCAGTGGGTGTAGGGGATAAGAGATCAATTTGACCACTGGCCTTCATTTCCATAACAAATCCCTTTACCTCATCAAATTCTTTCCTTGTCATTCCAGATTCATTTAAGATAGAATCAATAAATTTTTCCACCTTTTTCTTGGAGTCCTTTGTTACTTGACTACTTTTCACTTCTCTCATTTTCTCTGCATATGTCCCCCATCTGGGATAGTTAGAATCAACTTTAAAGGGAAGGATTATCTACACATACCCTTCAATAAAGTCCTTTCTCATCTCACATCCCATAGGTTCAATAAATTTCACCGAAGGAACTACTACCTCCATGCATGTAAAATCAGTCTTAACCATGAAACATAATTCATCCTTATATTTTTCCACAAGCACTGGAGGTATTCTATATCTTTTCTTCATTTTATTTTGAAAAGAATTCATCATCCTATACAAGTCATTATCTCTGACTGCTTCAGGTCTTGACCTATAAGCTTGAGTGATCTACTACATTGTGCACTCATTTTCATTCCATACTCTAATACCAAGAAACTTCTTAATAGCAAAGACAAATATGTATGTTAGAAGGGATTCAAATCTAAAAATTGCACTTCTTGATTTCTTGATTCTTGAGATATTATCCAATAATTATGTTCTGACAATATTGCACATATTAACCTCTTTGCCTCTTACTACCAAGTAAGCTACATGTAGAAATCTTGCAAGGATTAAATCTATTCTAGATCCATGATTAAATTTATACCCCAAAAATTTGCAAATGAGTCTTACTCCATCATCTTGGATTGAGTTGACTTTTATGTTCCTTTTGTTGAAGTATGTGTTAAGATTTGCCTCAACAAGTTTGTACACATTCTTGATGTTAACTGGATTACTGCCCTGATTGCTCAAACCTGTAACCTTGTGAATTAGGTCATTGTCAATACAAATGATGAAATTTCATAGCCATATAAGATCATCATGTACTCTACTAATAATTATCCTTTTCCATTCATTATTATCAAAATCTGTGTAGACCATATGTTTAACTAGGTTAAGACATTCCAGAAATCTATGTTCAAGTTTCAATGATAAATCATTATTACACATCCTTTCCAAATCCTTGTGAATCTCTAAATCACCTATGCTTTCAACGTTATAGTGAATATAACTTTTGATATCTTCTATGTGAAGAACATTTTTTGGAACTTGCAAAAATGCTCCAATAGGATCATCGAGTAAAGAAACAAATGGGTGTTTCTTGAAATTATACTTAGGCCTATTGCTTACATTATAAAGTTCTTGCCTTTCCATTTTGGAAAGATTATGCTCAATAATTCAGAAAATATCTTAGTTTTGTGTACTAGGGTTTTTGGTGATTTCGCATGCTTGCAGGCTTCTTAAATTCTCCAAATCTCACTTCAATCTTGCCAAAAAAATTTGAACAAGAAAATGATGTATGCAAGTTAGTTTGCATCCTTTAAATAATTCACAATCTATAATGCACAATAAATGCATATCTACCACTAGTTCAGTATATTGTCTCTGTGCAACAGAGAGTTAAATTTTCTTATATATCCTCATCCTAATCTTATTAGGTAATGTGCATTTCACTATAGAATTCTCTCAATGTCTACTATCTATTGTCAACTGTACAACCCTTGATATTTCCTCTAACATCAGTTATCAACAATTGATACTCTATTCCACTAAAAATGTTCAATTCTAGTGAAGCGAGTCACAGACAATAAGTGACTTCATTGTCTTATCAGGTATATTTGCATGAGAACTTTCTAGTTCCTTTGCCTCCACAAATGATTCCTTTAATTCATTTATCTACTCTTTCACTTCATTTCTTCTATTTTTCCTTTTGTAATTCTAATTCTTGTTAAGGTCTCTTCTATCCAATTTGCAAAACCTTGTTGTGTGTCCAAATTTCTTACATAACTGACATACAAGTACATCTCTCTTTTGTTCTTTTAGCTTGTCATCAAGCATTCTACAATTCCTTCCAATGTATCCAAGATTTTTGCATCTGTAGCAAACAATCTGTCTTCTTTCTCCACTTTCATTACTATGAGATCTTCTTTTGTTTCCTGCATGATTAGTGTTCCTACTCATCCTAGTATTTGTATTATCACTATCAAATTTAGGTTTTTTACAATCTACTGCATAATGACCATATCCATGAAAATTATGAAAATAAAATTTTGAAATAGGTTTGAAAGACTTACCTTCGCAATTGACTTCAGGTTCATCACATTAGGAAAAAGATTCCTTTCTTTTGTTATTCATATCTTGATTAGATTTTTTGACTTTCTTAGTGTGAGCAATATTCACTTTGTCTTTAGATATACCATCTGTCTTTCTTAGGTCTTTATTGACTTAAGGAGTAATAGGTTCTTTTCTTTCAATAGGTTTCTTAGTGAATTGGCCAAGAAAAAATCCAAGTCCAATCTTATCATAACTGGGTTTTGTGCACATATTTGTTCTTCAATTTTATCACTGTCAGTATATAATTTCTCAAGTTGTTGCTTGCACCTTTCACAATGGTGTTGTATTTTTCTAATTTTGCATGTTCTAACTTAATAGATTCTAGTTCTAATGTTACCTTACTTAACTAAGATCTTAGATCTTCATTTTCAAGTTTTATTTTAGAGTCAATCTTACCTCCATTTTTCTTTAGACTCAGCTTAAGTTCAACTATCTTTAACTCATGTTTTAGGATCTCATTTTCTTTCTTCAAATCTTCAATGTCATCACCCCTAGTCTAATTAGTACATCCTTTCTATTTGAGGTCATCTATTTTGTCCTTCAATTCACCAATGTAGGCTTTTGCATCCTTGTATCTATCTTTGAGACCATCTCTTTCATTAGTAAGAAGATCAATTTGTTCAAGTGCTTCTTCAAGATTTTTCTTTAGTTGTTCCATAGCCATAGGGATCTTTTTCAAGTTGTTAAGCCTATTCTGAATAGCCAAGCTCTGATACCAATTGTTAAAAATAGATAATATTAAGAGGGGGAGTGGGATGGATTAGTATTTTCAATCCTTTTACCCACAACTAAATATTATTATTTACTTTATCATGTGCATAAGAAAATAAACCAATAGTGCAGAATAGTGTAAACAACCATACACAAAGAGAGATCATGACACCATATTTTGTTAAATAGGGAAACCCTAACCAAGGGAAAAGCTTGGTGGGGATGGAACCCACTAGATGATTCACTATATAAAGAATCCGGTTAAGGATATTGACCCTATTAGGAGTCTATGAAGCATGTATAGTAACTCGAGCCCCTGTTAGGAGACTAGGCCTTGTTAGAAGATGCAACCCTATTAGGAGTTGCTTCAACCCTATTAGGACTTGGTAAATTACATACAAATGTGTGCAAGAAGAGCCCACTACCCTAACATGCAACTATACAATAAGTTCTTCAAGAAATAGGTATGCATACAATACTAAGAAGTTTGTTATACTTTCCAAATCTTTTGATTGATGATTTTTTACTTAAGAGAAAAAATGCACATATTAATCTACATCACATCCTTGCATCATATAGAAAAGTATCTCATTCACTTATTGCTCACATTTCACAAGATAATATCAACTTTGCATTTACTGCACACTGAATCATCATTCACTTTCGTACACCTTTTTCTCACACTTTACTTAGCAAATAAACTTGTTTACTTATACAAAGAACATTGGTAAATTTTCCTTAATTGGCTCATATAACATTATTAGAGTTGGCTCATCAAAAAATTATAACTCAAAACAATAAATTAAATTGCTAAACATATTCTGCTAATATGCTCTGTTATGTGCTATGTTATCACTACATCACTAATTTCTTCATAACTTGAACTCAGATGACTATACAGACATCCACATTAGTATATGTCACCATTATGATGTCATGCATCTCTTGGTCAACTATGCAAGAGAATATTCCTAGGGAATATTTTTTTATCATCAAAACTGTCCTACTGATGTAACAGTATCTGATACTTAGACAATTTTCTTCTACAATTGAATGAGGCTAATTTGCAAAACAAATATGTCACCATAAATGACAACCATAACTTACCTTATCTAATTGATTGGAAATATTTCCAATAGAATCATTTTCAAAGAGAGAAATTGGTAGAGAAGGAAGTAAGATTGGAATATGTAAGCATAAAGGAATAAACTCTAAACATTTTCACTAATAGTTTTCCTAAAGACACCTCTTAGTATCTTAGGGGTATGCTTGTGGTGATTTTAGTCCAATAGAGATTAGAGAACATTCATACACTTGGAAGTGATGTTTGGAATTTATCCTAAGGGGGAGTGATCCCATTGAGAAACGAAAAGTCTAAAATATCTTTTGATCACTTTTTTGGTCAATAATATTTGTTAGCACTTTATTTGTCTTTTTGGTTAGATATTTCTTTGATCCAAGAAAGTGTTGGGATCTTAGAAAGCGTGTATCTTTCTTAAGGAAAATAATTAGTTAGAAGCAATTATTATCTTAGGGGAAGTGATTATTATTTTAGTCACATTATATTACTATGAAACCCTTTTTTATTGATGTCAAAGGGGGAGAGATTCATGGGAAAATCCTTCATCTAGGAAGATATGTCTATGATAAGCTAGTAAGTTGTATATGTTGAGGATATTCAGTAAGCTATATTCAATTTTTTTGGATTAAGGGTTTTTACTATATATTTTGTTCAATTCCAAAGGGGATATTGTTGAGATTGGAGGAGATTGTTAGTAATCTGGAAGATTATTGAGATGGAATACATGTATTGATGATAGGTTTTTCCATTGATGTAAAAATATGCTATGTGGTTATAGATAGAGCTAGATCTTTTATGTTGTAGGATATTGATTAGTATAGTAAAGAAAAAGTTCAACAATCTTGAGTATGGGAGCATGACTTTGTATTGTAGGTTGAGGCTAGACATTATGTCTATAGTAGCAATGTTTTATGTATTGTATTACATGACTTAGAAGACTTGTTGCAGGCTAGTGGACATGGAATTATGCCAGAGGAAGTTGAAATATTTTGGATGTAACTTAGTTTCAAATAAGGTTTAATGTTTATGTGCATATAAGTTGTTAGAATACTTTTCTACATGTGTATGTTTGGATTTAAGCATTGTTTGTTTAATGTTAAAGTAGTCGCTAACATGTAGTGTGCAATATGTTCTGCTGGTAGCCAACTGAATGGATGTAGTGTGTTGAACTTTATTAACAAGAATAATGGATTAAAGTATGTAGTAGTATTATAATTATTTAAGGAGGTATATATCCCTTAGTGTGGTTCTATTTATTAATTTTTTCATTAGGGAAGTCCTAAAAGGCCAATTTCTTATTTGTAATTAATTTAAAGGAAAGTTATTTCCTTCATTTGTAAAGTGTGGAATGATGTGGAATATATGGTATGAATGGAGTCACTTTAATCAACATCACAAAACGAGCCTAAAATATTCCAATATTACACTTATTACATCAAATTCTCATAATGCAACTTCGACTACATGTTGACCATCATTGACTCCAATTGACCAATGAGTAAACAATGAATAAATAATACAAAAGCATGTCAATTGATTACAAAATAACATAAAATTATCCAAAAATGCATGAAACACCTACATGAAACCACCTAGTGACCAATTTTTTTGGAATTGGAGGAAGAATGGTAGGATCACATGTTATGTACCTACATCATACTCCTTGTGATAGAAAAAATCAATTCCATTGAGTTGCTCTTGAAAAGTGATTCCATCTTTGATTATGTCATTCTCTAACATCCATATTGTCTCAACTTTAGGAAGATCTTACCCTATGACTAGATACTCCTTTGTTGGTGTTATTCCTTGTCTTTCTAATCACCTTAGCATCAAGAATAGATTCTAATTTCATGAGTCTACTTAGTGGTAAGTCCTTAACCCATTCCATATCCTTAGAGGTTTCTTATGTCTTATTTTTTAAAAATGTTTAGAATAACTAAGAGGGGGGAGGGGGTGAATTAGTTACTCAAGGTCCATTAGCACCACCTATAAAATCAAACATTAAATATTTATTTTTCTTCTTATCCTACTATAGCTCAGTCTCTACTACATATTGATAAACAAAATTACTATAGTTCACTATCGTATTATTATTAATCTCATTTTAGTTTTGACAAGGAAGTGACAAAAGACTTAAGTCATTACTTTAAAAAACTCAGATTGTGTTGAGTAAATAGTGTATGCTAAGCAATATATGCAGTTAGTGTTGAGCACTAGTATGTGTCAAGTCACTCAAGTGTCGACCAAGTCATATATGATGAGTAAAATAGTGGATGCTAAGTCATTTAGGAATTGAGTTAAAACATTAAGGATATAGTTAATGTCGAACATCAAAGCTTTCAATTGTCGAGTAAACAAATTTTGGCATCATTGTTTGTAATGGCACAGACTCCTATGTAAACCATTTTTGGTCCAACTTAAGGATTTTTTTATGATTCTAGAAGATATATATGAAGGTATATTATGAATCCCTATGTAGAACATGCAACCAATCAGATAAAGAAATGTTCTAAGTGGAAAAATAGATGAATCACAATCATTGATTCCTAACTAACCCTAGCTTACCTAAGTCTTCATAAGGAGGGAAAATCCAAAAGAGTTTTCATGTGCAGATGAGAATACAAGGGAGAATGCTAAGTGGAAAGAGAATTCATGGTGACTAAGGAGGTTGTGAGAGAGGAATGAATTGCAAAATAAATTAGAGAGAATAGAGAAGAGTAGTTAAAGGACAAAAGAGATACATCTGATCAGGAGGATCAAGTACCCATTAGGAAAGAGGATATCTAATATCTAGTAGAGAGGTGCTAACTGAAGGATCAAGGATCAAATACTCTAACAAGTGAATCAATAAAAATATCTTAACTGAGTAGTCTTAATAGGCTTTTGTAAATCCTTTAATAGGGTGCTTGTTTTATTCCAAGTTCAAGTCCTCTAACAAGGTACACTTTTAGTAGGGTGTTGAAATCCTTTAGTAGGCTGCGATTTAATAGTCTTTGTAAACCCTTAATAGGGAAGATATTTCATAGGATAGATCATATTTTATGATCAAACAATTGTAACCTTCATTGGATACACTTTACAACTACAGTAGTGAACATTTGTGGATGTCATTCCCACTATAGTTTTACCTTCTTATTAGAGGGTTTCTGGGTAACAAACTTATTGTGTTATGTGTTATTTGTTTCATGTTATGGATGAATATGTGTAGCTAGATATTTTAGTTTACATGATAAATTATGAGATGGATGTGTGGTGAATGTATTATGGTTAAATTTGATTTATCCACCCCCTCCCCCTAAGAGTGTACTTTCACATTGTTAATTCCAACAATTGGTATCAGAGCCTTGTTCTCTAGAAAGGAAAGCTTTGTAGATTTGAGGAAAGATCTTGAATATGGAAGTCTACAAGTTGGGAAAGACTATTGAGAACAAGAAAATTGAAATCCATCTTGCACTATACCAACTCATGGAAGAAAGAGATGAACTATAGTGTTCATTGAAAAGAAGGAAAGAGATAGCTATTGAGAAAAATGACACATTACCAAAAGGGAGACACTACTAAATTGTTTATAGATGGAAACTCAAGTGAGTTTGATGCAATAGTTGAAAATTTGATGGAAAATAATGGTACCTTAACTAAAGAGGTCAAAAATATTAAGATAGATCAAGAAGTCTAATCAATGTTGCTAAGTGAGGTGACTAAGTAGAAAAAGAAAGATGAGGAAGACAAAGTCATGATTGAAGATGACAAAAGAACATTGACGAATAGACTAGAAGAGAAGACATCAGAGGTACAAAGAATTACTAACATGCAACTAGATGCAATGAATCAATTAATGATTACAAATCATGAACTAAATGGAAAGGACATTGAGATCACAACCCTAAAGTTACAAAATAAACAACTGAGGAATGAACTAAGAAAAGAAAAGGAATTTTTTGAAAGTTTTAGCAAACCTAGTGAAGCCATCAAATACTTTGAGAGACTGATGAGATCTCCTATATCTAATAATGATACTACTGGTTTATGATACACCAACACTAAGGAAGGAGAATCATCTTAAAATGGTGAATAGAGAAACAACAATGGTAAGAACTACAAACCCACTTGTCATAATTGTGGAAAGTTGGTTCATATAGAAAATGTTTGTAGGAGAAACAATGTAGATCAAAACCCTAAGCAAAAATTCAAGGGCTATTGTCATAAGTGCAACAAGCAAGGACATTAGGCACATGAATATAGGACCAAGACCTTAAGTGCACAAATATTTAAAGGATATTGCCACAATTGTTAGAAGTATGGACATAAAACATATGAATGTAGATCTAATGCCAAGTGGACATCAAACAAGAAGACAAAGGTAAATCATAATAGAAAATCTTATAATTGGGATTACAACACAAGGTACAGTTGTCACTACTATTAAGAATATAGACATGTTCCTAAGAATCACATTAGAACCAATTTTAGAGACAACCACAATAGATAGTTGAGTCTACATGCTTTAGCTATTTGAAGACTAGTCATATCATCAGAAACTATCCAACCAAATAACCAACATTGAGTAATGGTAATAATAAAGGCAAAGAAAAGGTCAATGTTGAGAAGGTCAAAGTGCATATGAACAAGACATGGAAGAAGAAGGAAGATTGCAACATGTCAAGTCCAGATGAGGTCACTTCATCCAATGGATTAGGTGATCACATCACCCCTAACTAGGCAATCAAAAGGTATGTTTGGGACTAATATTTCAAAGTTATTTCATATGTCAGTTCCAAGAATTTGAGTTCTAAAAAGATAATATATGCATGAACTAAGATGCAATGTATTGGTAAGAACCTAGTAGAAATCCATAGTTTTATTAGTTTTCATGTTATTGTTGAGTGATGGAATTATGTTAGTAGTGGCCAAGCTCACTATGGTTGTCAAGTGTAGTGGAAATCATGTGTAAGATAAGCAAGTAGAAATCCTATGATAGTTGAGCTTACAATTATATAAGCATAAAGCATTTATTATCAAACATCAAGGGTTATATAGTCAATTTTAGACTCATTTGCATTTACTAGAGATTGAAAACTACATGAAGAGCATAAGGAAATCTAAAGAGAAAGATTCAAGTGTTTACAAACTTGATTCAACTATTACTTGTCATCATTCATCAGATTCATAATGTATTTATCAAGTGTTGAGTTTTTCTATATGAGTTTTTGTAAACCCTACTTAAATAAATGGCGTCTAGCTCTTCTATAAATTGTAGGAAGGGAAAGAAGTTTTTAATGTGCAATTAATCAATAATGAAATAAGAAAACCACCCTTTTGAGCTATTACTGAGATACCATACAAGGGAGACCCATCTGGTGCGCTATCAGTGATACCACCATAAGTTTTAATGAACATGATGATAGATGCTGATACACTAGAAAGATAGGAGATGTTGGAGACATGGAAATAAGAGATGCATAAAATAAATTATGTGTTAATGTAGTTTTGAGGGAAGAGTATAAGATTGTTGAATGGAAAGGATTAAATTATGCCCTAGATTTTTCTCATGTCTTTTTTCTGAGCCATATTCACAATAATTTGGTTGGAGAATGGACCCATTAAGATCACTAAAAGGATCATGAACTAAGTGATAGGTTATCCAACCCTAGAAAAACTAAAAATTATAAGAAGTGATGCAAAGGAGGTAATTAAAAGAAATACATGGGCAATATGGAATAAGAGAGGAATGTGCATAGATATAATTTTTGATCCCTTAATTAACTTTGTAGTGAGAGTAATTTCTCACAAGTTTTCAATCAAGAAAATTGAACAATGTATCCTACATGGCTATGGATTTGGGTTACAAGATAGTGAAGAAAGACCACACTTATGACCTTGTCAAGTTACAAATTTAGTAGTTATCAGAAAACTTGGAAGACATAAGGAAGACAAAGAGTACACAATGTAGATTTGGTTCACTTCTTATCTCCATATTTTTCTATGTGCAAAATACTTTTCCAACATTTAGTCAAATAGCATGGAAGACCAATAGGCCAATGAAAGTTCAAATTTTAGAGTTGATAGAGCAACTTGGAGAGAATTTAAATATAGTAATGACAAGTTACTTTGAATATTTCAAGAAGCCTATGAAGAAAAGATAAGGATTTCAGTTTTAATAGTGGAGAAACATTATAATGATTTTTTCTTCTTAGTTAATGGTGCTTATACATATTTATAGGCTGTTAGGATAAACCACGGACAGAAATAAGAAAACTACATGCAAATATAACCAATAGCAAAAAATAATAGATCACACAAAAATGAACACAAGGCACCAAGATGTAACATGGTTCACCTAATCCCTGGGCTACATCCACCAAATAGCAAGTCCAATATTATTACAACCTAGTGATTACAAAATTATTACAATCTGTAATCCCTTATAGCTCAATACCACTGCAAGAAGCAATTTTGTATCATAACATTATGAAAATACCCAACCCTAATCCCTTTTATACAAGTATTAAACTGCTTTAGGGTTATAACATGTCGGCCATAAATTAGCCATAACTTTAGTGCCAAATCTATGAATAGTACCCCAAAAAAAATTTGGGCGATGCCCCGAACCCCACTAATTATGAAGTATGTACAATACTTTCTTGATCAGTCACCACAATCTAACAATCTCCCACTTGGGGACTGATTAGGCTCCACACTAAACAACAATCTCCCACTTGGAGATTGATCCTATAGCAGTACCACTACCATGTGGGGCTCTCACTAGATCAAACCACCCTGGACTCTACTATTCTTTTATTCATGTTCAATCTAAAAGACCAACCGAAGCTGAAGAGGAGTTCAACTTCTCCCTTGTTACAACCTTTGTCAACATATCTACTAGATTATCATTTGTATGTATCTTCTCCAGCTTTAACTATCTATCCTCCAAAACTAATAGAATGAAATGGTATTGCAACTGTATGTGTTTGGTCTTAGAATGCAGAGCTGAATTCTTTGCAAGATGAATGGAACTCTAACTATCTGTGAACAAATAATTATCCTTCTAAGGATTTCCCAATTCTTCCAAGAAGAACTGAAGCCATATCATCTCCTTGGCTGCCTTTGTAGCACCAACATACTCTACCTCTGTAGTGAATAGAGCATTAATCTTCTGTAACCTAGAAACCCAGCTCATGGCTGCCCCACCAATAGTAAAGACATAAGTTGTAGTACTCCACTTGGTATCAATATTCCTAGCCAAAATTGAGTCAACATAGCCCTAAAAATCAGTAGTAGAGCCCCTAAAATGTAAACACTTATTGGATGTTCCTCTCAAATATCTAAGAATCCACTTGACAACATTCCAATGCTCAAATCCTAGATGACT
Organism: Cupressus sempervirens; assembly: GCA_028749045.1. Taxonomy (NCBI): domain Eukaryota; kingdom Viridiplantae; phylum Streptophyta; class Pinopsida; order Cupressales; family Cupressaceae; genus Cupressus; species Cupressus sempervirens. The sequence goes on from CM053786.1 coordinate 918,965,203, forward strand.
CATATATCTGCTAATGACTCCCATTGCATGTGCAATATCTGGCCTAGTGCATACCATAGCATACAACAAGCTTCCTATAGCTAAAGCATAGGGTACCTTAGACATCTTATCCTCCTCTTCTTGTGTCTTAGGACACATCTCCTTAGTCAATTTCAAATGACCAAGTAAAGGTGTGCTGACAGCTTTAGCATTCTTCATAGAGAAATGTTGCAACACCTTCTCAACATAATCAGCCTGAGATAGCGTCAATGTTCAGTTCTTCCTATCTCTGTAAATCTTCATACCAAGGATTTTTTTTGCTGCCCCCAAATCCTTCATAGCAAATGCATGTGGTAACTAGCATTTCAACCCCTTAATATGATCCATGTTAGACCCAACTACAAGCATATCATCAACATATAAACATAAAATAATGTAGCTATCATCATCCATCCCCTTAAAATAAACACAATAATCTGAATGACACCTATTATAGCCATGCTCATTCATAAACCTATCAAATTTTAGATACCATTGCCGAGGTGCTTGCTTCAAGCCATATAAACTTTTCTTCAATTTGCACACTAAGTTCTCCTTACCTTTGACCTCAAATCCCCTTGGCTGAGCCATATATATTTCTTCATCCAAATCACTATGAAGAAAGGTTGTTTTAACATCCAACTTCTCTAAATGCAAATCTTTAGTAGCCACAAGACTTAAAATAGTACGGATAGAAGTCATTTTAACAACAGGAGAAAATATCTCATCAAAATTAATTCCCTTTTTCTGTGCAAATCCTTTTACAACTAACTTGGCCTTAAATATTTTCTTATCTCCTTCCTCTTCTTTCAACCTGTAAACCCACTTATTCTGTAAAGCCTTTTTACCTACAGGCAACTTGCACAAATCCCATGTCTTATTCTTTAGCAAAGAGTCCATTGAATCTTAGTATCCACCTACACAACTTCATCATAATTTTTAGGTTCACTAGCATCAGTAAGTAAAATAGAATACAAAGAGGGAGAAAATCTTTGTGGAGGTCTAATTTGCCTCGTTGACCGTCTAACGTTAACTAGTGTGTGTGGTATTTGTTGTTGTGGTTGTTGCACATCATGAGGAATGGCTGGAACATCAACTTTTGGAGTATCATCTAGCACTACACAATCATCTTCTTTCTTCTCATGTTGCTACAATAGATCTTTGTACAACACTTTCTCATTGAATATGACATCCCGACTTCTAACAATTTTATGATTTTCAAAATCCCAAAGCCTATAACCAAATTCATTAATGCCATATCCAACAAAGACACATTTCTTTGATTTAGCTTCTAGCTTGGTTCTATTTTCAGAGTCTATATGAGCAAAAGCTTCACAATCGAAGGTCTTGAAAAAAGAATAGTTCACCTTCTTACCGGTCCATGCCTCCTTTGGAATACCACAGTCCAAAGGAGTAGAGGGACCTCTATTAATCAAATATATTGCAGTATTGATAGCCTCTGCCCATATGTGTAAGGGCAACCCAACATGCAACCTCATGCTCCTTGCACGCTCCATTATAGTCCTATTCATGCGTTCAGCTGCTCCATTTTCCTGTGGAGTCCTTAGAAAAATTTTATGTCTATGAATACCATTAGTGGAACAATAATCTTCAAATTCATGACTGCAATACTCACCACCATTATCAGATCTGAGACATTTTAATTTCTTACCAGTCTCATTTTCAACCAAGCATTTCCATTTCTTAAAAGTTTGAAATACATCAGATTTTTGTCTAAGGAAATAAAAACATACTTTTTTAGTTGTTTCATCAATAGATGTAACATAATAATGAGAGCCACCAAGGGAAGATACCTAAGATGGTCCCCATACATCTATATGCACAAGCTCTAATTTCTCCTTTTTGTTTTCCTTCCCAGTCTTTACAAAACTCACTCTCTTTTGTTTTCCATACACACAACTTTGATAGAAATCCATTTTAACACATTTCAAACCTGGTAAAACTTTCTTTGAATGAAGTACTTTCATACCTTTCTCACTTATGTGCCCAAGTTTGTTGTGCCACAGTGTTGTATCAGAATCTATAGCAGCTATTTGTTCTCCTTGCTCAACTACAACAATTGTTCTTGAACATTCATTTTTCTCTGAAACAATCAAAGTAGAAGGAACAATATGACCTGTACAAAGATATAAGGTGCCTACTTTCACACCTTTTGCTACTACAAGGGAACCTTTTGAAACCTTCCAATTTTTATCATTAAAAGTAACTACACAACCCTCATCACCGAGGGTCCCCACTGAAATTAAATTCCTACTCAGCCTTGGAACATGTCTTACCTCATGTAGTAGCCAATGATTCCCATTCTGCAACTTAATCTTAATTTTTCCCTTTCCAACAATTTGACAGGGTTCATTATCCCTCAAATAAACAAGCCCAAAATCCCCTTGGACATAATCAATGAAATAACCTCTATGAGGTGTAGCATGAAATGAAGCACTAGAATCTAAAACCCATGAATCATCACCACTTTCTAAAGATAGAAGCAAAGCATCCTCTTCAGATTTGTTACTTACCACATTTTCCTCCTTGTCTCCATCTAATTTATCTCCTTCATTTTTCTTTCGATTCTAGCAATCTTTCTTTTTGTGCCCTGGTTTCCCACTGATGGGGACACAACCCAAGAACAGAATGGAACCAACAGAAAGGGAAAATTATATTAACTGAGAAAATAAGATAGTACAAATAGTGCAGAGAAAATAAACTTCAAAACATGCCCTAAGGGCTTACAATAGCATAAATCTGGAGAATATATCTCCTTTTAGCACCCCCTCTCAAACTCCACTCTGAACTGCCTTTTACAATGCCATAAATCTCCTTAAATAGACCCTGAAGGGTTAAGGACTAGGAGTACATTCTAGAAAGTGCTAGTAGGCATCCACCGACAAAATAGAAGGTTCCAGAAACTGCGTTAGAAGTCAGTGCAAATCTAGAAGAATCCAAAAATGGTAATCGAACTTTCGGGAGGCATAAATTTTGAACCGTAGCTCCGATTGACGAACCGTTTACATTTTCGGAAAGCTCTCAAAGCGCTCTATAGCCCTATGGACAAGCTTCTCTCATCCCCCATTTTTTGACCCTTTTTGAGGTCATTTAATGCCCCAAACCTAACTTTGAAGCATTCTTAGGAGGTCTCCAAAACCCAAAAAATTGCAATAACTTTCAAACCGTGGGGCCTATTGACCTGATTCTTTTTCTGAAATGCTCTAAATCATGATTACATTCATCTGGCCAATTCAAACCTTCTAGTTTACCAAAATGATGGCCCAAATACATGCTCCTATTTTTTTGAGATTTTCAAACGCACTAATAGTTGAACTATGAGAGTTGGAACCTTTATTTGAGCCAAATGGGTATCCAAAAATGTAAAGACATGAAACAGAAACTAAGTCTAAGTAAATTTTTTTGGGTGACACAGGATTGCCCTTATACCTCTGGATGCTCCTGCATCACCCACAGTACTGGCAATCATTTGGTCCTCTAGATTGAGACCTCTTCCCCTTTGACTTTCCTCTTGATTTCCCACGATTTCCAGAGTTACTTCCTCTCTCAATCATTCTGCCCTTGCTTTGTGCATTCAAAGAACTTCCTGACCTGAGGATTTCCTACGATTTTCCTCACTCAAAACAACACCAATCACATCATCATATTTTAGGGTACTAGATCTAGGAACAAAATTACTCACTGCCATTACCAAGCCATTCCAGCTTTTAGGCAAAGAACAAAAAATCAAGAGAGCCCTAATTTCTTCATCAAAATTGATACCCAAAGAAGATAACTGACTAGTAATAGTATTAAACTCATTTAAATGATCTGCAACAGATCCACCTTCTACCATTTTCATATTAAATAAACACTTCATGAGAAATACCTTGTTTGAAGCGGAGGGCTTTTCATAGAGTGTCGCTAGGGTTTTCATCAAATCTTTTGTTGTCTTTGCTTTTGTAATATTAAATGCCACCAATCGTGCCAAGCATAACCGAATGCTTCTGAGTGCCTTCTTGTCCAAAAGATCTCATTCAGCATCTAACATAGTTCCCTGATTCTTTGCTTTGCCTTCCAATGGCTTCCATAAATCCTTCTGATATAGATAGTCTTCCATTTGCATCTTCCATAACTGGAAGTTCTGCCCATTAAACCTGTCAACCCTCAGCTTACCCTCATATGCCATCGCTCCCACTCAATCGTGAGACTCCCACTTAACCGTGAGACTTTCTTGCAAAGGATAACTGAAAGACAACCTTGCTCTGATACCACTTGTTAGGATAAACCACGGACAAAAATAAAAAACTAAATGCAAATATAACCAATAGCAAAAAATAATAGATCAAACAAAAATGAACACAAGGCACCAAGATTTAACGTGGTTCACCCAATCCCTGGGCTACGTCTGCCAAACAGAAAGTCCAATATTATTACAATCCATAATCCCTTACAACTCAATACCACTGCAAGAAGCAATTTTGCATCACAACATTATGAAAATACCCAACCCTAAACCCTTTTATACAAGTATTAAACTGCTTTAGGGTTATAACATGTCGGCCATAAATTAGCCATAACTTTAGTGGTGAATCTAAGAATGGAAAATCTATGAATAGTACCCCAAAAAAAAAAATTTGGGGCGATGCCCCAAACCCCACTAATTATGAAGTATGTATAGTACTTTCCTGATTAGTCACCACAATCTAACATAGGCTGCAATACCTAGGTTTAGATGGATCCAACCATTTCCTGATGAAATCAAAGTGAATGAGGCATCTACAACTATTACAACTTTATTGGTAGAAGAAGTTGACAAGAGTGCCACCTCATTTGGAAACTATGAGGAAGCCAAATCAAGGATCACTATTGATTTGAAGACAGCTACTATTATAAGAAAGAAAAATAAGCTTGTGAAGAATCTACATGAGATATTTGGTGAAGGGGGGAAGAAGAAGAAGAAGATGATGAAAATGATGAAGAAGAACATCAAGCTGAAGCCCCGTTGGTGCTCATTCAAGGCCAAGGAGAAGATCAAGAAGAGAATGTTAAAGGTGTCAAGGTAGAAGAAGTTGAGGAAGAACCTAAGCCAACTGAAAAGAAGAAAAAGAAAGCAAAGGAGACTAAAGTGGAGAAATCCAAGAAAAAGCTTGTGAAACTTTCACAATAGAAGCTAGTAGTACTTGCTACTAGGTCAAGAACAAGGGCAAACATAAAACAAGTAAAGGAGGTAGATAAACCAAAAGGAAAGAGAACTATTACCTAAATAGAGTCAAGAATACCTTCAAAGAAGACATATGCATGGAGAAAATACATTCTACAACTAAGTTAGATGAAGAGAGGACAAAATTAGATGACATCAATCAATTTCAAGTGGTAAACCATAATCCCTCATTAGATATAGACAACTTGTGTGAAAATATCAAGAATAATGTGGATTTGTCTAGGTTTTTACATGTTTTATTTGATAAGTTATGAAAGATTGATCAAAATAAAGTGGAAGAAGCTATATATAAGATGATAGCTACATTTAAGACCACACGTATAGAGATTTCCAACTCACTACCAAAGGTTCTTTATGACTGAGTTGAGAAAAAGTGGTGGTATAATGTGACAACATAAAGATAGATTAGGGAGACTGAACTTGCAAGAGTAATGCCTACTTTAGATAAGGAAATGATAATAGGAGCCATAAATAAATTCAAGGGGAGATTTACCCCTAAATATAGAGCCTTTAGTATTTTTCAAAACAACATTGAAGAGGTTGTCAAATAGAGCCCCTAGATATGGAAAGTTATCCATGGGTTAACAACAAAAAAGCCAAGTGAACAAGTTCCTTGGGAATTTGGAGATAAGAAAGATGAACAAGGACAAGAAGTCCAAGTAAAGGATGGTCATGTGGGAGGTACTGAAACAAAAACAACAATATAGGCCATAACTGATGATAAGTAGTGGGATGATCAAAATGTACCAAAGGTACAAGTGTTGAGTGCTAACCCTCCATATGTAGACCAAGTGAGTCACCAAGACTCAATACAAATTATGGATGATCCTGAAAACTCTACTTAGAATATCAATCCCTTGATAGAGGAAGACATGAAGAAATTTTTGATTAACTCCACCACTACAAAAAAATTATCTAGCCATCCTATATTGGTGAGAGTAGATGAGATTGAGAAGGTCGAATTGGCATCTGTTGGTGAGAAATCACAAGAATTGTCCAAAGTGTAGCCCCCTCAATCTATAGAAGCACAAATTACAATGCCCATTGTGGTATATCAGGAAAAGGGTATAGTGATACTAGATATCAACACACTAGTGCCAAGCTCTTTAATGCAAGAAATATTAATAATTGAGAAGGATGGGATAGAAGTCCACATATTTCAAGAAGCTAGCCCTACACCTATCTCACAAGTACAAGGTGAAGATGACAACATAGAGAAAGAGAAGGATAGGACTGAAGAGTCAATTTTAACTATAATGATAGAGGAATAGATTTCTAGAAATACCTTGGTTACCTTACTATCTTTTGTATCACCTCCTACTAAACAAACTCTTCAATGGTCTAGTACAAATGCTACACCCTTACAAATATCAAGGCCTAGTCCTAGCACATCTAAGTATGTTGAAGGTACATCTTATGGAAATGATTGAACTACCAAATTTTGATCTTGCATCAATCACCATAGAACAAATGAGCATTTTATACAAAGTTCTTGAAAGGATGAAAAACCAAGAGTTGCTTAGATAAAATAATAAGCAGAAGAAAGTACTTCATGACATCAAAGAGATATTTTTTGATGCATTTAGTCTACCAAAGTCAAGTGAAGAAAAACCAATAATTGAGAAACTAGTCCATATAGTTGATAAGATTAGGGATGAAGACCTAGACTACAATATTAAACTTCTAAAATGGTCTAAAAAGATGTTTCACTCTAAAGTTCTTGAAAATATTTCTAGTGTTATTGCACTATAACAAGTTGATTTAGCAACCAAAATGGAGGATGTGAAAAAGGTGTTGGAGAATATCTTTTCTCTATACACAAAGGTTTGTGATGTGAATTTATTCACACAAGAAGTATAGTGATGCATGATGCTCACTATAAAAAAGAAAGAGAAAAAAAAAAAAAAAAAACTTTTGTGGAGGAGAGAGAAAGTGACAAAAATAGAAGAAAAAAAAAAAAATTGAAAATAGGAAAAATGGAGAAAAGAGGAATTTCTATTTTCAAGGTGCATGGGTGGCATAAATAGAAAATAATAAAAATAGTTGTCATTCCATTAATCGAGGTGTATAGGTGGCAATTTAGAAGTTTGTGGAAAGCTCCTTAAATCATGTATTTAATATTTGTTGGGTGCTTAGTTGTATTTGGGTGGAAATTTAATATTTATTTAAAGGTAGTTTTATTTACCTTTTATCCCACATTGGTTGTGTTTCTAATGCATTGGGTTAGAAGTGCCTATTTAAGCAAGGCTTATTATCATTTGTAATCAAGTTGGAGAAATAGAAGCTCTTCAAGTAAAGCTCTTCAAGCAGAAGCTCTTTGTATGTAATCTCTTGTAAGGAAGTTCGAGAAATAGAAGTTCTTGCATTGTAAGCTCTTCAAATGTAATCTCTTCTAATGGATTTCAAGTATTAATGGATGCTTTATGAAGCATTTGTGTCATCTCTCTATCTCCATATTGTTGCATTTTTGGTTGTGAGTTGGTACGGGTGGTGTGGTCCGTCATCAGTGGTATCAGAGCGGGAGTTCCTACGCGTGCGGATAGATCGCCAAACGTGAGGCAGTTTGCACCAGGACCTTGAGTTGGCTGAAGTTTGTCAAGAAGTTCTTGATTGTGTAGACAGATCGCTGACTGTGAGGCAGTTTGCACAAGGTTCTTGTGTTGCACTAGATTTGTCTTCAAAAGACTTGATTATGGAGAAGAGAAAGAAGAAGATGACTTTTGTGATTGGATGGATTCTAAGGATTCCTCGACTTGAGAAATTTAGAGCAACAAATCAAAAATCATTGCTAGTTGATTTGCAAAAGCAAGTGAATGGATTAGAAGCAGAGTTGCGGAAACGAAGAGTACATTACCAAAAAAAGATGTTGATAATTCCTTGGATGTGGAAAAGAAAGATGATCTAGTGGAAGAGCAAGAGGATGCAGAGGAAATCATTTGTGAACCTAAAGTTGAAGAAGATGAACAAGAAGAGGAAGAGCATCAAGATGACAAGATTTATGAACTTGAAATAGATCAAGATGATTTGGAGATTGCAGCAATGGAGGAAAATTATAGTGCCTTCATTGGAGATCATGCAAGTGGAGTAGTAAATTCTTATGAATCATGGAATGTTGTCTTTGATATGAGTTTAAAAGATATTGATGATAGTTTGCATGAGGATCTTGTTAGTGATGTGTGGTATGCAAAGGAAGATTGGTATGGTGTTGCTGGATTTATTACAGGTGTGATTAATTCAATAAGATTGGATGAGGATGAGATTTATACTTGGATAAAGTTCATTGCAAAGGAGAAATTTCAGTATCAGATACTTGTTCCAGCTATGTGTTGGAGGAAGAGGAAAAAAAATCTATCAATAGTGGCTACTTCATTTTGTGAATCCATACTCACAAAATTTTTCCTACCATGGGAGTCGAATGCAGGAGCATCCTGCATCAGCAAAAAAAAAAATGTGGAAGATTTGCATGTTGGTTTTCTTGTCCCTATTGAGGTGAAAGCTTGTGGTGAAGATGAAGATGGTTCTATATCTCTCTTTTGACATCAAAGTGTGGGACACACTTTTCTATCTACCAAGGGAGTATGATGCAGGAGCATCTTGCATGGGAAAATTAAATTATTAGAAAAAAAAAAAAAAATTTGTGTGGAGGAGAGAGAAAGTGATGAAAATAGAAGGAAAATTAATTAAAAATTTGAAAATAGGAAAAATGGAGGAAAGAGGAATTTCCATTTTCAAGGTGCATGGGTGGCATAAATAGAAAATAATAAAAATAGTTGTCATTCCATTAATTAAGGTGTATAGGTGGCAATTTAGAAGTTTGTGGAAAGATCCTTAAATCATGTATTTAATATTTGTTGGGTGCTTAGTTGTATTTGGGTGGGAATTTAATATTTATTTAAAGGTAGTTGTATTTACCTTTTATCCCACATTGGTTGTGTTTCTAATGCATTGGGTTAGAAGTGCCTATTTAAGCAAGGCTTATTATCATTTGTAATCAAGTTGGAGAAATAGAAGCTCTTCAAGTGAAGCTCTTCAAGTAGAAGCTCTTTGTATGTAATCTCTTGTAAGGAAGTTCAAGAAATAGAAGTTCTTGTGTTGTAAGCTCTTCAAATGTAATCTCTTCTAATGGATTTCAAGTATTAATGGATGCTTTATGAAGCATTTTTTTCATCTCTCTATCTCCATATTGTTGCATTTTTTGTTGTGAGTTGGTACGGGTGGTGTGGTCCGTCATCATATAGAGGGCTATTGAAAAACTGTAAGGAGATCTACAGTCCACAAGTACAACATTGAAACTTTCTCCTTGTCAAAGCCAGACTCATTTTTAGAGATTACTCTCTAATCAAGGTAAGTTAGCCACATTATATTCAAAAAATGAAAACATAAGGGCTACCTTGATTAGCATCCAGACCATTTTGATCCCACACATGGAAGTATTACATAAGGAACTAGCTTTTTCTAAAACATTGATCAAGAAAGATAATCAATTCTCTACATATGATGGCTTAGTTGACCTTGGTACCTAGCTAGATATTCAATACCGATCTCTAGAGGTAGCATGCAATAATTGGGATGCAACATTGAAAATAATTGAGGTCCACAAAATATTTTTGGACAAATACACTATAAGTGTACTACCATAAGTGTAAAAAAAGGGAGATTATAAGGTTTTTGCAAGCAAGCAAAGTACATTTTTGAGACAAAATTAGGGAACAACAGTAGTACAACATATTTACTCAATAGGAGTTAGATAGAATTTAGCAACAATAAGGAACACTCAACTTAGGGTTAGTTATAAATTTTGGAGAGGTATGACTATTTAAGTTATTAGTTGTGCAAAATTTTGGAATTTCATATGAGAGCCAAGTGATGTATATAGATTATTTTAGTTATGCACATAAGTTAGGTTGTATATGCATGACAAAATGTTTTTTCCACTCATCTCAAAGAGGGAGATTTTTTTATCTCATTTTGGTTTTGACAAGGCAGTAATAAAACACTTAAGTCATTACTTAATAGAACTCAATATGTGATGAGTAAATAGTTTATGCCAAGCAATATACATAGTTAGTGTTGAGCACCAGCATGTGTCAAGAAAATGGTATGTGTTGAGTCACTCAAGTACCAAGCAAGTCATATATGTCGAGTGAGTTATATATCAAGTAAAATAGTGGATGATGAGTCATTTACAAACTGAGTTACAACATTAAGGATATAGTGAATGCCAAGCATTAGAGATTTCAAGTGCTAAGTAAATAGTTTTTGGCATTGTTTCTTGTAATAACACAAACTCCTATGTAAACCATTTTTGTGTAGAATTGAGGATTGTTTAAAATTCTAGAAGATATATACAAAGGTATATTGAGAATCCCTATATAGAACATGAAACCAATCAGATAAAGGGATATTCTAAGTGGAAAAATGGATGAATCATAATTGTTGATTCCTACCTAACCCTACCTAACCTAAGTCTTCTTAAGGAGGGAAAACCCAAAAGATTTTTCATGTACAAATGAGAAGAGAAGGGTGAATGCTAAGTTTAGATAGAGCATTCATGGTGACTAAGGAGGTTGTGAGAGAGGACTGAATAGCATAATTAGTTAGAGAGGACATAATAGAGTAGCTAAATGATAGAGGAGATACATCTGATCATGAGGATCAAGTACACATCAAGAAAGAGGAGATCTTATATATAATAGAGAGGTTCTAAGTGAAGGATCAAGGCTGCAACATTCTAATAGGTGAATCAATGAAAATCTCATCGAGTAGTCTTAACAAGCTTTTGTAAATCATTTAATAGTGTACTTGTTTTATTGCAAGTTTAAGTCCTCTAACAAGGCACACTTTTAGTAGGGTTTTGAAATCCTTTAACAGGGTAAGATTTAACAATCTTTGTAAGCCTTTAACAAGGAAGACCTTTTGCAGGGTAGATCATATTTTATGATCAAACAATTGTAACTTTTATTGGATACATTTTACAACTACAGTAGTGAAAATTTGTGGGTGTCATCCCCACTCCATTTTTACCTTCTCATTGGAGGGTTTTTGGGTAACAAACTTATTGTGTTATGTGTTCTTTGTTTCATGCTATGGATGAATATGTGTAGCTAGCTATTTCAATTTACATAATAAATTATGAGATTGATGTGTGGTAAATGTTTTATGGTTAAAGTTTTAAAGTATTGATTCACCCCCCTCCCCCCCTAGAGTTTACTTTCCCATTGTTAATTCCAACAATTATAAAAAACTTTGCTGAATGTAAAACATGTAAATGAAAAGGACCATAAAAAAATCAACACAAATTTGAGACTAGGATTTTATGTGGAAACCCAATTTGGGAAAAACCACCAACAACATGTCTCCACTTTTTCACTCTTTTGAAGTGAGCTCTATAAGGAGCCAACCCTATTAAAGGTTACAATACACATTGTTAAATGTGTCTTGGTTAGAGGATTTAATCACCCTGTTAGGAGTGGCCTTGTTAGAGAACTCTGATCATTCCATTTAGAATGTCATCTTTCTAAAAGATTTACATAGACTGTTAATTCCTTCAAATGATTGTTAGATCAACCTTTGATTAAAAGAATTTCAATGCAAACTATTTACAATTACTAGAAAGAAAATAGTAGGGTTTTTATTTGTATGTTTACAACTCACTTTTGTAGGTTCAAATCACTATTTGATTCATGTACTGATTCACTGATAAGTCCCTCTTTGTCAATTTTGTCCTCTACTTTCTTATAAACCATTCAAGAAGTCATCCTTCTTCACATCAAAGTTAAGCCTTCTACTCAGATTCACTTATCAACTTCACCCATCTCTAAGCAAGCATTTCATTCTCTTACTTTTATCTCACATTCACACACTTGTGTATTCATCCTTGTACATATATGATCCACCTTTCTCTATGTGTATGTCTCTAAAGTTTGTCGATATACCTCATTAAATAGGTAATTCTTGCTTTTCCATTTTCCATTTTCCTTAAATAGATAATTCTCATTCACCAAATTTAATCTTAGGTTTGATACCTAATCCTCTCCTTGAATTAAATTATCTAACTCATCAATCTTATCTTCAACACAATTTCCATATCCCAACAAATCAACTAACTCAATCGGAAATCATGATTCCTTAAAGATATTCAAAATACTATTGTTTGGAAATCACTAAGTTCTAACACTCGATCATCACTTAATCACTCAATCATTGTACAACATCTTGGCTCGGCATTAGCTAGCTTTCTTGGTCGATACTTATGCTCAAATGACACTAGATTTTCTCATCACTTACTATGGCTCATTTAACACTAACATCACTCAACATTCCTTAGGGGAGAGGACCTAGTACTTGAGCCTATTCCAATGGTTGTGATAGGAGTTGTTAACTTAACACCCACACTTGTTTTTTTAATATCCAACATTTTTGACAAGATTGTACCAATAGTTGTGACTTTAAAGTTGTTTTTGCTAATGATGATTACCCATAAATGAATGAAAAGTGTCCCTTTTCCCAAAAAAAAAACAATAGTGTGATTCCACATTAGTTGCACAAGTATGGTAGTCTCCAATGCACTTTGATTGGTCTCACTTTTTTTTTGGGGCTGTTTTGGACACTTTGGAAAAAGTATGATGATGTGGAATCATATTTGATGATGTGGCTCTAAAACCTTAGTTATAAGTAGCGGACTTGCCAAGTAAGCTACTATCAAAAAATGAGAGTGATTTGAAATTTCTAGATAGGATTTTGAGAAGCGCAAAGTAATGGTGCTCAACTAGTGGGTCCTCTCCCCTAGTCATTTACTTTGTTGGGACTCAAAATTGAAGCCCTAATTTTTAAGTACCATTCCAAACTTTTGATCCCTATAAGTGCATTTTAATGCATGTGTACTCGGTTGTCTATTTGAGTACTAAGAGGTGTTTAATGTTTTTAACACCTTGCATTCAGTATACCCATGCATCCCATGAAGATGAATTGCCATTCTAAGTTATTATGTGAAGTTTTGTTTTGAGCAATGTTCAAATCTACATTTTTGTTGAAGTGTTAAGTAGTGACAAGAGACTAAGTTTGTAATTGAATGTCTTGTGCCTTGAAATGTTTCATTACTTGCCCCTTTGGGAGTGTGAAATAATTATATCAAAGAACCTATTTTTTAGATTTTTTTAGATTTCAATTCATTTCAACATGTTTTAATTAGGCTTTGAATCCCTCAAAGTCAGTTGTTTACTATTGTCATGTTGATGTAAATTGTTCAGAATTCTAGGAGGCCCTATTTGATTAGTCATAACTTGGAGCTAGTTGACCAAATGAGAAATTTCCTTTTGCATTTCATTCCAGAGGTTAGAATTTTCTATGTTTTAGGTTTCAGCTTATGATGAATTTGTTTGACTTATTTTCGAACACAATTCCATATATAATTTCTAAAGATTTACTAGTGTCATAAAGTACAGATTGATTAGTACCCTTGATCGAGATGTCATAACTTTGAAACTGTGATAGGTGAGATCAAATGGATTGTATTGTTGTGTTCTACTTTGAAAATACTTTAAGTGTGCCAGTTTGAAATTCTTCACAAATCTATCTGCACACTTTCCAAGGTCCATTCCTTTTGCAAAATCACCTTTCTACCATTATTTCTAGTCATGCAAATCTGAGTAGCCCACTTTGACCATTTGCCAAATGTTCCCAATTATTGATCGTGAGCCCAAATCCTAGATTTATACTCATCTCATGACACTAAACCAATGCCCCATTTTCATGCCCCCAAGTGTTAATTTGGTCTATTTTTAAAGCCAAAACTAAACGTGATCTATGATTTTTTGACATGTTTACTTTTAGGCAGTTCTAAGGGGGCAACTTTGACAGTCAATATCTTTTGACCCAGGTGTCATTATGAGATGAAATTTTAGAAGGTAAGAGAATGTAGAACATAGAATTAGTATCTCTAATTTCAAGGGTTGATCAGGTGTCTTAGTTAGTTTTCAAGGCCAGTTAAAGGACCCCTAGGCACAAAATAGACAATTTGAAGGAGAGGTTAAAAACAAGTTTTAAAGGTTGAATCAACCATGCAAATTGATTGTAGTAAGTATCAAGAGTTCATTGGATCAATTCAAGGGGTTAGGTGTTTTAGTTTGAAATTTTTTTAGCTACACTTGCTTTGGGCCTCGACTAATCACATCAAAATGATAAAGCATTGGGAGATTGAGGGTGTTTCTTAAAGAGGGTTTTGAAAAATAATTGAGAAATTTATTTTCCAATAAAAGCATGTATTTCCCTCACCATGTTGAATTTAAGAGTGGAAGTGGGTGAAGCCACCATTCTGAATAAGATATCATCAACTCATAATATGATCCAAAAACACTTTCAACCCCAAAATTACATTCAATATCATTCAAACCCAAAAAGACTCACAATTACTTTCATCATCAACTAGATGCTTCTATAGTTCAAACATAACAATAGTCTATGAATGGAAAATAAGCCCTAGAAAAAGTTGAAGTAGTAAGAAACTTACCCAAGATTAGAGGAATATTTGGAAGAATCATTATTCTTTTGCTCTTGTGCATTATCTACTACATTTTCCTCATTTTCTTTGTCATTGCTATGAATGGATTGTGTATTATCCTCTACCTTAGATCCTTCCATACTGCCTTGTGGGAGACACTAGACTTGAGATAGCAATAGACCACATCAAACCTATTTTGAGTTCATATGCTTGGTTTTAAGTCATAAGGAAAGTCATGAGCCACCCACAACATATAAAGTCCAAGGCATCAAGGACAAGGATTGACTCCCTTTCATGTCATCATTGTTCCATTAGAACAAGGGGAGGATATATTTTTTAGAGGAAAAGTAATTGCCAGTGGTTGACAAGCACATAATTTGAATGAACAGTCATACTTTTAGTCCCACATTGCCCAAGTAAGGAGGTATTTTGTATTTTAAATATCCAAGTGCTTTAACCTTAAGTGTCTAAGCTTTATGCTTTATGACATAAGGCATCACATTTCCCAGGGACCACCTGACCAACTTGAGGGAAGTAAAGTCAAATTTTGACCAAGCACGCATAGCATGAAATGATGACATGGCACATTGATAGGACATGACTAGACCTAACAAAAAGTGACAAGTGGAGTCAAGTAGATGAGTTACAATGCAATATGTGGCACAAAAATTGAGGTCAAAAATGACATGGTGATTCAAATTCGATGCTCTAGATTTTTCCATTTAGTGAGATCCAATAGTGGGCGCTTCCATGCATTATGAAGTTTCTCAACCATTAGACAATGTAGGGAAACACTTAGCTAAAATGTACCAGTAGGCCACAATCGGTGGTAATGTGGCAAGGTAGGTTCCAGCCAATAATGGGGTGTCATGTGGTGATGATGTGGCAGGCACCTGATAGGAGATGACATGGTGGTCACTGAGTAGTAGGAGGTCCAATGAAATACTACCATGTGGAAAACTAGTAGACCAATCAGAGGGTGCCACATGGTGCCTAATGGTAGGTGATAGAGCAGATGACCAACAAATTGTAGGCAGACACATGTCATGTCTAGTCAAACTTGAGTTGACCCAAAATGCATAAATGGAGGGAAATTTCTAAGTTTGGAAAATATTTTATTATTGTTTTCTGATTTTCAAAATATAGGCATTTTAAATGAAAAAGGGTATATTCTAAAGTTTTGATTTTAGGGACTTTTAAATTTTTTCATTTAAAATTTAAAAAGAAGTGCAGACCTATGAAGCCAATATAGGGCATGATTTTTCAATTTGATCCTTTGGACATTCCTAATATACTGACATAGCACTATTAGATATTTTCAAAATCAAGAGAGAGAAAATTTTCCATATGTGTGGTTTTTTTTTGCATAGGAAGCCATTGGTTCAAGATATGCAAGGTTTTGTACCAAGTACCCATTTTTCAGTCTCATTCGGGTATAGCAAACCAAATTTGATTTTTGATGAAATGGTGAACTAGGTAAATGTCAGAGGTAGTAAAAATACAATTAGGGGCAGATTTTCTCACCTCCACGTTAGTTTAGTGAAGATTTTATTAGCACTTCAGATGCATATCTAATGTTTTTTGTTAGAATAGAGTTTCTCATCAATTAGAGGAGATATTTTCAAGTTTTTTACAAACAATGATGAGAATCATATTAAATTTTAGTTGTAGAAAGATGAGAGATGCTTTAAAATTGTAGGGAATGAAGATTCAAGTGGACACATGTCACTTCTACATCAAACCCAAGATTTCATTTCTTTCATATGTCTTTCTATTTCTAATTCATAGTAGGTTCTAGTTTCTTGGATATTTTTCACTATTACGATACCACAAGAATGGTTCCAATTAGGTTGAAATTTTTGTCATGACTATGGTACCATTCTCTTTAGCATATCTCTCTATTATGAATAGAAGTAAATAAAACTAATATAGATAGCTCTAATCTATTTAGTCATTCCAAGAGTTATTCATATGCATCTTGAATGTATAGTTTCAAAGAAATGAATATAATGAGCAACAAACCTTTTAGTTTCATTCTAATTTTCATCTCCTATCTCTATAATCTATAATGTTTTGTGGTTTAGAGACAAAGAACTTAGACCCATTTGCATCCCCTTAAGGTTGTATGTCTGGTATGTTTTATTGTTGGAACAAAGAGCTAAGTAAATGCTTGATGTATTTGATAGGGTTTCTGGTTACTTGAGAAGGATATTTCATGAGAATGAGGTCTTTATGAACACTATTGTCTAATTCACAAAGTGATAGGATAGATCTGATCTCCTAATGTATGGAATATGTCACTTGTACCATAGATGTATGTGTGTGATTTTTGGAACTACCCAAGAGATAAGACACTAATCATCTCTAGGATCAACTTGGTTTTATTGCATATTTAGGGATTTGCTAAAATCAAATTATAATCATCCATTTTCTTTTCATTTAAGAGTGGAAAGGATGCCCTCACTTAGCTTATCAATTTCTTAAGTCATGTTATTAGCTATTTCATTTCTATGATCTTTAGTATAAGTATAGAGGATATAAGGGTTCTATCTTCTTTGTTTTAGATTTAGTGTATACCTTGAATACTGGTACCATATGAAGAATCTATAGGTACACTTGCCTAAGTTTTGCAGAGCTTAAAGTAGAAGGGTCTAGCCGTAGAGTTGGCCCAGTGTCTGAAAGGATATATTGCAGATGGGAAGTAGTTTCCCCTAGATGTATTATGTTCTCATAAGGATAATTTGAAGCATCATGTTTGAAAAAACCAACATAGTCTATTTCTTGGTTAAGCCTTACATCAATAATATAAAAAATCACTTTGATTTTTCAAAGTCTAACAATAAAATGTCCATTGTAACTTCCTTTTTATAACTCAACCTTTCCTATAGCTACTTTTTTTATGAGAAATCTCTCAAATCCTTTTTATCAATCAAAATAGATATGACATTTAGATCATATAGCAACACCTCTAATTGACATTTAGTCTATTTTTTCAATAGAGACAATGCTTATTTAGATTATGTATGGCTACCAAGCTTATTGAACATTCTACAATGTTTGCCATGTAATTCAGTAGCCACTGAGCACTACAATTCCTACTAAGAATTTTAGTGGTTACCAAGTGAATTCAATTAGTGTGAAGTGCAATAGTTCTTACCGAGCTTTGCAATTTATACCAAGCTAGTAGTTCATGGAAAGAAAAGCCAGTGTTAACCAAGTTGTATGGAGATTAGTGTTTGCCAAGTGTAGTCATGGTAAATAAGTAATTTAGTTTATGCCAAGTTACACAGTAGCTACTAAGTCACTAGTGCAGACTGAGTTCAAGACTACATTGAAGTGATTAGTATAGAATGAGCTTCTACTTCTACCAAGTGCATGACGATGCCGAGTAATGATAGTGGACGCCAAGTATCAGAACTTCACCAAGTCAGTCTTTAGAACCTGAGTGTCTTCATTTGGGATGACTTTGTAATATTGGCATTAACTTGTATATTGGTTGACTTTGTAATTATGTAAATTGGATTGATATATATGTAATGTAATGTATCATATCCAAGTGTGATAATAATGTGAAATAGAAGCATGTGAATGTGAATCAATAGCAGACAAAGTGTATTGTAAGGCCATACAGTAAAAGAGCAATAGAGTCATAACTATCACATAAAGGTGAGTATTTTTTCAAGGAATCTCTATTAGCAATCATGTTGTAAGTCAGAGATCTACTACTTCATCCTAATGGGTGAACCAATCCAAATCCTTTAACAAAGTAGACTTAACAGTCTTTTCTCAAATCTCTTTACCAAGTGCATATTTCATTGTGTGTTTGTAAAACCTCTAACAAGGTGGACCTAGCAACCCTAATTGCTCCTAATAGGGTAGATCATTAGAAGTGATCAATGTAAGCCTTAATTGGCCAACTTTTTGCTATACTATTGAAGTTTTTTGGGTATCATCCCCACCCCAATATTACTTTCTATTTGGAAGGTTTCTGGGTGACCAAATTATTGTGTTCAAGTGTTATGAATGTTTTATGTTTTCAGTTTCTCATGCATGCAATTAGATCAATATATGATAATTGGTATATTGCTATAAAGTGCTGAATTTAATAAAGTTTTAGAGGTTACTAATTTACCCCTCCCCTCTCAGTAACCTAGCATACGCTTGAATATTTACAATAATTGGTATTAGAGCTTTGTGGTTCTTATGATAAAGTCTAACAGCTTGAGAAAAGATCAAGGACAATGGAGATATTCAGACTTGATAAGGCAATTGACAATGAAAAATAGGACCCAGAAATGGCCATTGCACAACTCAAGAAAGCTAAGGAGCAACTTTCCCAATTCTTGAAAAGAAGGAAGGAACTTGCAAATCAAATGAATGATCATTAGTAGATTGAAGAAAGATTTGAAAACTTTTTCCTTTCAAGCAGTTCAGATGAAGAAAATGATGCAATCAAAGAACTCCTAGAGAAGAATGGTTCCCTGCAAGAAGAAGTAAGAAAGCTCAAAAGAGAACAAGAAATTTAGTTAGTAAGGCTATGTGAAATCTTGGAACAGAGGAACAAGATGAAAGAAACAATGAGATCCAGAACCAATCCCTTTAACATGTAGATCTTATGGATCAAATCTCTAATGCAAATGAGGAAATCATGAGCCAAATATAGATCAATGAAAATTAAGAAATGATCTAAATTTGGAAAGAAAAATCAATGAAAGAATAAGAAATGAGCTAAGATCTAAAAAGAAAATTAGTGAAAGATTGAAAAATGACCTAAACATTGAAAAGAAAATCAATGAAAGAATGATGACATCCCAAGTAGACATGAATCAACTGAATCAACTAAATGAGAAAAATATCTATAGACAAAAGGGTAAAGTAGGAATTGGATACAAAGAAGAAGGTGAATCCACTAAACAAGGTGCTCAACGGAATCAAAGACCTACTTGCAATCATTGTGTTAAGATAAGTCATAAATCAAACAAATGTTGGAGTAATTATAAAGCAAAATTCAATGGTAAATTCTACAATTTCAATCAGCATGAATATAGGGATAATGAATGCAAAGAGAAACCAAAATTTGAGTGCAAGTGCCACAAATGTAAGAAACAAGGTCACAAGGAATCAGATTGTAGAACTAAGTCATTCAATCCAACAGAGAAAATTGTGAAAGCAATATTCAGTTGGGACTACAACACTTGGTGTAGATGTCATTACTATGGAGAATATAGACACATTGGCATGAATTGTGTTAAACATCTCACAAGGAAGAGAGATACCAAACTTGGTCTTATAGATAAAATTGCATGAATACAAGTAGAATTGAAGATGAAAAGAAAGAAAAAGTAGATAACATTCAAAAGTAGATGAGGTAGAAATGGATTCCTAAATCTACTAAGGAAGCTAGTTCAAGTAATGATGGTCATGTCACTCAAGAAGTGGATGACTCCTATTAGGATTAAACCACAAATAAAAATAACAATTACATGCAAATATAACCAATATTAGAAAATAATAGGTCACACAAAAAAGAAAAGAACACAAGACACCAAGATTTAATCTGGTTCACCCAAAACCTGGGCTACATCCACCAAATAGCAAGTCCAATATTTTTATGATCCAATGATTACAACCTAATTACAATCCATAATCCCTTACAACTCAATACCACTACAAGAACCAAATTTTGCATCACCTTATGAAATAATCCCTAACCCTAAGCCCTTTTATACAAGTATTTTTACTTCTTTAGGATTATAATTAATAATTACATGTCATCCCAAAATCCTAATAAAATAGGGCCCAAATTATTTTTTTCCATGCTTTCCTAATCAGTCACCACAAACTAACAATCTCCCACTTGGGGACTGATCAAGCTCCACACTAAACAATAATTTCCCACTTGGAGACTAATCCTATAGCTATGCTACTACTCCATGAGGCTCCCATTGGATCAAACCACCCTGGACTCTCCTATTCTTTTATTCATGTTCAGTCTTGAAGACCAACCAAAGCTAAAGAGGAGTTCAACTTCTCCCTTGTTACTACCTTTGTAAACATATCTGCTAGATTTTCATCTGTATGTATCTTGTCCAACTTTAATTGTCCATCCTCCAAAACTAATCGAATGAAATGGTACCGCAACTATATGTGTTTGGTCTTTGAATGCAGAGCTGAATTCTTTGCAAGATAAATGGCACTCTGACTATCTATAAACAAATAATTATCCTTCTGAGGGTGTCCGAATTCTTTGGAGAAGAACTGACGATATATCATCTCCTTGGCTACCTCTATAGCAACTACATACTCTGCCTCTATAGTGGATAAAGCATTAACCTTCTATAATCTAGTGTTGGTGTAAATAAGTATTTACTTATTACACTTACTTAAGTTTACTTAGGATAATGCATTATTTAATTATTTTGCATTATTTTATTTGTGAGACACTTAGGAGTATGTACACTCTTGTGAGTTGTCATGATGACATCATAGGGGTTTGCATCTCTTTTAAGCACATGTTGTCTACAACATAGGAATCTTCTACACATATATGACACTTTTTCATTCTTATCCATTCATCAAGAATAATGGATAAGGTGCTTAGTTGTCTTATCTTCTAGTTGTTTATAGAGACATTCTAGGTGCTTCTTGAGAGGCCTTTATATACAGGAACTCCTAGTGTACTCTAAATTATGGCATATTGAATACATTGTCATTCTAATCATACTCTCTCTCTCTCTCTCTCTTTAGTGTACTATGTGCTTGTATTTGAGTTCTTAGTTCTTGGGTAAATTTTTCCCTTAGGAAAATTCTTACATGGTATCAGAGCAACTTGGAGACTTTCACATCACATAGCCATTCGAGACTATGCTTGCTTCATCACCTCAACCCAAATTTGGAGTGTTGCAAAAATTGGGAGTGTCTAGAGCTAGATCTAACCTTGCCATTATGTCTGGAACACTGAACTGGTGAAAATCAACTATAAACACGCCTACCTTGGCCTAAAGTTGACCGTGAGGGAAAAAAAAATTTTACAAATCGAAACCTGGAGGCCCCGATTTACAGTTCGGGTATGGTCATTTTTAGCAAATTTAATTAATTTATTTCAGATCTACATTTATTTCCCTATAATTTTTGTTAGAATTAGTGGAAATTTTTTGCCCATTGGGCACATTACAAAGAATTTTTTTTAGCAAACCTGGGCAGTGCCACCCCGGATCTGCCATTAAGGAGGTATTTTATTTTGTCGTAGGTAGGCAATATATTTCTCAGCCTTGACACATCATCTATATGATAGAGGTCGTACCATTGAATTGATCAGTGGGCATCATTCAAAATCCAACATAGCCCCACTAGCTCGAACACACATTGACCAGCAACAAATTATGGCCACTAAGTGGTACACCACCGGTGGCCAAACTCTTGCTTGATTGAAGCTCGCAGGGGTTTCCTTTTATCTAGTGCTCAAAGTGCTCCCACCATACATGTGGGATAAATCCCCACAAAAATTAGCATCGACAATTAAACTTCGGCATTTTTTAAATTTCCGCGACTGGCCCGCTGCATCAAACTCTTTCTAACTGCATTGACTTTTTCGGCATGAACTGTGCACTTACCGGTGACAAGTAGCTTCTCTAGCAACCATAAAGTGAATCAAGTGAGTTTTCTATGATTCCAGTGAGGGTTTCATCTTGATGTTGATGCATTTTGTGGTTTTCAATAGATATTTTGTTTTCTCGCCTATGGCCACGTGCCCTCTCACCATTCGCTTGTGCAACATTTAGAAATTTGGTGATGCATATCTCTTCTACATAGGCCATGTGACCCTGTCAAATTCTGCCACACAAATCTCTTTTGCACAAGCTATGTGCATAGACTGAGCAGCCAACTCTACTATAGCAAAACCCTAGTAATCTTTCACCACGTGTCACAATTGACATGCTAAGTGCCACATTTGACTGGGACTGCCACATCACCTGTGGAATCGGGTGATTTCTGCAATGTCATTTGTCTGTACGAACATGTGTCTTTCTGTATAGTATGGACATTCTTGCCAGCATGCCACGTCACACAGGGACTCACATTTTTTTCTAATGTCATCTTTTCTTGAGATTAAAATTGACAACCATTTGATCATCAAAACCAAGGGTTTTACAACTACTGTGATGATCATTTGACTGTCAAATTTTACACTGCAATTTTTGATCTAGACCCCTCTTGAAATTATATTTTAGTTTGGTAGCCTGACTTTGCGAGCTCATAACTTAGACATCCAGACTCAATTCAAGTGCAATTTTTTTTGAAATTGGGTAGAATTTCTTAAATTTTCTAGTGGTGGTGTTGTTTTCTAGTTTTGGTGCACAAATTTTGCAGAAATTGCATTTTTTGGTGACTGTACCTACATAATCTTATTTTTGCAACTTCAAACACTCCGTACAGGCACATCTAATCACTTTTTTAGGTTCTATTTTTTAAAAATGTGTGTATTTTTTCATCTACTTTCCAGTTTTAAATTCAAATTCTAGGGTTGTGTGGACTAATTTCTCACTTTCAAAATGAGGCCTTTTTCAACATTATAAAGCTTTGATTCTTTTTTAGAATTGTTGTAAATTTGAGCTACAGTGCTTAAGTGACAGATTTAAGCCTCATAAGGTAGTTGTAAAAGAAAAATTAGAAAGTCCACTTTGTTCATTTTGACAAGTGGCCCTTTGTAAATGTACTACTTATAAAGTGCCAAAAGCATATTTTTTGGGGAGGTCTTTTGATTGAGTGAAAAGGGGGGGTGTGTACTATGTTTTTTGTGTCTCTTTATTGTGCTCTTTTCATTTTTTGCATCATAGGTTTTAAATGTCCTCCTCTAACTTCACGCAACTATTCTACATGGAAAGATATTGCATGGAGTAGATTAATGGAAAAATGATTTAGTCTTTATGTTGATGGTACAATCACCAAACCTACTGATGCTAAAGAACTCATTGATTGGCAAAATCAAGACTTATAGGCTTTAGGAGTTAGCAGGAGTTGTGTACATGGCGGTCTTCTCTTCCACATTAAAAATTGTTTAGACTCTAAAGAAGCTTGGGACAAACTTGAATAGTTGTATGGTAAAGTGGATGAAGAAAAGGCATTTCAGATTGAGGATGATCTACTTCTCTTGGATCCTAAGAATTTTGACACAATTCAAGATTACATCATTAAAGTCAATGAGTATAGGGAACTTCTTAAAGATTGTGGAAATCCCATGAAGGATGATAGATTGATTCATCACATCCTAAAGAGGCTACCTTCTGAGTACGCCAACTTTTTTTCAAGTTTTAACACTCACAGGTTAACCATGGGATTTGCTTACCAAAAGCATTCCTTTGATGCATTTGCAGAGATGTTGATTGTTGAACAATCTCACTTGGTGGATTTTGGAATTCTCAAGTCATCAAAGACCAAAGCCTTGGTGGCTAGTGATGATCACAAATCAAGTCAAGGGGGGAAAAGCAACAACAACAAGAAGCAGTGGAAGTAGAAAACACAATCTGAGACACAACAATCCTCCTCTCAACAAGGTGGTTCTTCTTCAAACAAGAAGGGAAGTAATGAAAAGAAGGACAAACTCTTTTGTGCATACTGCAAAAAGCCAAATCATGATGAGCATCATTGCAAGACAAATAGAATTGATGAGTTAGAAAATCTACTCAAGAAGAACAAGATTCAAGTGCTAGGTACTTCCAAAGATTCTACTCCAACCTCTTTGAAAGGTAAAGGGAAAGAACTTATGGCAAACACAAGTTCTTCTATAGAATGGATACTTGACTCTGGTGCCTCTTATCATATGGGTTCTTCAAAGGAAGACTTTTCTTCATTAAAGCAATCTAAGGTACCACACATCTTCGTGGGAGATGATACTAAGATGGAAGTTGAAGGGACATGTGGAAATGGAAAATGGACAATTCAAAGATGTTCTCTACATTCCAAACCTTAGCTCCAATCTCCTATCAGTTTACCAAATCACTCACCTTGGAGATGGTCATAAGGTTGAGTTCCTTCTAGATTCAATGGTGGTGCAAAGTCTAAAAGATGATTCAATGGTTGCAGTGGGGAAAGTCAATGATGACAAGAGGCTTTACTCCTTCTCCAACTTTGTGCCTAAGTCTCCTTCTCAAGCCTTGTTGACTCACTCTACTTCAAACATCAACTTATGGCATGAGCGATTTGGTCACCTTGACTTCCACTCGCTTCAGCAACTTTTCTCTAAACATATGGTCAAAGGTCTACCTAATATCAACTTTTCTAAGGGAGAATGTTCATCTTGTTCAATGGATATGAATCTCAAGGAGAAGTGTGATAAAGGGAAGCCTTCTCGAGCTCCAGTTGTTCTTCAGCTAGTTCACATGGTATTAGTAGGTGTATGTGTGAATATGTGGCCTCTGCTAACACACACACTTCAACACGGCCATTGTATGTAGATTCATCCTGGAATGAGCATGAGATTGTTCATCCAAGATTTTCCCTGCAAAGTGACCTGTTGCCTTCTATCTAAAGGGAATTTCTTATCAGATATCCTTAGATTCGAGGTGTTTAAGCAACCAAACCCTGTAAGAATGAAGGATTTGAAATGAAGTTAATCTATATGCTTATGCAAATTAATCTAGAATGGAGTATGAATTTAATCTAAGAACAAGTAAAAGAAATTATACTAAATGTATGCATATTAAATCTATATGAGAATTAAACTAGAAAATGAATATGAAAGTAGGGAACTCAAATGATTGCACAATCCAACAACAATTCGATGCAAATTCTCATTCAACCTCCCCCTAAAATGAAGAGATGAGGGTCTCTTAAATAGACTTTCCTGGAATCCATCAACGGTTGAGATCAATTTCAATCAACGGTCAGGATTAAAGGTGAAGTTCAGTCATATAGGGAGATTCCCAAATTAAAGGGAGTTAACAGATTTAATTTGAGTAAAATAAGGAGTTAACTGATTTAATTTGAGTAGAAAAAGGAGTTAACTGATTTAACTCATTTTTTATCAATAGTGAACTGGAAATTTCCCTTTTTGAACTGAAGAGAGATTTTGTTGAGATATTTAATTTAATAAAATGAGATATGCTCTCATAATTACTTTTTCTATTTAATTAAATAATCTTTAATGAATTAGAGACACTTTTCTTATTTAATTAAATAACTTCATTTAATTAATTAGGAATGACTTCCCATTTAATTAAATAACTTTGTTTAATTAATTAGAAGTAAGTACTCCATTTAATTAAATAATTTCATTTAATTAATTAGAATTACCTTTCCCATTTAATTAAATAATTACATTTAATTAATCAAGATAGGCATATTTATTAAATTAAATAAATTTAATTCCATGGTACATTAGCCTTAGGATATAATTTAATTTAATTAAAGTATAAATACTTAATAATTAAATTATAATTAAATCAAGTAGGTTTAATGCGACTAATATGAGTACGTACTATAGAAATTAAATAATAAATATGATGAATGCAGATTAGGGTTTTTTGCATCTGACAATTAAGTCAAGTAGCGAATAGCAGAATGAGAATTTCCTATTAGAATAGGATTTAGAATTGGTTAGAAATAGACTAGAATTGGTATCATGGCAATGAGCCAATTTTGGGGTATTACAGTAGGACCCCTTGCAGTGACATCAATCAACCAAGGCTACTACATACTCACATTTGTTGATGACTTTTCAAGATTCTTTTGGGTCTACTTCCTTCAGCATAAGAGTGAAGTGGTTCATAAGCTTCAAAACTTCAAGACTCATGTTGAACAGAAGTCAAGGAAAGGCATCAAGGTACTAAGGGTGGACAATGAGAATAGATATGTTGACAGAAGACTTAAGAACTTTTGCAAGATTGAGAGGATTGATCTTTAGAACTCACTAGCATTTAGTTCACACAAGATAGATGTTGCAGTTATAAGGATTACGACTCTCAAGACCATGGCAAGTTGCATTATAAAGGCCAAATCTCTTGATCATACACTTGAAGTTGAAGCCATTAGCAGTTCTACTCACATACTTAATAGGTCTCCTCATCCAGCCTTAGATGGCAAGACTCCATTTGAAGCATGGTGCAACAGAAAACCAATTGTGAGTTACCTTAGAGTCTTTAGTTATCCAACATTAGAAAACCTATCTTCTAGGAGTTGCAAGGCCCTGAAACCTAGGCATTGTACCTTCATTGGTTATGAAGACAATGCTAAAGCTTAGAAACTGATGCATCCAAAGACTCATGAGATCTTTGTGGAGAAGGATGTTCACTTTGAGGAAAGTTCACCTAGCTTGTCCTCTAATCCTCTTTGTACATCATACATAGTGGAAACTAATAGTGACACAAGCGATAGTGCTTCAATAGGTTCAGACACATGGGGTTTTGTCGATAGTTGTAGTGAGAGGTCACATCAGTCTAGTCCACATTCTTATATTGCCATAGTGAAAGGTCCAACATAGCATGGTACATCCAGTCTTCCAAATCCATCTTTAGTTCACTTGGGAGACATGCTTGAGGACATACATCTTCTCATTGATGAAGGTGATCCTTCTACAATTGTTGTGAGGGCTCACTTTGACCCTCATGTCCATTCTCTACAAGATCAATCTTCACAAGTTGGCGTGATTGTGGATCCTTATGAACAACAATTAGTGGAGGTCTCTTTGTCAGTTGAGGAGATAGATGGTTCAGTGGAACAAGTTCAACAGACATCCTTTGTAGATCTGCATTTTTTCTTTTCAACACAGTTGGAAGGGGTGAACTTCAGCATCAACATAGGGATACTTGAATAGGTTTTAGGGCCACTATACATCTTTAGGAGTGTACCTTTTCCTTTTTTTCTTCCTAAGGGGAGAAACACCATTCTGCATTCATGGACCAACTTCTTCATCGAAGTGGCTTTCACTTATTAGCATTCTTCTTTTGGGGGGGGGGAGCCTACTCTATCTCTCTTCCTCCTCTCATTCTCTTATGTATATACTAGATGTATGTCATAATGGGAGTTTATTGATTACTCCATCCATTGATGCATCCTTATCTTTCTTTTTGGGGAAGGGTTTTTCCCATGAGGTTTTCCCTCTTTCCCTACTTTATGAGAGATTTGCATCTTCATTATGTACATGGGTACCTAATATGGCCTAGTTGTCAGGACCCATCTTGCATCTTCATCCTAGTTTCGTAAGCTTAAGGGCATTCCCCTAAGTTGCACTTAAGGGGGTGTGTTGATGTAAATAAGTATTTACTTATTACACTTACTTAAGTTTACATAGGTTAATGCATTATTTAATTATTTTGCATTATTTTATTTGTGAGACACTAAGGAGTATGTGCACTCGTGTGAGTTGTCATGATGACATCATAGGGGTCCACACCTCTTTTAAGCACATGTTGTCTAAAACACAAGAATATTCTATACACATATGACACTTTGTCATTCTTATCCATTCATGTAGAATGTTGGATAAGGTGCTTAGTTGTCTTATCTTCTGGTTGTTTCTAGAGACATTCTAGGTGCTTCTTGAGAGTTCTTTATATACAAGCACTCCTAGTGTACTCTAAATCATGGCATATTGAATATATTGTCATTCTAATCATACTCTCTCTCTCTTTGGTCTACTGTGTGCTTGTGTTTGAGTTCTTAGTTCTTGGGTGAATTTTTCCCTTAGGCAAATTCTTACATCTAGAAACCTAGCTCACGACTGCCCCACCAATACTAAAGACATAACCTGTAGTACTTTGCCTAGTATCAATATCCACTATCAAATTTGAATCAACATAACCCTGTAAATCAGTAGTAGAGCCCCCAAAGTGTAGACACTTATTGGATGTTCCTCTCAGATATCCAAGAATCCATTTAATTGTATTCCAATGCTCAATTCCTAGATGACTCATATACCTGCTAACAACTCCCACTACATGTGCAATATCTAGCTTGGTACATACCATAGCATACATGAAGCTTCTTATAGCTAAAGCATAGGGTACCTTGGACATCTTATCCTCCTCTTCTTGTGTCTTGGGACACATCTTCTTAGTCAACTTCAAATGACTAAGTAAAGGTGTGCTGACAACTTTAGCATTCTCCATAGAGAAACATTGCAACACCTTCTCAACATAATTAGCCTGAGATATCATCAAATTTCTATTCTTCCTATCTCTACAAATCTTCATACCAAGGATTTTTTTTTTGCCCCCAAATCCTTCATAACAAATGCATGTGCTAACTGGTATTTTACCCCATTAATATTATCCATGTTAGACCCAGTTGCAAGCATATCATCAATATATAAACATAAAATAATGTAGCTGTCATCGTCCAACCTCTTAAAATAAATAAAATGATCTAAATGACAGCTATTGTATCCATGCTCATGCATAAAACTATCAAATTTTAGATACCATTGCTGAGGTGCTTGCTTCAAGCCATATAAAATTTTCTTTAATTTGTACACTAAGTTTTTCTTACTTTGACCTCAAATCCCTGTGGCTGAGCCATTTATATCTCTTCATCCAAATCACCATAAAGAAAGAATATTTTAACATCAAGATGCTTCAAATGCAAATCTTCAATAGCCACAAGACTTAAAATAGTATGGATAGAAGTAATTTTAACAATAGGAGAAAATATCTCATCAAAATCAATTCCTTTTTTTTTGTGCAAATCCTTTTACAACTAACCTGGCTTTAAATCTTTTCTTACCTCCTTCCTCTTCTTTTTAACCTATAAACTCACTTATTTTTCAAACCTCTTTTACCTCTAGGCAACATGCATAAATCCCATGACTTATTCTTCAACAAAGA
Source organism: Cupressus sempervirens (assembly GCA_028749045.1). Lineage (NCBI taxonomy): Eukaryota > Viridiplantae > Streptophyta > Pinopsida > Cupressales > Cupressaceae > Cupressus > Cupressus sempervirens. Next base: position 918,994,763 of record CM053786.1, read on the forward strand.
GTCCATTTCATCTTTCATTGTAGACTCCCACTGAATCTTAGTATCCACCTGCATAGCTTTATCATAACATTTAAGTTCACCAGCATTAGTAAGTAAAATAGAATACAAAGAGGGATAAAATCTTTCTGGAGGTCTAATTTTCCTTGTTGACCATCTAACATTCATTGGTGTGCGTGTGTTATTTTTTTTTGCAGTTGTTGCACATCATGAGGAATGGCTAGAACATCATCTCTTAGAGTATCATCTAGCACTACATAATCATCTTCTTTCTTCTCGTGTTACTGCAACAGATCTTTGTACAACACTTTCTTTTTATGCCCTAGTTTCCCACAGTACTAGCAGTCATTTGGTCCTCTCAATTGAGACCTCCTCCCTTTTGGCTTTCCTCTTGATTTCCCACAATTTTTGGAATTACTTCCTCTGTCAATAATTTTGCCTCTACTTTGTGCATTCAAAGAACATCTTGATGTAGATCCACCTAAGGTCTTCCTACGAGTTTCCTCACTTAAAATAACACCCATCACATCATCATATTTTAAGGTACTAGATCTAGAAACCTAATTACTCATAGCCATTACCAAGCCATTCTAACTTTCAGGCAAAGAACACAAAATCAAGAGAGCACTAATTTCTTCATCAAAATTGATTCCCATAGAATATAACTAACTAGTAATAGTATTAAACTCATTTAAATTATCCATAATAGATCCACCTTCTACCATTTTCATATTAAATAAATGCTTCATGAGAAATACCCTATTTGAAGTGGAGGGCTTTTCATACAGTGTCGCTAGGGATTTCATCAACTCTTCTATTGTCTTTACTTTTGTAATATTAAATGCTACTAATCGAATTCTTCCAAGTATCTTTCTATCTAAAAGATCCCATTTGTCATTTGACATAGATCATTGATTCTTGGTTTTTCTTTCCAATGACTTCCATCAATCCTTTTGATACAGATAGTCTTCCATTTGCATCTTCCATAATTGAAATTTCTACCCAATAAACCCATAAACCCTTAGTTTACCATAATCTACCATCACTACCACTCAACCATGAGACTCCCACTCAATTTTGAAACTTTCCTACAGAGGATAACTGAAAAAACAACCTTGCTCTAATACCACTTGTTAGGATTAAACCATGGACAAAAATAAAAATTACATGCAAATATAACTAATATCAAAAAAAATAGATCACACAAAAAAGAAAAGAACATAAGACACCAAGATTTAACATGGTTCACCAAAACCCTGGGCTACATCCACCAAATAACAAGTCCAATATTTTTATGATCCAGTGATTGCAACCTAATTACAATCTGTAATCCCTTACAACTCAGTACCACTGCAGGAACCAACTTTTACATCACCTTATGAAACAATCCCTAACCCTAAGCCCTTTTATACAAGTATTTTTACCACTTAAGGATTATAATTAATAATTACATGTTGGCCCAAAATCTTGAGCCCTAAAGAATTTATGAAGTATGTACAATACTTTCCTAATCAATCACCACAAACTAACAACTTCAACATTTTTAACCAAGTTTCCAAAGGAGACCTAGAACTATGTTATCATGATCACATTCAAATAGTTTCAATTGAAGAGTGACAAAGATCCAAATCAGTATTCAAGATACAAAAGGATCATTGAGGAAGATTGATATCAATTATCAATGAGTTACCTTCTCTACTGAGTAAGGTCAAGTCATAGACTCTACTGAGCAAAGTTAAGAGTAACAAGTCACACATAGTTACCGAGTAACAAAACCTTCACCGAGTAATCATTTGAATAGTGGATGATAGGCTATCACACATAATGTCAAGCATGATTTCATCACATCTACCTTTGTACCAAGCATTAATGGTGAAATTTAAAAAAAAGTAGGAAATTGAATTCATTTTCATTGAGTTGTGAAGAAGTGAATTATAGAGTGACCAAGCGACTTTGAGAAGAATTTGTAGCTAAATTCTTCAAAGTTTTCATAGCTTACCAAGTAGCCATGGCATCAAGTAGTAGCAAAAAAGAAAGGAAAAGGGTCAAAGATGTTGGTCCAAGGAGTAGAATGGAAAGCACCTGATTTCAAACTTGTGTTGGAAATTACTGAAACCCTCAACCCAAACAGAGCGCAATCATAGATCTCTCCTAAGGTACTTCTCATTAAGGACATCTAAACTCATTTTAAGTGTGCAATTCAAGAAATTGGAACCCTAGAAATGGATGATGCCATAGGTGAACTATGTGGGAAGGGGATTCTCAAACCTAAGCACAAACATTTGGAAGACAAGGGTTTAACCCACATTCCCCACCTACCCCAAAGTTTTCAAATAAAATGGACCAGATACATCCTAAGCCAAGTTCACAACAATCAGTTATGGATTGAGCAACTAGTTTTGATTACCAAGAAAATGATTCATCATATCACTAGCCTCCCCATGTGCACCAAAGCCAAAACCACTAAAACCCTAGGTCAGGTGGAGTTGGAAAAGAAAACCCTAGCCAAGTGGGATGGTAGAGGTATGAAGATCAGTAGCATAACTGATGTAGAACTAAAGTTTAGCATACATGTGATAGCCCACAAGATTTATAGTTCAAGCTATCTCAATAGTGTGTCATGTGAAGTTGTTGACCTAGCTTACAAGGTTGTGAAGAACAACTTGTCATATGATCTTGCAGATTTGTTGTTGAAGTAGTTCAACAAGAAAATGGAAAGTATTAGGACTTCCAAAAACTACCCTTGCAAATTTGGTTCTTTGTTGACTTGTTTATTTTTCTATGTTTAGAAGCTTTTCCCTTCAAAAGGCATGGTAGTATGGAGAAAAGATGTGCCAATGTTATATTAGATTAATGAATATATTTTTGAAATGGGAGAGAAGTTTGTTAGCATAATCGATAACTATTTTGATGTCTTCAAGGACAAAATGAATAAGAGATTCAAGATACCTAGGAAATAAGTTGAAGACTACTAAGATGATATTTGTTTCATGGTAGATTGTGACAGAGTCTACATTCAGGTAGTAAAGCCCATAGTTGTATGGGTAAAACCTCTTCCCTATGAGGTGAATATAGATGAAACAAAGGACATAATTGAAGCCTTGATTAATGAACCTTTTGATCTAAAGGCACCACACTTTGGAACATATGATAAGGCCAAGGCAAGAATAGAGCTTGAAATTAAGCTTCCATAGGCGATTAAAAACGAAAAGAGGACAATAGAAAAACTAAAATTAAGCACACCTCTTATGTTGACCAAGGATAAAGGAAAAGATATTGAAGAAGTAGATGATGAAGAGGAATCAAAAAAGGAAGAAGAACTAGTGAAGAAGAAAGGCAAGGTGATCATCACCAAGCCACCTAATCCATCCACTATAGTGTTCACCAGAAGATCTAGGAAGAAAGGTAGTGAAATTGTCTTTAGAAAACCTCCTCCCACCTTCCAAGAAAAATTAAAACAATTGGATGAAGGTGTAGAACTAACCAACTTCAAATCCTTGAAGTATGAAACTAGGACAGAGGCAGAAAAGAAATAGGTTGAAGAATTGGTGTTAACCAAAATGGGAAAATGGAAGTATTCACTAGATCAAATAGCCTCCCAATTATCTAATGAATTATTAGAGAAAATAAAGCTAAGATGGGACTTTAATATGTGAAAAGTAAAGATATCTATTGCCAAACCTTGAGGTAGTTGCCACCTAGCATGATAGATGTTGAGGTAAAAGAGTCCTTAAACAAAAATGAAGATAAGATGACTCTTAGATTTAATATTTGTTTAATTTTGATCAAGGATATAGAGCATGTGGTTAAGAACGCCACAAGTATGTGGAAGAATGTTTATCATTTGCATAAAAAAAGTGACTTCCCAATAGAAGTTAAGGATGATGACAGTGATGATGAAGAAGAAGAAACTTACACTGAGCCCACACATTTTGACAATGAGGAAGTTGGAGAAGATAAAGTAGAAGAAGCTACTAAGAAAGATAAACAAGATGATGAGGAGACTAACCCTATGAAGATAGTAGCCACAATCATTGCCTCACTTCCTCACTCTCCAAGAAAACTAGTAGCCATATCAAGCTCAAAGATAGCTTCAACAAGTTTGATTGTGACAACTATAGGTACTTCAAATGTCCAATCACTCTTCGCCCCCATATAGCTCAACACATCATTGACAGAAGTGTTTACCACTTCATCTAATAAGCTACAACATCCGTCTTCTTCAACCACCAAGTTAGCATCATCAGCAATTGATATAGTATGTTGTACAATTTTGTGTTCTTCTACAATAAGTACAATTTTGGATTCTACAATTTTGACTACTACAGTTTTGGATACTTCTATAGGTACTTCAGTTTTGAATTTAGTAAGCATACCAGTTAGTATTCCATCTATTGGTACTGTACAAATTTTAATTGCTAGTCCTAGTACCTCTACTATTGTTTCCATAACAGATTTAAAGGAATTAAGTACAAGGAAAATTAAACCTAAGGCTCAATCGAGTACAAGATTTTCGAGTACAGGTAAGTAGATAGAGGAGGATATAGACCTAGATGAGGAAATTGAAATTTCCAAATGGGACTTTGATAATCTCACTACGGATCAAATGCATATAGTTGGTCAACTCCTACAAAAGAAGGCAAACCAGAAGAAATTAAGAGAGGAAAGAGACAGAGAATACAAAATTATTGATGATGCCAAGAAAATTTTGACTGAGGTGATAGCTGTTGAAGTTGATACTTCTCAACATATTGTGTTGCAATTAGAAGAGGCAATCTACAAGTTTAATGAGGATAGTAGTGGTCAAGATAAATTTATTGAGAAAGAAAAAAAGAAATTTGATAATAGAGTGCTTGAGCACATTGCTCAACAAATAGCTATCTAACAAGTGGAACTTTCCTCAATTCTGACCAATCTTGAAACCTCTTGCACCAATGTAACATCACTTTTTGGAAAGTTGTGTGATGTTATTCAGTTCATAAAGGAGATAAAGAGAAAACTAATAAAGATTGATGAAGATTTAAAGGCTAGTGCACAACAATTGCAACTTGACTCTAGTTTAAGTTCTGTACATCATATGAAAATCATATTCTTGTTAGATATGTAGGCAAAGTTGTTGAGAGAAGAAGCAAGGATCTAGTCTACACTAATAGATATTCATAATATGATCCTTCCCATCATGGATAGAATGCAGAAGCATATTTCTTATTCAAAAACATTGATCCATGACAATAACTTCTCCATTGTAGATCACATGATATAGCTATCTATAGAAGTGCAAGTTGTTGTACATATGTCAAAATTTTTATAAGAGAACTAGGATAAAACTCTAGCACTCATTCTTATGGTACATTCTAATTTTATTTCTCATATTGGTGTCTCCATGTAAATACTTTTTGAAGAAATCTTTGGCATTATTGTCAAAAAGGGGGAGAGACACTTAATATGCTATATATGAGGAGAGATACTTGTTATGCTATGTATATTGTATGGGGGAGAATCATGCAAAGGGAGAATGTGTATATAATAGAGAATATGGAGATATAGTATACTATTTTGAAAATTCTCAAAAAATAGTATACCATACCAAACTAGTATCACATTGTGATGCATATAAGTTCTGGCTAATAAGTGTTTTTATCACTAATGCCAAAGGGGGAGATTGTTGACATTTAGTCAAGTTTGTCATTAGTGACAACACTTATTCAAATTCTACATGGCTATTTAGCTTATTGAATAGTCTATAGTGTTTGCCATGTAATTTAGTAGCCATTGAGCACTACAATTCCTACTGAGCATTTTAGTGGTTACTCAGTGAATTTAGTTAGTATGAAGTGCAATAGTTCTTACCAAGATTTGCAGTTTCTACTAAGCTAGCAGTTCATGTAAAGCAAAGCCAATGTTAATCAAGCTATATGGAGAGTAGTGTTTACCAAGAGCATCATGGTAAATGAGTAATTCAATTTATACTAAGTTATACAGTAGCTACTGAGTCACTAGTGCAAACTGAGTCCAAGACTACATTGAAGTGATTAGTATGGACCAAGCTTCTACTTCTACCGAGTGCATGATAATGTTGAGTAATGACAGTGGACATCGAGTGTCAGAACTTCACCAAGTTAGTCTTTAGAACCTGAGTTTCTTCATTTGGGCCAACTTTGTAATATTGGTGTTAACTTGTATATTGTATGACTTTGTAATTATGTAAATTGGATTGATATATATGTAATGTATTGTATCATATCCAAGTGTGATAATAATGTGAAATAGAAACATGTGAATGTGAAATAGTAGCAGAAAAAGTGTATTGTAAGGCCATATCAGTAAAGGAGCAGTAGAGTCATATATCTCATATAAAGGTGATCAGTACTTCAAGGAATCTTTATCAGCAATCCTATTGTTAGTCAAAGATCTATTGCTTCATCCTAATAGATGAACTAGTATAAATCCTTTAACAAGGTAGACTTAATAGTCTTTTCTCAAATCTCTTTACTGAGTGCATACTTCATTGTGTATTCGTAAAACCTCTAACAAGGTGGACCTAGTAGTCCTAATTGCTCCTAACAGGGTAGATCATCATAAGTGATCAATGTAAGCCTTAATTGGCCAACTTTATGTTGTAGTATTGAAGTTTTGTGGGTATCATCCCCACCCTAGTTTTACTTTCTATTTGGAAGGTTTTTGGGTGATCAAATTATTGTGTTCAAGTGTTATGAATGTTTTATGTTTTTAGTTTCTCATGCATGCAATTAGATCAAAAGATGATAATTGGTATATTTCTATAAAGTGCTAAATTTGATAAAGTTTTAGAGGTTACTAATTCACCCCTCCTATCTCAATAACCTAGCATAGTCTTGAATATTTCCAAAAAGTCTCATTAGTAGATTTGACATCAATGACAAAACAATAATTGTTGCAGTTGTAGTTTCCAATAATCTTCCTCTTTGGCTTTGATGGGAATAACTCAATACATCTTACATCTCCCTATTTATTACCATGCAATCCAAAATATTTTACTATCATGAGTGAACAATATCCTTGGTTCATTCTAATTCTCATCTCTACAATTTTGGTATAGGAGCACCTAATACAAGTTTCATTCTTGTTGTAGTCTAGGCTTGTACTGACTCTAGTCAAGCTAGGATGGTGTGACACGAGTGTTAGGTAGTTATTTGTGGTGTGTTTCTAAGTTTTGGTTTATGGCTTGGAACATAGGTCTAGGGCCTTGGAGAGTGTGGAAAGTTGTGTTTTGAACCCACTTGGTTATATATGGTGTGATTTCAATTTTTTATATGGATAAGGATTCATAGGATGTCATGGAGGAGTTAGTAAGTGAAGAGATGTAAAAGATGTCAAGTTGTGTAATATTTATGAAAGTTGTCAAGCACACACAATGGATTAAAAACATGCATCTTGGTTCCTTAGGTTCACAGTCAAGTTTTGAAATTATTTTTTACTTAATCTAGATAGGTCAAGAGGTCCCAACATGATGAGGACAAAAGTTTCTCATGAAAACTAAAAGTTGTCAAGTTTGTGCAACTTTTTGAAAAGTTTCTTGACAATTTTCTGTGCACAAAAGTTACAAAGTGAAAGAATGACCTTGGTGGTTATGCCAACCATATTCAACCTCTTTTTTATTTTATATATCTAGCATTCAAACACTTCCCAAGGGTTTTGAATTGTAATAAGCCAAATTGAGCAAGTGAATAAACATTTTTCTAGATAGTTTTTGCATTTTGCATTACCTATATAGACAAATGGATTAAATAGACCAATTCTATGTTAGATTTGTTTTTTTCATACTTGTACAATACTTTTATCTTGAAGTTGTTAGATTGTAAGTTTTTATCTACTAGGGTTTTCAAAATATTTTCTAATTATGTAGTGTGATGTTCTAGTTTGTGTTTTTTGGGAAAACATTTGCTCTCCAATGAATTCTTGCCATGAGTTCTTGATAGTTTCAAGGGATGAGACAAAAGATCCTTTGTACATAATTCATATTAGTTTTGGGAGCTTGAGAAGCATGGAAAAAAAATTAAGGTGATTTCGTAGGCAAGTCTAAGCACTTGTTGAGGAGATCATAGATCAAGAAGAGAAGTTTTGGGCTTTGAAAGTGTTTGAAAGTTTTGGGGTTTGAAAGTTTTGGGTTATAGAAGGAGGAGGATTGAGTCAGGTAAAATCCTAACAAGGGAAATTTTCTAGGATGAGTTTTGGAGGGTGAAATAACATACCCTAGTTAGGCCAATTGGCTTTGTCTTGAAACCCTTATAAGTAGGCTAAAAGTTGTTTTTGGGTGTATAGACACTTCAGGATTTTGAGACCCACAAAATATTTTAGTTTTCCCAAAAGGAAATCTAAATATCTAGTTTTTTCCATCTCCTTTAGAGAAATTTGGAATTAAAGTCCAAACACTTAGTTTGGAGGGCTAATTCTAGCAACCCTATTTTGAGCAATTTTGACTCATAGGCAAGGAACTTGGTTTCAACTTGTAGGGTTGGAGTCCATAAGGTCAAGGGGGGTCAAAGGAAATTTATGGAAATCATCAAACTACATGGATGAAGGTTTTGGTCAAGTATCCACAGGATCAAGGTCAACAATGAGGTGTGAAGAAGATTTTGTGTAAAGAACTAGCCCTAAGTATTGGTGTAACTAGGTTAGTGGGTGATTGGAGGATATAAAGGTCCTCTAGGGATTAGGACATCAAGGAACCATAATAGGCTAGTACTAAGCCTAAGTGAATCCTTAAAAGGTAAGGATTTGAAAGCAATCAAACCTAGTATTACATCAGAGTGGTATCAAATCAAGAAAGCTTGGGATTTGTTGGTAGATGTTTCAACGTACAAAATTAGTTGGAGATTCCAATATGGTGATCAATGTATAATTGGCCAAAGATATGGGTGAATAAAAGGAGAAGAATGTTATTCTAGAGGAAGCTTTAGAAGCAATGAAGACCAATTTGGAAGAAGTTTTTGAGGAAGCTAAGAAGAAAGGGGAAGAAGGTGAAACCAATAGTAGGAGTAAAGAAAAGGTTGATGAATAAGACCTTATCACTAAACTTGACCATTCTATCAATGAAGATCCATTCCTAAAATCCAATAAATCCATATGTGCAAAGGCCCTAGAAGGAGTTCCTTTATTCAATGGAAAATGGACCCTAAGTTGGTGATGGAATGGGTGGAATGAATGGAGAATCACTATGAACGTGAAGGTGTGAGTAAAGCACAAAAGGTCAAAGTAGCCAAGTCTAGGCTAAGGGGATCAGCCTAAACATGGTGGAAGTGCCTCCAAGAAGAGAGGAAAAAAAGTAGAGAAGAAGTCCATTTCAAATTGGAATGCTATAGTAACAAAAATGAAAGAGTGATGCCTACAAGAGGACTATGAGGTTAAACTTCATAAGAAGTGACAAAGTTTGAAGTAGAAAGACATGGACATAAAAACCTATAATGAAGAGTTCCAAAAGTTGTACTTGAGATCAAGAGTGCAAGAAGATGAAACCATCAAGATAACTAGGTATCTAGGAGATTTTAAATGAAATATTCAAGAAGATATTATTTTTTGGACTCCTAAAGCAGTTCATAAATGCTTACAATTTGCTTTGAAAGTGGAAGAGAAAAACAAGAAGAAAGAAGAATCAAACTTCAAAGGAAGAGGTAAGGGTAGAGATGGAAGAGGTAGAAGCTATGGTGGAAGAGGGTCTAATTATAGGTCACAAGGATATAATAAAGAAACTTAAAAATAAGAGGGAAGTTTAGGAAGAGGTTTCAATAGGGGTAGAGGCTCTAACACAAGTTCAAGAGGAAGGAGAAATACCTAAGGAAGATGTTCTTACTTTTCCACCATGAAATGTTATCACTACCATCAGCTAGGACATCCTACCTATAGGTTCCTTGAAAAGGATCAAATACTCAAGGAACTAGAAAAAGAGTCAATTATGTAAAGAGGAATTTAGTGGTACCAACAAGCACTCTGAGGTATCCTTAGAATCAGAGGAAGGGGAGAATATGATGTTAAGGAGAACACTAATAAAAGAGCTAGTCAATAAAGAACCAAGTCGATGGAGAGCCCTTTTTAGGATAAGAAGTAAGATCATGGGAAAGGTATGTAAAGTTATCATTAATTTAGGGTCAACTGATAACATAATTAGTGAAGAGGTAGTTAACAAGTTGAAGTTGAAAAGAATCCCTTGCACAAGTCCATACAAGGTCACATGTCTAAATAGGGGTCAACATATATTAGTTGGAGAACAAGCATGGGTGGAGCACTATAGTAAGATACAAGGATAGAGTATTGTGTGAAATTTCCCATGGATGCATTCCACATTCTACTTGGAAGGCCATGGCAATTTGACAATTAGGCTATACATAACGGGACTAAGAATGCATATTCATTCAAGGATGGTGTAAAATTTAAAGATCTAGTCCTTACTAGAAGAAGGAGAGTCAAAGACCTCAAGAGCAAGTGTTGGAATGTCTTAATGGGAAGAAATCTTCCGAGGAGGGGGGGGGGGGGGGGTGGGGGGGGTGAATCAGAAGTATTAGCCTTTTAACCACTTTTAAATCCTTAATAACATATAACTGAAATTAACATGCATGCATATAAACATTAAACAATCATGAGAAACAAACATGCATCACCACTTAACACTTGAGATTTTGGTGACCCAGAAACCCTCCAGGAATAAGAAGGTAAAACTGGGGTGTGGATGATACCCATGAAATTATTGCAGCAATTGATTTCAACCACTTCTGATGGTTTTTCCTATTAAAGGCCTACCATGTTAAAGGCTACAACACACTATTAATATGTGACCCTGTTAAAGGATTTCTACACCCTGTTAGGAGTGTGCCTTGTTAGAGGACTTAAGAACATTCAACTTAGAATGCCACCCTATTAAAGGATTTACATAAGGTTGTTAAACCTACCTAACTCAATAGGATTTCCAAATTCTAACACAATTGTGAGAGAGTATTAGAATAATACACTTGAACTAATGCAATCTATAATGTTGATCTCAGGCTCTTGATCTGCTCATATATCCCTGATCTCTACTAGATCTTATCTACTAATTGTGTTCCTTGTTCTATTCTGATCAACTAGATGTGTAAATGTTGTCCTTTCCACTAAATCTTTGACACCAATGCTCTGAAATGACCTCAATAAAAAGGCTCTACTATTCCTTCTTCTCTCCAACTCTAGTTCAATGGTGTTAGGATTCCCTTATAAAGATTAGTAAATTGTTATGCATCCTTGGATAAAATGTTCCCACTCAAACCCTTGAAATTCACCAATTTACTGCATGCAATTCCAATTTTTGGATTGGTTGCATGAGGATCGCATAGGTGGATGAGAGGATTTGATCTTATCTCCTTATCCTATCATGAGTCATGCATAAGCATTTTACATCTTGGTTTGTATTGGCACAAACTCTTATGCTAATCCTATGTTGCTCGGCACATGAAGTAATATTGATGCTTGGCACCATCTATTCTAGATTGCTCAGCATCCACTGTGTTTCCTACATTACTCAGCTCCTATTAGTTTTCTTGCATTGCTCGATTTCTACTGATTCCTGAATCACTCAGCTCCTATTAACTTCGTAATGCACGGCACACACTGTCTTTTGATCTACTCGATACATGTTGAATTCTATACAGTTCGACATATACTGTAATGTGTTCTGCTCGACATCAACTGTAGTTTGCTCGACACTACCTATGACTCAACATATAAAGAAATTCTAGCTTAGCTTCTATTGTGTACTTGGCATGTATAGTAAAAATGGTTAAGTATGTTGACACTCATTTCTCAATCTTATTTATTTGACCAACAATCTCCCCCTTTGACATGAGTGTCAAAAACACTTAACTGATCATTCATGATCTAAACTTTATGTGTACATTCTTCACTTTCAAAATTTCAAAATGATATTATGAACAACAATATACCTTATGACTCCCCCTGAGTTGATTATGCCTTGTCATGTCATGAATTCTAATGTCTTGTGCCATTGTGCCTAATGTTCTCTATTTCTAATCATGTTATCTTCTTATCTTCTCCTTTAATATATCTCTCCCCTTATAATATTACCTCCCCCTTAGAATATTAATATTATCTCCCCCTTTTTGATACTGATGTCAAAGGGTCCTAAATGGTAATGCCATGCTTGGCCAAAAATTTCTTATTTACCTCAAGGAGTATTTTGAGAGTTGCATCCCAATTATTTAATGCAATATCCAATGACTTGTTTTGGATTGCAAGCTCTGCTACTAGATCAACAAGTCTTTCATGAGTAGAAATATTTGGATCTTTCTTTAGGATTGTTTCTACATACATTTTCTCCTTATGTAATATCTCCAAGTGAGGAGTGATAGAGGCTTGTATTTGCATTAGCTTTTCTTTAATAGTGGCCTCTTCTGCAGATAATGCAGCTAATTCCCTCTGAGTGTGAAGTGTTTGAGCAAATTGCTTTTCACTCTGTGCAGGATTTGAGGGTAGTTGCATGCTAGAGAGCTTAAGTTTTCTCTCAAGGTTCAAAATTTTCAGATTTATTTCTTGTGTGAACCGGGAAAAATCACACAATTTTCTATAAAGGAAAAAGATATTCCCTAATACAATCTTTACATTATCCAGTTTCTTAGCTAGGTCAACCTGTCCCAAAATTATTTTATTAGCTATCTTCTGGTTAACCTTTCCTTCAAAATTATTTTTTGACCATTCCATGAGTTTTACATTTGTATCAGAGTCTTCATTATTCACTTGGTCAACTATATCAGATAGTTGCTCAAGGATTGGCCTGCTTGAATTTGGAGGTTGTAGGCTGAAGGCATCCATGAATATATCTTTGATCTCATTCATTACCTACTTGTATTTGTGGTCTTTCCTCATTACCTCTTGCCTCCTTCTCTTATCCAATGGACTTTGTATCTCATTCATCTTTTCTTTAGTTAAAGTGCTTGAATCATAATAGGGTATTTTAATTTCTTCATCAAGCTCAGGAATGCCAGAATGAATGGTCCTAGCTACCCTAGTAGAACTTGAGCTTGGTGTACTGATTTGTAAGGTCATCATTTTAGTACTCAACTTCTGAATGGGTTTGGTAGGAGTACTTTTTTTTGGAAATTCAACCAAAGTTTGTATTGATGATTCCTCCTTATCCTATGTTTCATCCCTATTTTCTTCTTGTACCACTACTGTTGGAGGTGTACTTATTGTATGTACTACTATACCTGTGACTTCCTTTGATGTTGCACTCGGCTCCTGATGAGCTTGTATAGCTATTTTTGGCGGTGATGGAGGTGGTAGAAATGAAATTCTAGTAGTTTGAGTGATTTGAGGTGGTTCTTGTGGTGACACCTTGGCTTCTTTGAGTTTATCTATTGACTTTTGGAGATCATCTACACTGACCAATATGGGACTTGTACACAATTGTGCTTGAAGAGTTGTTTGGTCAAGGATCTTAGTGAGATCCTCTATAATTAATGGATTGATTTTTTGACATGAGGTGTCAACAACATCCTTATTCTTTATGATTTCTGCAGGTGTGGTAGTAGAGTGAGGAGGACTAGGCGGTGGAAGTTGTGTATCTTGCACACTTTGCTACTTGTTAGTATCTTTGCTTTCCTCCTCTTCAACCTTTTTCTCTACTTTTGTCTTCTCTTCTCTCCTCTTTCTTCTCTCCTCTAGTTTAGCAACAACTTCTTCTTTGTATTCCTCTTCAAGGACATCTTCAGTTTTCTTATACAAGTTCTTCCACACTCTTGTGGTTCTTTGTACAACTTCTTCAATTTTGTTTTGGAGAATGGAGAATGCCCTATACTTAGGTTTAAACCTAGTGTTATGCCTTTTGAATGCATGAGTTATCTATTCCTTTGTCAAATCAGGTAGTATGCTTGCTAGGGTTGATTCCCTCATCTTTTCCATCATTTGACAAAAATGCCATCTATCTTCTACAATTTTAGACAATTCCTTTGGCAATTGTCCATCTAGTTCAAGAGGTGTATACTTGAACTATTCCATTAATGCATAGACTGATTCTTCTATGCTATTCTATTCCTCTTTATTGAACTTATTGAAATCAATCTTTTTCATTTCACTTAAGTCTCGATTCCTAATCTTTTCACATAATATATCAACTAAGACTTAGGAGGATAACTTACCTTTTTAGTTTGATCTTCCTCATTAGTATCAAGTTGAGCCACATATCTTTTCCTTTTCCTTGGCTCTTCTTGTGCCTTCTTGACTGTCTTCTTCTTCTTTGTAGCTTCCTCTTTGGCCTTTTATGTAGAGGCTCTGATTGTAGCTCTGGTTGTTGGCTTCTTGGGTGTTGGCTTGGTAGCTTTCTTTGGTGAAGGCTAAGAAGCAGGAGGTGTTTTTCCCTTCCTTTTGATGACTCTACCTTTGATGGGTGCTTCCTTGGTTTTTGCTTCCTTGGCACTCTCATCTTTGTCTTCACCTTGGCCTTGTGACAATTCAAGTGGCCCTTGTTCTGGCTCATGCTCATCTTTCTCATCATCACCTTCTTCTTCTCCTTCACTAATCTCCTCTACTTCGCCTACTACACTTGTTTCTCCAACACCAAACTTCTTCTTTATTTTCTTTACTAAAATTTCCTTTTTCTTTACTATGTGGTTTTCTTGAGTTTGGTAACCACTCTTGATTTGATAGTGTCATATGTTCCAAATACCTTGGTAGATTTGTCCATTTCCTCTACAAGTAATGTTGTGATGGCTGCATAAGCTTGGTCAACATCAAGCTCATATTCCAATGGTCTAAGCCATCTTGTTCTTGGACAGACTACTTGAATGTAAGTATAATCAATGTCAACCAGAAAGCATATGTCATTTACATGCTTTTCCACCAGTGAAACTGGTATCCTCATTCTTTTCTTCATTGTATTCTTGAAATCATCAAAATAGATAGACATTTGATCATTAAATCTATCTCCCATTTGTGTAATGAAATCATTTATTTGATCAATAATGGTTTTATTCTTACTCTAGTTGACTTTACCAAATGAAGGGAATTCCTTCATCACATAGAAGAACATACAAACTAGCATTGAACCAAATTTGCATTATGCTCCCTTAGACTTTCTAATAGCTCCAATATTTTCATTAATCTATTGCAACATGAGCTTTGCAAGGTCATAGGTGTGGTCTTTCTTTACAAGCTTATATGCCGCATCCACTGCTATGCAAGGTACACTATTCAACCTGTTGGATTGATAAAACTTATGTGATATGATCCTTATAGAAAATTTTAATAGGGGGTCATTTACTATGTCAATTGTCATTCTCCTGTTATTCCATTTTTTGTCTGTGTTCTTCTCTATTGTTTCCTTCTTTTCACTTCTCAGTGTCTTGGGCCGATCTAGGGTTGGAAATCATGTAACCCTATGAACCATCTTCTTAGTAATCTTGACTGGTCTTTGCTCTAGCTAGAATGATCCATCATGGATTCTACTAAGTATTATGCATATCCACTCAGTTTTGAATACGATTGGAAAAATTAGGGCTTTGCTTAAACCCTTCTTCTCTATGATAGAAAACTCATCTTTCAATATACCATTGTCACAGAGTTTGTCAAAGGTATTAAAGATTTCCAAGTCCGCTATGGCTCCTATTTTTCAGTTATAAAACTTTCACACATCCTGAACCATAACAACTTTTTTAGGGATGGTAGATAGGGCACCAACAGGATTGTTTTTATATGCAACTTCTGGTATGGGCCTAAACTCAGGTTGCCTAACCTCATTACTGACAAGTTGAATCTCATGGCTCTCTTTCCCTTAGGTCATCTTTGAACTAGATGCCATTTTTCAACTGAACTAGGGTTTGATGATTAAAGAAAACTTCACAAACTGTAAAATTTGGCACTGAAAGGAAATACTTGGTTAAATGCTTAGATCACTTGGGTAGATGTTGAATCACTACAAATCGCTAGTTGAAAGCTTGAAAATTGCTCAGTCATGCTCTCGGTAATTGCTCTTCATTTGAATGGCTCAAAAATGAATCGATTTGCATCTTTAAAAAACCTTGCATTTAATGTATTTTTGTACCTTTACCTGTCACTCAACTTCCAAAGGTTTTTCAACTCAGCATCCACTCAATAGCTATTCTCACTCGGCATCTACTAACTTTGTTAATAACTCGGCTACCACTGTAGTTTCACTTGGCTTCCACTTGACTTCTTAACTCGGCATCCAAAGTAGTTTCACTTGACATCCAAAGGCAGCTCGGTGTCATCATTCAAAAAAAATAAAAATCTTAGCATCTTGTCTCATGCAGATTTATACTTTGCAGTGCTTCTTCATGGTTTAGGGCTAATGTATGATACTTCCTTATATGTATCAGACCCATAGTCTCATTTGTGATTAGTTGGATGAGAAATGATCACTTGACCTCATGGGTGAAGTGACCCTTCCATTGGATGTACTTGATCCATCCTTTTTCTGCCATGTCTTCTTCATGTTTGTTCTGATGTGTTCCACATCAATCTTTTCTTTGCCCTTATTTACTTCAGTCTTGGGTGCCTTGGCCTTTGTTGGACAGTTCCTACTGACATGTCCAATTTTCAATCAACTGAAGCAAGTAATTTGGTTCAACCATATTTTATAGTTTCCCTCGAAATGTGTTCTTATGCAGTTCTAGGATATATGTCCATACTCTTGACAATAGTGACAACTTTGCTTTGTATTGTAGTCCCAATTGTAATGGTCTTCATAGTTGTCCCTTCTTACATGCTGATTTGGTGTCCACATAGGCTTTGATCTACATTCAAAGGCTCTATGTCCATACTTTTTGCAATTATGGCAATGTCCATCAAATCTTTGTGTCCTTGTGACTTTAGACCTGCAGTCTTGTGTCATATGTCCTTGCATGTTGCACTTGTGATAGTAACCCTTGCTTTTGGGTGTGTTTGGCTGATTGATCATTCTACTTCTGCAAACATTAGCAGTATTCCCCTTTTTATTATAGTAATGACAAGTGGGTTTAGAATCCTTACCTTTATCACTCCTTTGCTTAGCACTCTTTGATGATTCCCCAACTTTAGTGTTGTATCCAAGTCCTAATGTATTATGGGCTGATCTTGGGGATTTTAGCAACTGTTCAAAGTACTTGATGGCTTCACTTGACTTGTTGAGATTCTTTGCTAATTCTTTTTCTCTGTTCAATTCATTCTACAGTTGTTCATTCTGCATCCTAAAAGTAGAGATCTCAATATCTTTCATATTGAGTTCATGATGAAGGTTCATCATTTGGGCAAGTGTATCCATCTGCATGTTTGGGATCCTTATTAATTCAGTACATTTTTCTTCAAGTCTATTTGCAAGATTTCTTTTTTCATCTTACATCATGACTCTATCCTCAACTGCTCTTTTCTTTTGTTCAGTGATTTCACAAAGCATCATGGCCTATGATTCATGCTCTATCTTAAGAGTTCTTATCTCTTGTGCTTTAGCTCTATTTTTCTCCATCAGTTCTGTTATTACTACATCAAATTGTAGTGAATATCATTTTTGGCTATAGCTATTTCCTCCCTTCTTTTTAAGGATTTTCTTAATTCCTCTCTAGCTTCCTCTACCTTGTGTAGAGCGAGATGCACATCTATCACCTGGTTCTCAATGATCTTTCCAAGTTTGAAGACTTCCATCTTTAGATATTTTCCTCCAAGCTGTTAGGTTTCTTCTCAAGAGAACTTAGCTCTGATACCAATTGCTGAAATTTCTTAATGGGAAGAGATTTTCTGAGAGGGGGGGTGGGGGTGTGAATCAAAAGTATTGGCCTTTTAACTACTTTTAAATCCTTAATAACATATAACTAAAATTAACATACATGCATATAAACATTAAACAATTATGAGAAACAAACATGCATCACCACTTAACACTTGAGATTTTGGTGACCCAGAAACCCTCCAGGAATAAGAAGATAAAATTGGGGTAGGGATGATACCCAAAAAATTACTGAAGCAATTGATTTCAACTACTTTTGATGGTTTTCCCTTTAAAGGCCTACCCTGTTAAAGGCTACAACACACTGTTAATATGTGACCCTGTTAAAGGATTTCTACACCCTGTTAGGAATGTGCCTTGTTAGAGGACTTAAGAAAATTCAACTTAGAATGCCATCCTATTAAAGGATTTACATAAGGTTGTTAAACCTACCTAACTCAATAGGATTTCCAAATTTCTAATACAATTGTGAGAGAGTATTAGAATAATACACCTGAACTAATGAAATCTCTAATGTTGATCTCAGGCTCTTGATCTGCTTGTCTATCCCTGATCTCTACTAGATCTGATCTACTAATTATGTTCCTTATTCTGTTCTGATCAACTAGATGTGTAAATTCTGTCCTTTCCACTAAATCTTTGACACCAATGGTCTACAATGACCTTAATAAAAGGCTCTGTTGTTCCTTCTTCTCTCCAAATCTAGTTCAATGGCATCAAGATTCCCTTATAAAGATTAGTGGATCGTTATGCATCCTTGGATAAAATGTTCCCACTCAAACCCTTGAAATTCACCCATTGGCTGCATGCAATTCCAATTTTTTGATTGGCTGCATGAGGATCGCATAGGTGGATGGGAGGATTTGATCTTATCTCCTTATCCTATCATGAGTCATGCATAAGCATTTTACATCTTGGTTTATATTGGCACAAATTCTTATGCTAATCTTGCGTTGCTCAGCACATGAAGTAATACTGATGCTCGGCACCATCTATTCTAGATTGCTCGACATCCAGTATGTTTCTTGCGTTACTTGGCTTTTGTTAGTTTTCTTGCATTGCTTGGCTTCTACTGATTCTTGAATCACTCAGCTCATATTAACTTTGCAATGCTTGGCACACACTATCTTCTAATCTACTCAGTACATGTTGAATTCTGTATAGCTCGGCATATATTGTAATGTGTTTTGCTCAGCATCAACTGTAGTTTTCTCAGCACTATGTGTGACTTGGCATATAAAGAAATTCTAGCTCAGCTTCCATTGTGTACTCGACATGTATAGTAAAAATGGTTAAGTGTGTTGACACTCATTTGTCAATCTTATTTATTTGATCAACACCAAGTACTCTCATGGTTGGTGAGAAGGAGTTCTTACAAACAATAGAGGAAGGAGATGGAGTTGGTTTTGCACTAGTTCTAAAGCCTAAAGATAAAAATTCTACCAAGAAGACAAAAATACCACATGAAGTCCAAGAGTTACTTGAGGAGTATAAAACCATTGTAAGTGATGGAAAACCTTCCACCTTGCCTCCAAAGAGACTTGTTAGCTACCAAATAGATTTCATTCTAGTGGCTACCCTACCAAATAAAGATGCCCTACAAAATGAAGAAATTACCAAAAAATCCAAGAGCTTCTAAACCAAGGCCTAATTAGGAAGAGCATTATCCCATGTATAGTCCCTACTATTTTAGCACCCAAAAAGGGGGGAACTTGGACTTTTTGTATATATTCTAAAGCCATAAATAGGACCACTAGTAGGTATAGGTATCCAATACCTACAATTAAAGATCTAATTGATTATTTAGGGGAAGCCAAGTATTTCACCAAGATAGACTTGAAAAGTGGTTATCATCAACTTAGGATAAATGAAGGAAATGAATGGAAGACAACTTTCAAAACTAATGAAGTTTTGTATGAATGGTTTGTAATGTCATTTGGTTTATCCAATGCTCCATATACATTCATGAGGTTGATGAATGATGTGTTGGCATATTACATTAGTAAGTTTTCTATTTTTTAATTTAGACGACATCTTGATTTTCCACAAAAAATAAAGAGGAACATATTAAACATCTGCAAATTATTTTTAAGAAATTGCATGATGAGAAACTAATCATCAATTTGGAGAAGTGTAATTTCTATTTGAAATATAAGAGGAGTAACTAAGAGGGAAGGGGTAGATTAGTTACTACTAAAATAAATCCCAAATCCCTTAGATGTCGATACAAAAATGCAAACTAAAAATTGAATGCTACTGAAGCTCGATAAACACACAAGAGATATTGTAACTCAATTATAACTCAATTAGCTCAGTAAATGCTTAACATATAAAATTTTAGATGTTGTCTCTAATTACCATTACTTTAAGTGAGTTGCAAACATATAAAATAAAATAACATGAACACATATGACACCAGGATTTAATGTGGAAATGCAATTTGGGAAAAACCACCAATTACAACTAGTTACTATTTTCACTCTTCTAAAGTTATCCCTTTAGGAGCCAACGTTGTTAAAGGTTACAAAACACACTATTAGGTTTGACCCTATTAGAGGATTTAATCACCTTGTTAGGAGTGGCCTTGTTAGAGGTCTTGAGATAATTAAATAGAGTTGTTGCCTTGTTAGAAGATTTGTTGATAGCTATTAAGCTAACTCTATTAAGAGATTTAGATCACTGCTAGAATGGTTAGAGAGTAATAATGAGATGACCTAATTTGAATGAAAATGATTTTCTAAATATAGATCTTTATTCTAGCTTGTACTTGATCCTTTCTGATTGAATATAGCTTTGCTACTTCACAAAGATATTCTACTTATGCTTCAAATTAGCTTCCTCTTCTCATCATTAAATCTTCAATAACATCATCATGAACACACACTTTGAAATCATAACTTGACCCTATATTTATATCTTCTACTTTATAAAGTTAGCTCAAATACAACTTAGAATAATTAATATTCATCACCTTAGAATCAATAGATAGATCAATTAAGCTTAATATGCCAAAATATGAAAATCCTTTGTTAGCCAACCCAAATTGGTAGAAACTAACTCAAAAATGATTTCCTTTTTAACCAATAGAAGCTTGGTTAACACTACAAACTTGTGAAAGTCCTTTGATAATTGAGTGAGTTTAGTTAGCACTAGTTTCATCCAACTTTCCTTCATTAACCAAATGAGCTCAGTTAACACTCACTTTCTATAGCTTTTCCTTTGACGCTTGAGTGAACTCAGTAGACACTACGTTTTGAACTAGGGAAACATAGGAATACTTGGTAGACACAAAAAATTGTCTTCATTACTTGAGTGAACTCAACATATGCTGACTCATAATGATTATGAAATTTGTGTAACATCGAAGACAACGCACAATTAATCAATTGTATCCAAAAATCTCCCTCTTTGGCATTGATGGCAACATAACATGTCATAGCACAATGAAATTTTGGATTTAGACTAAGAAATCCCTCTATTAGTATGAGCTCTTCCTTTCATTGGATTATATCTTATGTCTATAACAACTACTACCAAGTTCATTTAGAACATTTTCCCTCTTTTAGCAAAATTCTTCTTTGGAAAACTTCTCCCTCTCTGGTTCCTTACTTTATTCTGGTTCCAAAAATTTCTCAAAGATATGATAGTAAAATTCTCCCTCTTTGACAACACAATGCCAAAGACAATAATTCTATAAATACCAATGTACTTTAAGTACTGACTCATCTACAATGTGCCTTTTCTAATTTTGCACCAACTGATTCATCTTCAATAGGTTATGGTTGATGCATTCACTAAACTTCATTTAGTGAATTTTAGATAGGGGAATGACCCTAGCTTACTTCTTAGATACAGAAATGTATCCTTAGGTAATGGCTTGGTGAATATGTCTGCAATCTATTCCTTTCTATTCACATATTCCAATTTGACTTCTTTTTCTTGCACTAATTCTCTTAAGAAGTGATATTTTATTGCAATGTGATTTGTTTTGGAATCCATTACTAGATTCTTTGATATGTTGATTGCACTGGTGTTATCACAGTATATGACTACTAGATCCTTGACCTCTATCGTCATTCCTTCCAACAATTGTTTAACCAAAAAATGTTAGAGAAATTAACTACTAATGATACATATTCTGCCTTTTTTGTGGATTGAGATGTGCAATTTTGCTTCTTGCTTGTCCAAGATACTAGTCTTTTACCAAGAAAGAATGCTCCACCACTAGTGCTTTCCTACCCAATCAAAATTAGTGAATGCTTTCAAGTCCTAATTATCTCCAAGTTTATACCATAAACCATAGTCTCAAGTACCTTTTAGATATCTCATGATTCTCTTGATTTCCATCATATAATTTTTCTTAGGATTTGTTGAGAATCTTGCCACTATTCAAATTGCTAGAGCAATATCAAGCCTTGTATGTACCACATATTGTAATTTTGCAATCATTGATCTATATAAGGTCTAATCTACTTCTTTGGAACCATAATCTTTGGAGAGCTTAGTCTAATAGACATAGGAGTTTCAACTAGTCTTGAATCTTCCATTTCAAATTTCTTCAATATTTCCTTGATATACTTAGATTGAGTGATGTAGATACCATTTTTTCTCTGCTACATTTGCAATCCAACAAAGAATTTTATCTCACCAAACATGGACATCTCAAATTCTTTACTCATTTCTTTTAAAAATTATTTGCACAAGTCATCATTTCCTATAAATAGAGTATCATCAATAAATATTTTTGCCAACACAATCTTCTTGTCTAGTTCTTCCTTGATATACAGACTACTATTATTATTTGTCCTTTGAAAGCCAATTTGTATCAAGTAATTATGAATTTTTTCATATCAAGCTCTAGGAGCTTGCTTGAGACCATATAATATTTTTTTTAATTTGCAGACCATGTCCCTTTTGTTAGGATCTACAAAACCTTCTGGTTGTTCAATGTAGACTTCTTCATCAAGAATGCAGATTTGACATCCATTTGATATACTTTAAATCCTTTATGTGTTGCATATATTAGTGAGGTTCTAACACCTTCTATTCTTGCCATAGGAGAAAAAGTCTCACCATAGTCAATACCTTCTTCTTGAAAATAACCTTTGCACACTAGTCATGCTTTATTTCTTGAAACTTTTCCATCTTCATTCAACTTATTTCTGAATACCCACTTTGTACCAATTACATTTTTATCCTTGGGTTTAGGAACAAGAGACCAAATTTTGTTCTTTTCTATTTGTTCTATCTATTAATTCATTGCTTTAATCCAACTTTCATTTTCCAAAGCATCTTTAACACTTCTAAGTTCAAATTCAACAAGTAAACATGTACCTTTTGATTTGCCTCTTGTCATTGTTCCATCTAATTTATCTCCAATGATTTGATCAGGTGCATGATGCCTTCTAACATATCTTACTAGCACAAGATCTTTGGTCTTTGAATGAGTTCCACCATCTTCATCTTGAATTTCAATTTCAAGCTCGAGTCCTTCTATCTATGACTTAGGTCCATTAGGATCGATTTGAACTAGCTTGGTAGCCTCTGATTGTGACTCGGGTCCTTTAGACTGTAGCTCAGGTTATACTATCTACAACTCGGTAACCATTAGGGTTTTTGGGGACTCATGATATGAAGCTTCTTTTCTCTTCTAGATAGATTTGGTAGGGTATTAGGTTCATAGTAAACAAATCTTTTTTAATCTTTTGGCTCCTTATTGCTTTCTTCTTCACTCTTTTTTGCAAACCCATCAATTCTAATATGTGCAGTTACTATAATTTTGTGAGTAGAAAAATTCAAACATATGTATGCTTTACTTCTATAGTAGTATCCTATAAATATGCCTTCATCACCTTTTACATCAAATTTTCCTTTTTTAGTTTCCTTCGATATATAAAATTTGTTGCCAAATACTTTCAAGTAACTTACATTAAGTTTGTAGCCATACCATAGCTGATAAGGTGTTTATTTTGAATCTTTCTTTAACTGAACTAGATTCAAAGTATGAATTGCAATGCTCATAGCTTCCTTCTAGTATTTGAGAGCAATCTTCTTTTCAATTATTAGGGTTCTTGCACAATCCATGATAGATCTATTTCTTCTTTCAGCTATACCATTTTGTTATGGTGTACCCGGGGTTGATACTTGTCTTTTAATTCCTCTTTCAATGCAAAAATTATTGAATTCATGGGAGATGAATTCACCACCTCTATCTAATCTTAAGAATTTCAACCTCTTTCTAGTTTCTTTTTCTACTCTTTCCAAATACCACTAAAATTTTTGAAAGGCTTCTAATTTTTCTTTTAGATACATTACAATCATCATTCTAGAATAGTCATCAACAAAAAGAATGAAAAACTTTTCTCCACTATAGCTTTCTATTCCAATAGGTCCACATAAATCTATATGAACAATTTTTAGGACTTCTTTTTACTAATAGTTTTTTCTTTTAAAGCTAGTCTTTCCCATCTTACCAATTTGGCAATTCTTGCATAGACCCATGTCAGGCTTCTTCAAACTAG
This sequence comes from Cupressus sempervirens, assembly GCA_028749045.1. Classification (NCBI taxonomy): domain Eukaryota; kingdom Viridiplantae; phylum Streptophyta; class Pinopsida; order Cupressales; family Cupressaceae; genus Cupressus; species Cupressus sempervirens. The sequence continues at coordinate 919,019,015 of CM053786.1, forward strand.
GAATACCTCTTACTCCTCTATGTTTTCTTATCTTAACTATATTATCAAAGTTCACATGACATATTGTGCCATAACAAAATTTCCTTTACTTGAGCAATAAAACATGAACAATCACTAAGATCAAGATAAAATAGATTATCTTTTGTTTTCTTGCCAGATCCAACCAGATTTCCTTTTCCATCCAGTAGTTTTACCTATCCATTCATGAATTCTACCTTGAATCCAATGTTATTCAACTATGCCACACTTAGTATATTATGCTTTAGTCCTTTAACCCAATAAGCATTATCACATGAAAGTTCTTTAGTCAATGAAATACATCCTTTTCCTTTTATGTCACAAGGTTCATTGTTTCCAAATCTCACACTATGTCCATCATAATATTCCATGTGCTCAAATTTTGTTTTGTTACCAGTCATATGATGTGAGCAACCGTTGTTAATAATCCATATATCATTTTTGCTAACATGAGAGATACGTACCACTTTATCTCCTTTGTCATTACATTCATCTTTCACAGCAATATATACCATTTCATCTTCACAAGAAAAGTAGATCAGAGGAACTTTACCTTTTTAATTTTCTCTTCTTTGGAATACTTTCTTGCAAGATGGGCTTCAACAACTTCAAGATCACTGTCTAACTTTCTTCTGATGTCCCATCTTCTTCACTTCCTAATTGACTAGACATTGATTTCTTACCCTTTTCTTTGAGTGAGAGTTTATATTTAAATCCAGATTCAATATTCTTTGAAGCAAGAACATAGTTAGCATAGTTGTCTAGTTCAAAAGTTGTCAATCTTCCAACTAGAGCATCCAAGCCTAATTTTTTATTTGGATCACATCTCATTTCTTGAATAGTAGACACTCTAATTGCATAAATAGGAAGAAGAGTTCTGAGAACTTTAGTTACAACAGTTTCCTCCTTAATGTCTCCTCTAGAGGCTTTGATTGCACTTATGCTGGCCTTGATTCTTTCCACATATTTTACAATGTTTTCATCTTCTCTCATTCTCATTTGGTCAGATTGTCCTCTAAGACTTTTTACTTTGGCTCTTCTTACATTGTTATCTCCTCCATAGATATCTTTTAGTTTGTTCCACATTTCATGAGTAGTTTTTTAATCCTATACCTCATCAAATTTAGCATAACTAAGAGTAGATGCAATATCAATTGCCATGATATTATGATTCTTCTTTTTAGCAATATCTTCAACTGATAATGTTCCAGTGGGAGTCTTGTATTTAGCATTAAGATATTTGCAATCTGAATCACTGATGGTAGCCAAATGTAACCTCATAAGTCCTTTCCATGCTGCAAAATTGTCTCTGTTTAGCTTGCAAATCTCTCTTTTGTAAGACATCCTAATCTTTAGCTTAAGTCCTTGAAATCTTCTCTACAAGCACCAAAAGATCTTATACCAATTATTAGAAATATAAGAGGAGTAACTAAGAGGGGAGGGGTGAATTAGCTACTATTAAAATAAATCTCAGATCCTTTAGGTGTCAATATAAAATTGCAAACTAAAAACTGAATATTGTTGAAGCTCGATAAACACACAAAAGATGTTGTAACTCAGTAATAACTAAATTAGCTCAGTAAATTCTTAACATATAAATTTTTAGATGTTTTCTATGATTACCATTACTTTAATTAAATTGCAAACATATAAAAAAAATAACATGAACACATATGACACCAAGATTTAATGTAGAAACTCAATTTGGGAAAAACTACCAATTACAACTAGTTATTATTTTCAGTCTTTTGAAGTGAGCCTTGTTAGGATCCAACCCTATTAAAGGTTACAAAACACACTTATAGGTGTGACCTTGTTAGAGGATTCAATCACCCTATTAAGAGTGGCCTTGTTAGAGGTCTTCAGATAAGTCAATAGAAATGCCACCCTATTAGAGGATTTGTAAATAACTATTAAGTCAACTCTATTAAGAGATTTAGATCACTACTACAATGGTTAGCGAGAAACAATGAGATGAATTGATTTGAATGTAACTAATTTTTTGATTACATATCTATGTTCTAGCTTGTACTTGATCCTTCCTCATTGGATATAGCTTTGCTGGTCCACAAGGATTTTTTACTTATCCTTCAAATTTGTTTCCTCTTCTCATCATTAAATCTTCAATAGCATCATCATGAATAGACACTTTGAAATCACAACTTGACCTTATACTTATATCTTTCACTTGTCAACTTGGCTCAAATAAAACTTAGAATAATTAATATTCATCACCTTAGTCAGCTAGAATCAATAGATAAATCAATTAAGCTTAATATGCCAAAATAAGAAAGTCCTTTGTTAGGCAACCCAACTTAGTAGAAACTGACTCAGAAATGATTTCCTTTGTTAACCAATAGAAGCTTGGTTAATACTACAAACTTGTAAAAATTCATTGACAACTGAGTGAGCTCAATTAGCACTAGTTCCATCCAACTTTCCTTCATTAATTAAGTGAGCTTGGTTAACACTCACTTTTAGCAACTTTTTCTTTGATACCTGAGTGAACTCCGATAGACACTACCTTCTAAACTAGGCAAAGATAGGAATGCTCAGTAGACACAAAAAATTGTCATTACTTCTTGAGTGAGCTTGGCATATACTAATTAATAATGATTATTACATTTTTGTAACATTAAGGACAACACATAATTAATCAATTGCATCCAATAGATTTCATGAAGTAGGAGTTAGTATATATAGGCTTTGTTCTATCTCAAGGTAACCTATAAATACACTAGGAGAAGGTAAATGTAATCCTAAGTTGGCCTACTCCTAAGACTACATTAGATGTGAGGAGTTTCCATGGACTGGCTCAGTACTATAGGAAGTTCATCAAACATTGCAGTGGCATATGTACTCGTACATTGACCACAATCAAGGGAAGCATGAAGACAAAGTTCATTTGAATACCTTAAGTAGATCAAGTTTTTGAAACCCTCAAGAAGAAAATCATAGAGTTTCCTACCCTAGTACTTCCTATTTTTGATAAACTCTTCCAAGTAGAGTGTGACACTAGTAATGTAGCCATTGGAACAGTCCTAAGCCAAGAATGGAGACCAGTAGCCCTTTACAGTGAGATACTCAATGATTCCAAGAGAAAGTACTCATCTTATGACCTAGAGTTGTATGCTCTAGTCCAGGCTCTCAGGAAATGGAGGCACTATTTTCTTCCAAAATAATTTGTGGTGTATTCAGACAACCAAGCCCTTAGCTTCCTTAATTCTTAAGACAAGCTAAGAAGCAAGCATATGAAGTGGGTGGAAGATTTGTAGGCCTACACTTTTACAATCAGGCACAAGAAGGGAGTTCAGAAAAAACTAGTTGATTCTTTGAGTAGAAGACTCCTCATAGTCCAAGAGATTCAACTCCAAAGCATAGGTATATATAGTTTCAAAGATTTTTATGCTAATGATGAATATTTTTCTCACATCTAAAAAGTATTCAAAGAGTTTTAAAATTATTTTCATGGTGAATTTTTTGATTATACATTGTAGAATGACCTATTGTTTAAAGGAAATCAACTTTGTATTCCTAGAGGATCAATGAGAGATAATTTGATCCAAGAGAATCATAATGGGGAACTTAGTGGTCATTTTGGAGTAAAAAAGACTCAAGAGTTACTAAGTAGGTTTTTTTTTTGTCCTAGGATGACTAAGGACATTAGGATGTATGTTGTCAATTGCATAGTGTGTCAAAAAGCCAAGGGGACATCCTTAAACACTAGTCTCTATCAACCACTTCCAATCCCTAGCAAACCATGGGAATGCATTGGCATTGAATTTTCAGTTGGTCTCTCCAAAAAAAGGTAGGGATATGATAGCATCTATGTGATTATGGATAGGTTTAGTAAAATGTCTCACTTTGTACCTTGAAAAACTATCCATGATGCTTGTCACATTGCTAATCTACTTTTCAAAGAGGTAGTTAGGATTCATGGACTACCGATGATTATTGTGTCACATAGAGACATCAAATTCATGAATCACATTTGGAAAACCCTATGGAGAAGACTGGGAACTAACTTGTCTTTAGGATCTACCTACCATTTATAGAGGTTAAAAATAGAGGTCTTGGTAACTTCCTAAGGTGTCTTACTAAGGAGTATGGGTAGACAAGGGATGAACTCATTGGACAATTTGAATATGCCTTTAATGATAAAATAAATAGGTCCACAGGTAAGAGTCCCTTTGAGATAGTCTATGGTTACATCCTAGAAGAGTGTTGGAATTTAGAAATGTTAAAGATGGAAGACCAATAAGTAGTTATGTTGAAGATTTTATACAATCAATGAGAGAGATCCATGAAAATGTCAGGAAGAAATTGGCTAAAAATGTTGACAAAGTTAAGCACAAAGTGGATGCTCAAGAAGGATTTATAGTTTCTGATTCGGGATCTTGTAATAGTCCACCTAAAAAAAAAAGATTACAAAAAGGGACACCACACAATATCCAAATGAGAAGGCTATGACCCTATAGGATACTTTCCAAGTATGGAGAAGATGCATATAAGATTGAACTGCCTATAAACCTAGAAATATCACCAATTTTTAATTTTGCAAATTTGGTTTTTTATAAAGGACCTAACCCATCTATTGATCAGAATGTCCAAGAGATCTTACATGGAACATCTCATCCAATGGTTGGGAATAGGTGGTGTTGATGCCACATGAGTGAGTGAGTCAAATTTCAAAAGGTTAGGCATTGATGCTAGCTTCATTAATCCAAGGATGGGTTAGTTTCTTTTTGTTTGGGGAGTATGGTGCAGGATAACCTAATCCAATTTCCATCCTTGTTTTATTTTGGGCTTGTACTGACTCTAGTCAAGTTAGGATGATGTGATAGGAGTGCTAGGTATCTATTTGTCATGTGTTTCTAAGTTTTGGTTTGTCATTTGGAACATAAGTCTATGACCTTGGAAAGTGTGTAAATTTTTGTTTTGAACCCACTTGTTCATCTATGGTGTGATTTCAAATTTTTATATTGATAAGGACTCATAGGATGTCATGGAGGAGTTAGGAAGTGAAGAGATGTAAAAGATGTCAGGTTGTGGAACATTTGTGAAAGTTTTCAAGCAAGCACAATGGCTAAAAAAATGCATATTGGTGCCTTAGGGTCAAACTAAAGTTTTTACATCATTTCTAACTTAATCTAGATAGGTCAAGAGGTCCCAACATGATGAGGAGACAATTTTCTCATGAAACTAAAAATTTGTCAAGTTTGTGCAACTTTTTGAAAGTTGCTTGAGAATTTTTGTTCCACAAAAGTTGCAAAGAAAAAGAATGAGCTTGGTAGTTATGCCAACCACTTGCAAGCTCTTTGGGAGTCTATATATCTAGCATTCAAACACATCCCAAGGGTTGTGAATTGTAATAAGCCAAAATGAACAAGTGAATGCCCATTTTTCTAGATAGTTTTTGTATGTTACATTACCAATACGAACCAATGGATTGAACTAAATAATATGGTGTTGTATTTGTGTTTTTTATACTTTTAAAATACTTTAATCTTGAAGTTGTTAGATTGTAAGTTTTTGTCTACTAGGGTTTTGAAAATCTTTTCTCATTAGGCTGTGTCTTGTTCCAATTTTGGCTTTTTGGGAAAAAATGGCTCTCCCATGAATTTCTGCCATGAGTTCTTCATGGTTTCAAGGGACATGGTAGTATATCATTTTTACATAATGTATATTAGTTTTGGGGTCCTGAGAAGCATGGAAAAAAAATTTACTATGATGTTCTAGGCAAGTTTGTGCATTTGGTTAGGATATCATAAACCAAGAAGAAAAGTTTTGGAGTTTGAAAGTATTCAGATACTTTAAACCAGTTGGTGCAAAAGGAGGAGGAATGAGTAAGGTAAAATAATACAAAGGGAAAATTTTCTAGGATGAATTTTGGAGGGTGAAATAACATACCCTATTCAGGCCAATTAGCATTGTCTTGAAACCCTTAAAAGTAGGCTAAAAAGTTGCTTTTAGTTGTACACACACTTCAAGGTTATGAAATTCACACAATCTTTTATTTTTCCCAAAAGGGTATTTGAATATCCAATTTTTTTACCACCTCCTTTGAAGAAATTTGGAGTTAAAGTCCAAAAACTCAATTTGGAGGGCTAAATCTAGTAGCCCTATTTTGAGCAATTTTAACTTATAGGCAAGGAACTTGGATTCAGCTTGTAGGGTTCGATTCTAGAAGGTCAAGGGGAGTCCAAGGCCATTTATGGAAGTCATTAGACTACATGGATGAAGGTTTTGGTCAAATATCCACAAAAGCAAGGTCAGCAATGAGGTGTGAAGAAACTTTTGTTTAAAGAACTATCCCTAACTATTGTTGTAACTAGGTTAGTGGGTGATTAGAGGATAGGATAAAGGTCCTCTAGGATTAGGTCATCAAGGAACCCTAATAGGCTAGTAGTAAGCCTAAGTGAATCCTTAAAAGGTAAGGATTTGAAAGCAATTAGACCTAGTATTACATCAAATTTTAGAAACTCCCTCTATCATTCTGGTTCATTCTTCATTTTCAAATCTCTCCCTCTAAGGTTTATCTTTTCCTATTTGTAATTATCTCCCTCTTTGATATAAGTATTTGATAATTCTCAATCTATCTAAGTCTTTCTATCCCCTTTATAATAATCCTTTGGTAATTCTCTCCCTCTTTGACAACAATGCCATAGACGCTCATTTACTTCATGCATATGAATTATGTAGATATTTGCATGCCTGGATGAATTCTTTCATTTGTATATGAATGATCTTCTTCTTACTAAACTTCACTATCTTAGGTAACTCATAAAGTATAATTGTCTACATCAATATGTAAGATATTCTAATTAGCACATTTGATGCAATGTGCCATATCTTCTTAACTTTCTTTATTTTGTTGAATCACCCCTAATTTACCTCTAAGATATTCATGAGAATCTTTAGGTAAGGCTTTAGTGAATATATCAACAATTTGTTCTTTGGTATTCACATATTCTAACTTCACTTCTTTATCTTGAACTATCTCTCTCAAGTAATGATACTTGATAGCAATGTGCTTGGTCTTAATGTGCATCACTGAATTCTTTGATATGTTGATAACACTTGTGTTATCATAATAGATAACCTCTAGATCTATAGTTTCTCCTTTCATTCTTTTCAACAATTTCTTGATCCACATAATGTTTGATTAGTTTAATTTAGCAACCACATACTCAACTTCAGTTGTTGATTGGGAAATATAGTTATATTTCTTGTTTTTCCATAAAATCATTTTCTTATCTAGAAAGAATGCACCTCTACTAGTGTTTTTTTATCATCAATATTCCCTACCCAATCAGAGTTGGTAAATACCTTTAGTTCAAACCTATCACTTCTCTTGTAATACAATCCATAGTCTTCTATACCTTTTAGATATCTCAATATCCTTTTCATTTCCATCATGTGGTTCTCCTTAGGATTTTATGATAATCTAGAAAACTATCCCAACTGCTAATGTAATATCTGGTCTACTATGAACAACATATTACAGTTTTATAATCATTGATATATATAGTATCTGGTTTACATTAGTAGATTCATCATTTGTAGATAACTTATGCCTTGTAGACATAGGTATACTCACTGGTCTTGATTCCTCCATTCCAATGGTCTTTAATATCTCCTTGATATATTTAGACTGAGTAATAAAATACCAAATTTCATTTGATATACTTGCAATCCAACAAAAAATTTGATTTCACTAAACATTGACATTTCAAATTCCTTCTTCATTTCATCAGAAAATGTTTTTCAAAGTGCTTCTTTTCCTCCAAATATAATGCATCAAAAAAATTCAGATAACAATACTTCATTGTTCTTACCAGTCTTGAAATATAGGTTATTTTTATCATTTGTCCTTTCAAAACCAAGCTTCACCAAATAATTGTGTAGTCTTTCATACTATGCTCTTGGGGCTTGTTTCAATACATAAAGATCTTTGTTTAGTTTTCATACCATTTTATTTTTTTGGATCCATAAATTCATTAGCTTGTTTAATGTACACTTCTTCCTAAACTATATCATTTAGAAATATAGATTTGACATCCATCTGATATACCTTGAAATTCATGTAGGTTGAATATGCAAGAAAAGTTCTAACTCCTTCAAGTCTTGCCATAGAAAACAAAATTCTCCATAATCAACTCCTTCTTCTTGAGCATATCCTTTGCATATGAGTCTTGCCTTGGTCCTTAGTACTTGACCATTTTTATTCAGCTTATTCCTAAAAACCCACTTTTTCCAATTACATTTTTTGTCTTTTGGTCTTGGTACTAAGGTCCAAGTATTGTTCTTCTCAATCTATTCGATTTCTTCTTTCATTTCCTAAATCCAATCTTCATTGTCTAGGGCATCCATAATTGATTTGGGCAAAAATTCACAAACTAAGCATGTATCATCTTTGATTCTTTTTCTTGTCATAACACTTGGTTCAACATCACCACTAATTTTTTTAGGTTTATGATGTCTTCTTATAAACTTGGCTAGCATAGGTGGTTTACTTCTCTATTCTTCAATAGGTTCATCTTGAAAAATACTCTTAGGCTCATTTTCTCTTTCTTGTGTAGGTTTGGGTCCAAGTTATGCATGCTTGACATTATTTCTTTCATGGTCAACATTGCCTTTCTGTGACTCGACATCTTTAGTCTACTACTCGACAACCTTTTGTTGCACCTTAGCATTCCCTGCCTACCATAGAATTGTATTTTTATTTTCTTTTTTAGTAGTACTTGGAGCATCATCACCCACATAGATGAATGAATTTTAATCTTTAAGTTCTTCTTTACATGTAAGGTCATTTCTTTCTACAAACACATCAACTTTCACATGTGCAGTTTCCACAACTTTGTTAGTGTTTGAGTTCAAACACTTATAAGCTTTGTTCTTAGTGGAATATCTTAGGAATATACTTGTTATCTCTAAAAGTTGTACCCTAACTAGATTTGTCAATTCAGTCACTTAAAGTAACATGGAGACACTCCTAGGTAGTGAGTGTACTAGGATTAGGAGTGAATCTCTGAATTCTAGGCCAATTCCTTATGATGCTTCACCTATATTCTCCTTAAATATAAAATTAAACTCGAGAGGGAAAGAGATAAAAAAAATTCTTGCGTGAAAGTAAATACTAAAAATGTAAAAGGAGGTGATACACCAGATGGTAGGATGAAGATATTGCTAGCTTGACTTAATGAAACAAGTTTGGATAGCTAACAAGAACACAATATTGTCAAGAATAATTCACCTATAAATATATCACAAGAAGGATGTACTTTAGACAAGGATTTGAATGGAATGTTAGCATTCACAATGTCACAAATTGAAAAAGAGTAGAATATCTTGACTTGCAACCTACATGAGCAATCCAATCTCACATGTAGTTAAAATTGAGACAGAACCTAGGGATTTGAAGAGTAAATCTCAAAAAATTCTATCAAATCATAAGTTTAAGCAACAAGAAGACACCATAAGGGTTCTAAGGCTATTCCTTCATTTAGATTTCAAATTCCACTGAACAACATTCATCTAGAGTGGTTATAAAAAATATACATAAAAGTATGAAGGACTCCTAAGAGATCATGACAGAACTACTTTTTTGCAAAAAATTAGAACCCTTGAAACATATTTACAACTACCTTTTATAGATTTTAAGCATAACTTGGATCTAAACTGTGGATTTCAAACCCCAACCAAAGGTGGATCCAAGTTGCAAAAAGTGGCAATAAAAAATATTAGAACTAAATCTGATCATGAAAAACAATCTGCTATAATGAAGTGACAGGAAGGGAAAAACAAATGCACCCACTCATAAGAAATCAAATTCCATGAGATTTGATCATTACAATCATTAATGAGGCATGGAGATGTATATATTTCATGCAAACAAGGCCAAAGAATGTCACTCAACATTAAAGAGCAATCCTTGTAATGTGTCATGGCTACAACAAAAGAAATTGTGCCAATGTCAAAAGAAAATGTGAGATGGGATAACATGCAATGTTAACCCACTGTAAAAATGTTGATTCAACCTACATGGAATAAAATTTATTTTCCCCCAATAAGATGAGTCATTGATGTAGTTTTCATTATGAAATAGATGGCTCTGATGCTGCAAGAAATCTCCTCTGTAAGTAATTAAAACCAAACCATAGATCACAATTACTTCATTCTCCAATAGACAACTGTAATAAAATTCAAAATATCTAAATATGTGTACAAATATAATAATCAAGAATAGTACAACACAAGAAGGATCCACTATGTGGCATGAATCTATTGGTCAATACATTCCCAAATGTATGGTGGAGGAGGTAGAATATGATTTTGCAATTTTGCAGAAGCAAGAAAAGTCACTCCCTAAAATAGTGAAAATGGTTCACGCAAAATGTTAACTCGATGTGAAAATGTGTGTTAACCCACAACTTGGCACATGAAGAAAAATGAGCTAACTCAGTCAATGAACAAACTAAAATAGCTTAGCACATGAAGGAACTGAGCCAACCTGGCTCATGAAAAGATTGAGTTAACAAAAAATGTTAACTCAACCAAAAGCATGTTAACCCACACCAAAGAATCCAGCCCATTGAAGATATCTCAGATTGGTTATCAATGATGGGCTGAATGGGGGGAAAAAATGGTTAACAATACCTTTATCACTCTTTGCAATGAGTTTTCCATTCCTATTATCTTTGAATATATAACATTTACTTCCAAAAATATTGAAATATTTTACATTAGGAGCATATCTATACCATAGTTCAAAAGGTGTAGCATTTGTACCTCTCTTGACTTGTATTCTATTCAGGGTATAGACAATAGTGCTAACAATTTCTCTCCAATATTTATATGATACATTCTTCTCCATCATCAATGTTCTTGCATAGTCCATTATTGATTTGTTTATTCTTTCAACTATCCCATTCTGAGGGGTCCTTGGTTCTAGTCTATCTTTTAATTCCTCTATCATTGCAAAATATATTTAAGTTGTTGAAAATGAATTCACTACCTCTATCATATCTTAAACACTTCAGACTCTTCCCTATTTCTTTTTCAACTCTAGCTAAATACCAATTGAATAACTAAAAGACATCATATTTAGCTTTGAGAAACATCATAGTCATCATCCTAGAATAGTCATCAACAAACAAAATGAAATTCTTATCTCCATAATAGTTTTGAACATCAATAGTTCCACATAGGTCAATATGAACTAATTTTAGTATATCACTAGATGTGTATGTTTTTCTCTTGAAACTAGACTTTGTTATTTTTTCGAATTGACATTATTTACACATAGTATTTTCAGGATTCTTTAGTTTTGGCAGCCCTCTTACTTTCTTCATTTTACTAATGTTCACCAAATTGTCAAAATTCACATGAAAAAATCTTTGTGCCATAACCAAGCATCTTCTTGTTACGCAAACAAACATGTCTCATTAAACAAATTTGGATAGAAAAAGTTACCTCTAGTCTGATCACCACTTCCAATTAGCTTACCATCAACATCATATATCTTTTCTATCCTATGATGAAATTTAACTTTGAATCCTGATTTGTTCAATTATGAAACACTCAACAAATCATAGTTAAGTCATTCAACCCAATAAACATTGTCACACTTGATATTGTGAGTCAATTGAATTGTACCTTTACCTTTCACAACACATAGAATATCATTACCAAACTTAACACTTCCACCTTTGTATGGTTGAATGTCCTCAATTTTTTTTTATCACCAGTCATATGGTTAGAAAAACCACTATCAATTATCCATCTATCACTCTTGTTCACATAAGAGATTAGTGCAATTTTCTCATCTTCATTAGAATCTTCTTTCATAGAAACATAAATAACTCCATCGTCATTACTTTTAGATTCAATCTCAATTTCTTCTTAGAAAATATAACAATACTTCTTACCTTTTTCATCCTTTTTCTTCTTGTAATCTCGATCATCTCTTCTTCCTTTGTACTTTCTTTCCTTTCTTTCATCCTTGTCTTCTTAATCAAGACACCTAGCAGTAATATGACCAACCTTGTTCCATGAAAAAAAAGATAATTTATCTTTGTATTTACCTCTACCTCTTCCAAATATTTTATCAATAAGGGATTCATGTTCATCAAGATCATCATCAGAACTGTTACTATCACTCTTTACATATTTGTCTTTACTTTTGGTAATAACCAATTGTGGCTTTAAAGAAGATTCAATAGTAACAGTTGTGTAGTTATCAAAGTTAGACATCTCAAAAGCATTAATTCTACCAACTACACCTTCTAAGGTTAGAGTGTTACCTAAATTACATCTCAATTCTTGTATTGCAAAAACTCTAATGGTATATATAGGGAGTAGAGTCATCAATACCTTACTTATCACTATTTCATCTTTGATTTCTCCATTTTCACCTCGAATAGCATTGAAAATTTCTTTGACTCTTGTGCAATATTGTACTATATTGTCACCTTCCATGATTCTCATTTCATCAAATTTACCTCTTAAGCTCTTTGATTTGGCTCTCAAGACATTGTCATCTCCTCCACATATGGTCTTCAATTTATCCCACATCTTTGCACTGTCACATACTCATTGTCCACAAAATTATAGCAACATCACTAATACTAGATATATGATGTTAGAATATATAGTCTACTAATATAATTGGGGGGTGAATTATGTATCCAACTAATATCATAAATAATAACTTTAAATAATCTTAACCATATGAGTAATGCAATCTAAAACCACAACAAGATAGTTATACACAATAACACTAGATATGTTAACTAGGGAAACCCTTGATTAGAGGTAAAACCCTAGTGAGGATGGTACCCACAAGATGATGTACTAATATAATTATTCCTTGTTAGAGGATAGACCTGTTAGGATTTTGTTACAACATTTAGTACATATGAGTCCCTATTAGGAGACTTTGAATCCCTACATTAGGAGATTCCAACCCTATTATGAGTTGTGGAAGATAACTAGACCCACTACCCAAATAGATTCAAGAGAAAGACCAATGAGCCCACTATCCAAATGATCCTTGTATCATTCATTGTAGAATAATAGAACTAAATTGTACTTCCTTCCTCTGTCTCTGTCTATCATATCAACCAAACTTCTACTCCTTCAGATCTTGTAACCAAATCTTGAACTACACATCTAATAATCCTTTGGATCACTTACATACATTCAGTAAGCACTCTACTCCTTTTCAAAATTCACACTTGAACAACAATCACAATACTTGAAAACACATTACAATTAAGGGAAAATCTTTCTTTTATACCATATCTTCATAATAATTCTTTGAGTCAACCTTGAGGCTTTCCCAATTAACTAAATTAAGATAATTAATTAAATTACAATTCCAATAGCATTTTCAGCTGACAATCTATACAAAAATTCACTCATATGATACTAAGACTTGTGCATTCATTGATGTCAACAATTGACTATCCTTTATTATTTCCTAACTGTGCATCACTTCATTACATGTCAAATGTAAGATAGACAACAATAATTAGGAAATTATTTCCCAATATTCATCTTTGAACTACTCTCTATAAATTAGGTACAACTCCTATACACCTTCAACTTAGAATTTTTACAATTAACCATATCATCAAGACACTATTTTGTACATGTCCATAACTATGCATGACCAAACAATCAAACCATTGTCTATACCATCAAGATCTATGTTTGCTACTCTGGTAGTCTTTATAGAACCAATGTTATGTTCACATCAATGACAAACATAGTCACAAATGCAGCATATCAATACTCTCCAATGCTCAAGATACTCTCCCAATGTAGCATGATCAACAATCATGCTAACAATATCCTCCTTTGGGATTGATGTCAACATAGACAAAAAATATCTAAGTTCCAAGAATACTAAGTAGTACTATGTTGTTGCTTCTATCCTCATCTCATGCATACTCTCCCCCATGCTTTAGGAAGTCTTTTTTCATGAATATTCTCTCCCCCATTGACATCAATGTCAAAGGTGTCAATCTTAATACCAATTGTCAATTAGATACTCCAAGTCATTAACTAGCTCAAGTTTCCAAAGACACTGTTCAATAGAAAATATAAAATACCAAGATTCCTAAATAACTCATTATATACTAGATACTCCCCCATACAAGAAGCATCATCATTTAGTCCATTCAAATACTAGTGCTCTATGCCATTGGAATGATGCACTCTCTGCATCAACTATTCAAAAGTAGGCAGGGGTGTAACCCCAAGTATACCTCTGTAGTACTCAAATGTATCTTTAGGAAATGGCTTTGTAAAGATATCTTCAATTTGATCATTAGTACTTACATACTCCAATATGATCTCCATTTCAATTGCTTTCTCTCTTAGCACATGATACTTAATAGATATATGCTTTGTCTTAGAATGCAATACAAGATTCTTAGACATTATCATTGTACTTGTGTTATCATTGCAAATGATAACATGTTCTTTGATCTTGGATCTGATATCCTTCAACATCTACTTCATCCACATAACTTGATTACAATTATTTGTTGCTGCAACATACTCTACCTCAGCAGTGCTCTATGAAATGCAATCTTGCTTCTTGCTTAACTAAGAAACCAGTCTTCCTCCAAGATAGAATGCTCTGCCACTCATTCTTTTTCTATCATCCATATTGCCTACCCAATTAGTATCAATATATGTGCAAAGTGTGAAATCACTTGATTTTTCATACCAATTTTTATAATCATATGTCCCTTTTAGATATCTGAATATTCTCTTAACTACTTTAAAATGATAATCCTTAGGATTAGCTTGATATCTGGCTACAACCCCAATTGCATTTTCTATATCTAGTCTAGTGTGAGTTAAATACTACAAACCTCAAATCATTAATCTATACTTCTCTATTGTAGGTGTCTCATTTTTGTTGGATGACTTATGACCAGTTATCATAGGTGTGCCAACAAGTTTAAAACTTTCCAAACCAAACCTTCTTAACAAATCTTTTAGATACTTAGCTTGTCAAATTAATATACCATCATTATTCTACACAATCTACAAGCCTAGGAAAAATTTCATTTCTCCTATTATGCTCATTTCAAATTCATTCTTCATCTCCTCAATAAATTAATCACTAACTTCATCATTACCTCCAAAAATGATGTCATCAACAATATTACAATTATCAACAAACCATTTTCAATTTCTTTCAGATACAAGTTGTTTTCTACCATACCTTTACCAAATCCAAGCTTTGCCAAGTAATTATCTAACCTCACATACCAAGTTCTTGGAGCTTGCTTCAAACCATAAAGATCTTTCTTCAATATTCATACCATGTCTTTATCTTCTAATATTTAGGAAATCCTTCAAGCTACTCAATATAAACCTCTTATTCTAATTCTCCATTCAGAAAGGAAAATTTGACATATATCTGATAAACCTTGAATTTCTTGATCATTGCATAAGCCAAGAACATCCTTACAGCTTCCATTCTTGCTATAGGTGCATATGTTTCCTCATAATCAATGCCTTCTTGTTGTGAATAACCTTTACAAACAAGTCTGGCCTTGTTTCTCACAACTTATCCTTGCTCATTATTTTGTTCTTGAAAGCCCATTTTGTTCCTATCACATTCTTGTCTTTTGGTCTAGGAACTAACTCCCATGTATCATTATTTATTATATGATCCAATTCTTTATCTCTTCTCTAGGTTTAGAACTTTGTTCTCCTCTATGTTGAAAAGTTAGCACATCATTCTACAAGTCATTATTACCCTTAAACAAAAAATTAGCATTCTATCTAACAATTCTAGAGTTGTTTTCTTCTTCACCTAAATTATAATCTACCATATTTTCTTTAGTTTCAAAAAACTTATAGATCCTTACATTTGCGCATTCAACTATTGTCTTTGTTCTATTTGAAACATTTGTAAGCCTTACTTTTCAAAGAGTAGCCAAGAAACATAGCTTCGTCACTTCTTGGATCGAACTTACCAATCATCCTCTCTCTTAATATAACATTTTCTCCCAAATATCTTGAAATATTTGACTGATGGTGAATTTCCAAACCATAGTTCATAAGATGTCCTATCCATACCTTTTCTAATATGTACTCTATTTAGGGTATATATTATTGTATTCATTGATTCTCTCCAAAATGACTTAGAAACATCATTTTTAAATAGCATTGCTCTAGTTACCTCTGCTAAAGACTTATTTCTTCTCTCAATAATCCCATTTTTCCCAGTGTTCTAGGTGTAGATAGTTGTCTTTTGATTCAATTTTCTTTGCAAAACATGTTAAATTATCTAGAAATAAATTCTCCTCCTCTATCAAATCTCAAACATTAATCTTAACACTTGATTGATTCTCAAATCTATTCTTAAATATCTTAAACTTCTCAAAACCTTCAAATTTTTCTTTAAGAAATGCTACCCACATCACTCTACTAAAATCATCAACAAAAATCATACAATACATTTCACCATAGAATACTATTCTAGAGAGACCACTCAAATCTATGTGAATGATCTCCAGCTTCTCTGTAGTGGTGAGCTTCTTGCTAGGGAATGATACTTTCTTTTGCTTAGCCAAAATACATTCCTTACACACAACATTAGTAGGCTTGACAATCTTATGAAAATCTATGACTGCAAAAGTGATACTAACCTTCACAATGTTATCAAGGTTTATGTGACAAAATCTTCAATGCCACAACCAATTGTTATCCACTTTAGCTACCAAACATGTCATCTCAGTAGGATTCAACTGAAAAAAATTACCTTTGGATCTAGTGCTAGTTCTAGTCATCTTACCATCTCTATCTTTGATAGTGCAAGTCTTCTCAGTAAACTAGAATTGATAACCTTTGTCCACTAACTATCCAACACTCAACAAGTTATGCTTCAATCCATCAACAAAATATAAATCGTTATTGTTAGTTTTACCATCAAGAGTAATGATTCCAATTCCTATTATATGATAGGTTGTATTGTTACCAATTCTAACAATACCTCCATCATGATTCTTATACTTAGCAAACTTATTCATGTCACTAGTCATGTGATGTGAACAACCATTATCAATTATCGAATCAAACTTCTTTTCTACTTGGGTAACCAAAGCTCTTTCTTCTCTAATTTCTCTATGAAGATCATCTTCCTTGATAGCCACAAATCCTATTTCATCATCACTCTTACTTTGACCTGTCTCATCAAATTCTTCATCTTCATTTGCATATAAGCAATTTCTATCTCTATCTCTTCTAGGGCTAAATCTTCCCTTTTACTTTTTCTTTCTCTTAAAAATTTAGATGCATAATGACCAAATTCATTACAAGTCCAACATTTAAATATTTTCTTACCATATTTTTCTCCTTTCACCAGAAGGATTATTCCTTCCTCAATCTTCTTCTCTTTTATTGACAGTAAAATCTCCATAGGTGCTTGTACTCCTTGTAAAATTAGGTTGAATGTTTAGGGCACTAAAGGTTGTTTCAACTCTTACAAGTTCACCAGACTATCTCAAATCTACTTTTCTTGATTCTAATCTTCCAAGTAATGTTTCCTTAGTGCAAGGAATCACTAATTGAATCATCAATGCTATTGGATTGAATGGTAATGTCAAAGTTTTCAAGATCTTCCAAATGACTTTGTCATCTTCCTTGGTTCCACCATGAGACTGAATAACTACAACCATTCATGATATTCTATCAATATAACTTCTTATAGATTCATCTTCCATCATTCTAGCATCTTGAAATGCACATATCCAATTCTGTAATCTTCTTTTTTTTGCATGATCATCACCTTCAAAAGTAGACTCTAAAGCTTTCCAAATTTCATTAGTTGTTACAAGTGATTTTACCTAACTGTACTCATTCTCTGGAAGTGTTTTCAATAGGGCTTCTCTTTCTTTCATGTTACACATGAATAGATCTCTCTCTTCTTCATTGTAACCTTCAAGATCTTCTTCTTTAATAGTTGTCTTCTAACTTTTTGTCAAGATCCAATATCCTGGACCCATGCACAATAGATTAGTCTTCATCTTTTCTTTCTAACTATTATAATTGGCCCCATAAAATCTTGGACTATCCTTCCTGAACATATTTTCCATAGATCTCCCAAAATTGTTAAGCTTTTCCTTCAAGGACCTCAAGCTTTGGTACTAATTGTTAGAATATACAGCCTAGTGATATAACTGAGAGGGGGATGGGGGTGAATAATTTATCCAACTAATATCACAAATAATAATTTTAAACAATATTAGCCATATGAGTAATGTAAACTAAAACCACAACAAGATGCTCATATACAATAACACTAGATATGTTAACTAGGGAAACCCTTGATCATAGTGAAAACCCTAGTCGAGATGGTACCCACAAGATGATGTACTAATATAAATATTCCTTGTTAGAGAATAGACCCTATTAAGAGTCTTTTATAACATTCAATACATATGAGTCCCTATTAGGAGACTTTGAATCCATGTTAGGAGATTCTAACCCTATTAGGAGTTGTGGAAGACAGTTGAACCCACTTCCCAAATAGCTTCAAGGGAAAGACCAATGAACTCACTGTCCAAATGATCTATGTATTATTTCTTGTAGAATGATAGAACTGAATTGTACTTCATTCCTCTATCTTTTTCCTGTCAACCAAACTTTTTCTCCTTTAGATATTGTAACCAAATTGTGAACTGCACATCCAATAATCCCTTGGATCACTTACACACATTCAGTAAGCACTTTGATCCTTTTCACAATTTTCACTTGAACAATGATCACAATACTTGAACACACATTACAATCAAGGAAAATATATTTTCTTCGTACCATATCTACATAATAATTCTTTGAGTCATCCTTGAGGCTTTCCCAATTAATTAAAATAAGATAATTAATTAAATTACAAATCCAATAGCACTATAAGCTCACATTCTATACAAAAATTCACACATGTGACACTAAAACTTGTGCACTTGCTAATGTCATCAACTGACTATCCATTATCACTGCCTAACTATGCACCACTTCATTACATCTCATATGCAAGATAGACACAATCATCAAGAACTATTCTCCAAATACTTTGGATCTAAATTGCTCTCTATAAATCAAGTACAACTTCTGTATGCCATAGACTTAAGCTCTGCATACTTAACCACATCATCAAGACACTTTATTGTACATATCCATAATTATGCATGACCAAACAATCAAACCATTGTTTGTATCATTAAGATTTTTGTCTACTACTTTGTTAGTCTTTACATAAATAATGCTATGTTGACATCAATGACACACACAATCATGAATGCAACATATCAATACTCTCTAATACTCAAGATACTTCCCCAATGTAGTATCATCAACATTCATGATGACATATGCAACCTCATCAAAGTTTTCCATACAAGCAAGTTCTCTTTGTTAAGCTTTGGTACCCCTCTTTTGTGTCATGATCTTTAGCTTTAATTACCTTCAAAATTCTCTTTGTAAGCATTGTTTCTCTGATACCAATTGTTAAAAATATTTAGAATAAATGAGAAGGGGGGTAAATCAATTACTCATGGTTGATTAGTACCACTCAAATAATCAAACATTAAACATTCACTGTTCAGCTTATCCTTTTGTAGCTCAATCTCTATTGTATATTGATAAACAAAATTACTAGTAGTTCACTATGCTATTATAACATACTTTGTTGAATGTAAAACATATAAATCAAAAACAACATAAAATAATCAGCACAAGTTTGACACTAGGATTTTAAGTGGAAACCCAATTTGGGAAAACCATTAGGAACATGTCGCCACTTTTTTCACTCTTTCAAAGTGAGCTCTTTTAGGAGCCAACCCTGTGAAAGGTTACAATACACATTGTTAAATGTGACATGATTAGAGGATTTAATCACCCTATTAGGAGTGGCCTTGTCAGAGGACTTTGATCATTCCATTTAGAATGTCACCTTGCTAAAGGATTTGCATAGACTGTTAAGTTCTTCAAAAGATTGTTAGGTCAACTTTTGATTAAAATAATTTCAATAAAAACTATTCACAATTATTATAAAGAAAATTGTGGGGTTTTGATATGTATATTTACAACTCACTTTTATAGGTTCAGATCAGTGTTCGGTTCATGTGTTGATTCATTGATAAGTCCCCCTTTGTCAATTTTGTCCTCAAATTTCTTGGAAACCCTTCAAGAAATCATCCTTCTTTACATAAAAGTTAAGCCTTCTACTTAGATTCAATTATCAACTTCAGCAACATCTAAGCAAGCATTTCCTTCTCTTGCTTTTCTCTCACATTCACACACTTATGTATTCACTCTTGTGTGCCTCTGATCTACCTTTCTCTATGTGTATGTCTCTAAAATTTGGTTCTATACCTCCTTAAATAGGTAATTCTTGCTTTTTCATTTTCCATTATCACAATAGTTCTTATGGTTTATAACTTGGTTCATTAGATTCATTGTATGTGTCCATCTTCCTTCTTTTCTAAGAACTTCTCATCCATCGAATTCAATATTAGGTTTGGTACCTAATCCTCTCCTTGAATTAAATGATCCAACTCATCAATCTTATCTTCAACGTGGTTTCCTTATCCCAAGAAATCAAATGAGTCATTAGAAATCATGATTCCTCAAACATTTTCAAAATATTATTACTCTGCAATCACTAAGTTCTGACACTTGGTCATCTTTTAATCACTTAGTTTCTATAAAACTTATTGGCTTTGCATCAACTAGCTTTCTTAGTTGATACTATTCTTGGTCAACACTAGATTTTCTCGGCACTTACTCTGGCTCAATTGATACTAGTATTACTCAACATTCCTTAGTGTTTTACTCAATTTCTCAGTTAAGCTTTACATCAATAATATAAAAAATCACTTTGATTTTTCAAAGTATAACTAATCAAATGTCCACTGTAACTTCCTTTTCATAACTCAAGCTTTCCTCTAGGTTCTTTTGTAATGAGAAATCTCTCAAATCCTTTTTATTAATCAAAATAGATATGATTAGATAGAAACATGTCTCATCATTAGATTTGACATCATTGACAAAAAAATAATTGTCCCAATTGTAGTTTCCAACATTATTATAATCGTTGGCTTCATTATCTCCCATGTATAAGGTCATATATGCTATGTTGAGGATGAGTGATATCCTAATATCAAGTGGAAGCTTTATCTCATATGCATTTTCACCACATTTATACAAAATCTTGCATGGTCTTATCTTCTTCATAGGGAGCCTATTGTATTTCCCTTTAGGAAGCCTCTCCTTACTCAAATATGCTAACACTAGTCACCAATTTTGAAGTGTTTCTCCTTCCTTGTCTAATTTTCCTTCTCTTTGTAGTTTTCTACTATTTTTTCCAACTAAGCCATTAGTTCTTGATGAGCAGACTTGATATCCTTAGCAAATGTTTCTCCCATGGAACTACTTCCTTGTATGTTATGAATATCTCTCAACTCCATAGAGCTTTATGATGAAAACCATACAAAAATTTATAAGGAGTCTTTCCTATTGATCTATTGATTGAATCATTAGATGCATACTAGTCTGCATAGCCTAAAATCAAATCCCAAGTTATAGGTTCCAAGTGTCCTATTCACAAATTTTGTTTGGTCATTCATTTATAGATGGTAGGATAAAGAAAATATAAGTTGAATACCCAACGTCTTCCACAAGATCCTCCAAAAGTGTCCCACAAACTTAGTATTCCTTTCTATCACAATGGGTAGTGGTAATGCATGGATCTTAACCACTTCCTTGAAAAATAAATTTGCAATTTGAAAAAAGTCATAGTTTCTCCTGCATGGAACAAAGTGTGTTATATTGCTAAATATATTTACCATCGTAAACACCATGTGTAACTCTAGCATTCTTAAGCAACCCCAAAACAAAATCCATACTGATGTTATCCCAAGGATTATTATGAATTGGAAAGGGGTTGATACAAACTAGAGTTTGAAGATGATCATTTTCTCTTTGGCGTATCCCCCAACTTTCAACATATCTTTTTACTTTGATGACTTGAAAACTAGGCCAATAATAGCACCTTGCAACCTACTGTAAGGTCTTATCTTCTCCAAAGTTTCCACATAAAGCCCCATTGTGCTTCCCTTGAATAGAAACCCTTCTCACAAGACAAAATTAGAGAAGTCACCATGAAAATTGTTAGCAAAATAAGAACACATTTGATAGGCCTCTTTGAAATCATCATCTTCCTAGTATAAACCCTTAATCAGATCTAATAAAATACTCTAAGATTGAATTTATTTTATTCCCAACACTGTCCTACTAAATGCATCAACTACCTTATTAATTTCTCCTTTTTTATGTTTGATAGTAAAGGTGAAAGACTAAAGTTGCTTCATCCAATTAACATGCCTATGATTCAATTTTTCTTGCCTATTAAGAAACCTCAAAGAATGAGTATATATGAACACTAAAACTCCTCTGGCATGAGGTAATGCCTCCACTTTTTTAGTTCTTTCACCATTGCATAAATTTTAAGGTCATACATATCTTACCTTTGTTTTGCATCATTCAATTTTTGTAAGAACAAGACTATAAGGTGCTCTTCTTAAGTCAATACTGCTCCAATTTCTTTTTTTCTAGCACCACATTCAACCTTAAACACCTTTTGGAATTTGGTAACACAAGAGTAGGTAATTCTACCACCCTCTTCTTAAGGTATTGAAAATTATCATTTGCCTCCTTAGTCCATTGAAACTTGTATTTTACCCAACCTTTGATTGTATCAAGGATAGCAGCATGTGTCCCCAATAAATCCCCTTATAAACTTCCTATAAAAGGTGGCAAGGCCATGAAAAATATTAACTGATCCAACTAAAGTTGGACTTGAACAACTTAGGATGAAATCCACTTTATATGGATCCATTTTAAAACTACCTTGAGAAATAACAAAACCAAAGTAAACAAGCTCAATATTTAAGAACTCACATTTCTCCAAGTTTGTCTTCAATTTATCCTCAAGCTTCTATTACCAACCTCAAATGTTCAAGGTACTCCTCCTTTGACCTATTGAAGACAAAGATATGATCAAGATAAACAATAATAAGCTTACCAATAAACAAAACCAAAACCTCATTCATTAATCTCATAAAGGTTCTAGGGGGATTTCTTAATCCAAAGAGCATGAGAATTCATTCATACAAACCTTCACTTGTTTTGAAGGTGTTCTTCTACTCATTCCCATTTTTTATTTTATTTGATGGAAAAAAATTTGAGATGAATCTTTAAGTAGTAGCAAGATCCACCCAAATAATTGAATAGCTCCTCTATCTTTGGCATTGGGAAATTATATCTTATTTTGATTGTGTTTATGGCTCTAGAGTCCACACAAAACCTCCACTTTCCATTCTTCTTAGGGGCCAAGATTGATGACATTGCACAAGAATTTATGCTTTCCCTAATCAATCCTTATCCAATATCTCTAGAATTTTTTTACTAATCTCCACATTTTGATGGGGTGTTAACTTGTAGCTAATTGTATTAGACAATGTAGCACCTAGAATCAAGTCTATTTGGTGACTTATGTTTTTGATTGGTGGAAAACTTTTAGGTTGTTCTCTTTCAACAATACTAGGAAACCATTTGAGTAAACTATCTACCTCCTTTGGCAATGGCTCTAGGTTCTTAACATCCTCCTTGGGCTTGACCATTACTACACACCCTTAGAAATCATTTTATTTTATCATACTCAAGATTTCTTTACCCAAAACAATCATCAATGAAGAATTTCCTTTGTCCTTGAAATATTTCTCAAGAAAAGGATCCATTTGAGATCTCTTATCATTCTTGATAATAAAATAAATTTTATTTTCCCTATCATGTTGGACCTTCACAAAAAACTTCTAGGGTCTATCTAATATCCAATGAGAGGTATCCACTAAAATTAGTTCACAAAGAACTCTATCCATATACTAGTCTATTTCAAAATCCACCCAAGCTTTCTCTTCAATAGTATAACTATGATTTTTATTGAACCAAGAGATATTATGGGGTGATGTATGGGGTAGTCTCCTAAGCTTTCACTTTTCCACCATTTGACTCAATACAACATTTTCAATTACCCTGAATCCATACTAATTTTACACAACTTTCCATATAATTTTCCTTATATTCTAAATAAAGACTTTCTCTATGGTGGTTCTTGTTTTAATGATACTTTCAAAAATTTCCTTTTGATCATCATTTTCTCCCCATCTAGGATAGGAGTTGTACTTCCCATTGGTGCATTTACACTACTACTACTAGCTACATCTTCCACTAGAAGTTGATTTCTTTAATCTCTACCCACAAATGAAGTGTAAGGCTTGCTAGAACATTGTTTCTTTGTGTGTCCACACTAAAAAAATTATAGAAGTTATCATAGAAGTATTCACTTCCTCTTCCCAAACTTCCAAAATTGTCTCTACCTCTATTGAGGCTTTCGTTGTCCTCTAAATTTTCCCCCCCTCTTCTACTATGGTCACATGTGGACTCATTACTCTAATTATCATCATTTCTACTACTATTTCCTCTTAAATCTACCTTTTCCCTTACTAATGTTCCTCCTTTTCCTCCTCTTCTTCCATGGGATATACTTGATGAGTTGTATTGTAACATTGTGATAATATTTGATGGAATTATTTAATATTGGGGAAAATAATTAAATGTCCAATATTAAATGTGGGGTCAGTGGGTTAGGTAGCACATGGTTTATGTAATACCACTTGGTGGTTTTGTGGGACTTACTACTATATAATGTCATGTCAAGAATAATGCACAAATGGGCTTTCTTGAAAAAATGAAGTTTTATATTTGGTATAGTACCCAAAATAAATGAAAGCATATCCCCATCACCTAGAATTCATTGTATCATCTCAAAATACTTCCACACGAGTAAATTTGAGTCTATGGAGTTAGAATGATCTATGATTATTATCTATATGACAACAAGCTTGGAATACAACACATTGGAATAAAAATATAAATCTAATATATCCTGACTCCTAACTTATTTAAATATAGAATATGAAAACCAAAACAAGAGAGTATGTTTATAGAAGGAAAACTAAAGAAAATTAAAAAAAAGTTACCTTCAATCAAAGAATCTTCCTTGATAATCTCTGTGGTAGTGAACGAGCTCTTTCTCATGTGTAGGAATGGTGAAAAAACTCCATGGAACATTCAATGATCAACTTCATATGTACAATAGCAATCAAGAATGCAAATTCACCAATATATTTGTTTTGTGTATTTTTTTGTCAAAATTGGGTAAGTGTGTTTGTTTTTGTGTTGCATGTTGATCCAGTTGTCAATTTTAGATTTAAAGTTCTAGCCAATTTAGGGGGTCAAAAAGGGGGAAAAATATTTAAGTAAAAACTAAACCTTGATTTTGAAACATGGCTCTGCATGGTTTCACTTTAGGTCCTCACATATGCACCCTATTTAATTTGAATAAAATCATGCTTTGGAGGATCATGTCCACAAAAAACTTGTGCCAGAATCTAGACCACATGCATATTGGAAACATATCCAACAAATTTTTCTAGCATAAATTCAATGGTTCTAAAGATGCTATCAATTTTGAACTATACAAGAATTGTTCTCATTGTTTCTATGTGTTTGAATTTCATAACTACTTTATTCATAGTTATTTCTAAGATTTAATTTGAGGTATTCTCCTTGCTCATCCAAATTGAGAGAGAACCATGCACATATATGAGAATTTATATTTGGATACCAAATATATAAGTTACATTTAGGTATATAAAAAACCAAGAAAACTTGTGTATGTGATATAGACTTTAGATTCAAGCATTTAAATTATAAAAAAAATATTAATGTTCAAGTCTATAGATCAGATCATGTTTCCCTTTTTAATTTATCCATTAGATTCAAAGAGTGATTGAATTCCCTTTAAATCCATGGAACATTTTACAATCGTGATATTATCAATCCCAATAAAATACTTAACAATATATTGTAGTAATGCTCCTCCTATTAGGTCCCTGGGCATCACCAATGCACCTTGTAAATATTTCAACGAAAGTGTCATGGCCATCCCTTCATGGAGAGAAAATTCACTATCAATTTTTATTATTATTGTTAAAACTGTCATATTATCTTTGTGCTTCAAGATTTCTCTTATCTTTTTGGCTCTTTTCAAAGAACTACATCATATCTCTTTTCATCCTATTATAGTTTCCTTCATAACTTAAATAATTAGTTACTAAGTTTATCCATCAAAATGTTTTAGCATAATTTTTCTCTTCTCTTTATGTTGTGATTTTGGATTAACTAAATATTGTTAGTTTTTGGTGACTAATCGGGGAAGTACTATGCATACTCCATAATTCCTTGGTAGACTATTTTATCGACATTTTTGAGCTGAGATGTAACTAATTTTAACCCTAAAGAAAAAAAAAAACTTGTATAAAATGGCTTAAGTCAGGGATTTCATAAGGTGTGATGCAATAATTGCTTTGTATGATAGTATTGAGTTGTAAGTGATTATGGACTATAATTAGGTTTTAATCACTAGATAGTAATAATATTAGACTTTTTGTTTGGTGGATGTAGCCAAGGGATCGAGTGATCCATGTTAAATCTTGGTATCTTGTGTTCTCTTCTCTATGATTTATTATTTTTTGATATTAGTTATATTTGCATGTAATTTTTATTTATGTCCTTCGTTAATCCTAACAAGTGGTATTAGAGAAAGGTTATATTTTCAATTATCCTCTATAGGAAAGTCTCATAGTTGAGTGAGAGCAATGGTAGACGAGGTTAAGATGAAGGTTGAGAACTTTAATGGGTAGAACTTTCAGTTATGAAAAATTCAAATGGAGGACTATCTTTATTAGAAGGATTTATGGAAGTCTTTGGAAGGAAAAATCAAGAAATAGGGTACTATGGCAGAAGAGGGATGGGAGATTTTAGACATAAAGGCACTTCGAAGAATTTTATTATGCTTGGCACCATTGGTCACATGTAACATTACAAAAGCAAAGATGATGGGAGAGTTGATGCAAACCCTATCAAAATTGTATGAAAAGACCTCCACTTCAAATAAGGTATTTCTCATGAAGCATTTATTTAATATGAAGAAGGAAGAAGGTGGATCAGTTGTAGATCATTTAAATGAGTTTAATACTATTACTAGTTAGTTATGTTCTTGGAATATCAATTTTGATGAATAAATTGAGGCTATCTTAATTTTGTATTCTTTGTCAGAAAGCTAGAATGGCTTGGTAATGGTTGTGAGTAATTCTATTTTTAGATCTAATACCCTAAAATTTGATGATGTAATTGGTGTTATTCAAAGTGAGGAAACTTGTAAGAAAGCCTTAGGTAGATCTACATTAAGTAGTGCTTTGAACACACAAGGCATAGCCATAACAATTGAGAGAGGAAGTGATTATGGAAATCATGGATAATCAAGAAGAAAATTAAATAGGAAGAGGTCTCAATCTAGACGACTGGGAGATTCTTGGTATTGTAGGAAACAAGGGCATAAGAAGAAAGATTGTTAGATTTGAAAGAAAAATGAAGGAGATAAACTAGAAGGGAACAAAGAGGAAAATGTGGTAAGTAAAAAATTCAAAGAGGATGATTTTATTGTTTCTTTAGAAAGTGTTGATGATTCTTGGGTTTTAGATTTTGAGGCTTCATTTCATGCTACACCCTATAGAGGTAATTTTATTGATTATGTCCAAGGGGATTTTGGGCTTGTTTATTTTGGAGATAATAAACCCTGTTAAATTATTGGTAAGGCAAAATTTAAGATTAAGTTGTAGAATAGGAGTCATTGGCTACTACATGAGGTAACACATGTTCTAAGGTTGAGTAGAAATTTAGTTTTAGTAGGGAAGCTTGGTGATGAGGGTTGTGTAGTTACTTTTAATA
Source organism: Cupressus sempervirens (assembly GCA_028749045.1). NCBI lineage: Eukaryota > Viridiplantae > Streptophyta > Pinopsida > Cupressales > Cupressaceae > Cupressus > Cupressus sempervirens. The sequence goes on from CM053786.1 coordinate 919,046,975, forward strand.
ATAAAAATTGAAAGGTTTCATAAGGCTCCCTTGTAATAGAAAAAGGTGTGAAAGTAAGAAACCTATATCTTTGTACAAGTCATATTGTTCCTTCTACTTTAATTGTTTAAGAGAAAAATGAATGTTCAGGAAAAGTTTCTATAGTTGAGTAGGGAGAACAAACAAATGTTGTAGATTCAGATACAATGGTATGGCACAACAAACTTGGGCACATGTGTGAGAAAGATATAAAATTACTTTATTAAATAAAAGATTTATCAGGTGTGAAATGTGTCAATATGGGTTTCTATAAAAGTTGTGTGTATGGAAAACAAAAGAGAGTGAGTTTTGTGAAGAGTGGGAAGGAAAAGAAAAATGAGAAATTAGAGCTTGTGCATATAGATGTATGGGGACCTGCTCAGGTATCTTCCTTTGGTGTCTCTCATTATTATGTTACATTTATTTATGATGAAACTAGAAAAGTATGGGTTCATTTTCTTAGAAAGAAATACGATGTATTTCAAACTTTTAAGAAATAAAAATGCTTGGCTGAAAATGAGACTAGTAAGAGATTAAAATAACTCAGGTCTAATAATGGTGGTGAGTATTATAGTCATTAATTTGAAGATTATTTCTCCACTAATGGTATTCATAGACATAAAATTGTTCTAGGGACTCCATAGGAAAATGGAGTGGTTGAAGGCATGAATAGGACAATAATGGAGTGTGCAAGAAGCATGAGGTTTCATGCTAGCTTACTCTTAAACATGTTGGTGGAGGTTATCAATACTATTATATATTTGATTAATACAGGTCCCTCTACTCCTTTTTCTTGTGGTATTCTAGAGGAAGTATGGATTAGTAATAAGGTGAGTTATTCTTTTCTGAAAATCTTTGGTTGTGAAGCATTTTCACATATAGATTCTGAAAATATAACCAAGCTAGAAGCTAAGTCAAAGAAATGTATATTTTTTGGATACGGTGTTGATGAATTTGGTTATAGGCTTTGAGATTTTGAAATTCATAAAGTTGAGAGAAGCAAGGACGTCATATTCAATGAAAAAATTTTGTACAAAGATCTATTGCAGTAGCATGAGAAGAAAGAAAATTATTATGTATTGTTGGATGATACTCCAAAAGATAATGTCTAGCAGTTCCTCATAATCTACAACCATAAAAACAAATAGCACACACCCTAGTGAATGCTAGGCAGTCAACAAGGCTAAGTAGACCTCCAAAAAGATTCTCTCCCTCTTTGTACTCTATTTTACTAATTGATGTTAGTGAACTTGAATGTTATGATGAAGTTGTGTAGGTAGATACAAAGATTTAGTGGGAGTTTGCAATGAAAGAAGAAATGGACTCTTTGTTGAAAAATAATACTTGGGATTTATGCAAGTTGCATATAGGTAAAAGGGCTTTACAGAATAAATGAGTTTATAGATTGAAAGAAGAGGATGGAGATAAGAAAAATAGTTAAAGTCGGGTTAATTGTAAAAGGATTTGCACATAAAAAGGGCATTGATTTTGATGAGATATTTTCTCATGTTGTTAAAATGACTTCTATCTATATTGTTTAAATATTGTGGCTACTGAAGACTTGCATTTATTTCATCTTGATGTTAAAACAACCTTTCTTTGTGGTGATTTGGATGAAGAGATATATACGGCACATCCATAGGGATTTGTGGTCAAAGGTAAGGATAACATACTATGCAGATTATAGTAAAGTTTATATAGCTTGAAGCAAGCATCTCAACAAAGGTATCTAAAATTTGATATTTTCATGCATAAGCATGGATATAGTAGGTTTCATTCAAATCATTGTATTTATTTTAAGAGGTTGGATGAGAATAACTATATTATTTTATGTTTATATTTTGATGATATGCTTGTAGTTGGGTCTAACATGGATCATATTAAGGGGTTAAAAGAACAATTAGCACATTCATTTTCTATGAAGGATTTGGGGGAAACAAAACAAAACCTTCATATAAAAATTTGCAAAGATAGGAAGAACAAAAAATTGACACTATCTCAAGCTAATTATATTGATGAAGTTTTGCAACATTTCTCTATGGGAAATGCTAAAGTTTTCAATACACCTTTACCTAGTCATTTGAAGTTGACTAAGGAGATGTGTCTAAAGATAGAATAAGAGGAGGATAAGATGTCCAAGGTACCTTATGCTTTAGTTGTAGGAAGCTTGATCTATGTTATGCTATGTACATGGCTAGATATTGCACATGTAGTGGGAGTCATTTGCAATCATATGAGTCATCCTAGAATTGAGCATTGGAATGCAATCAAATGGATTCTCAAATATTTGAGAGGAACATCCAATAAGTGTTTGCACTTTGGGGGATCTACTACTGACTTATATGGCTATGTTAACTTAGATTTGGTAGGGGACATTAGTACCAGGAGGCATACTATAGGTTATGTATTTACTATTGGTGGGGCAACACTGAGTTGGGTTTCTCAATTGTAGAAGGTTAATTCCTTATCCACTATAGAGGCAGAGTATGTTGCTACTATATAGGAAGCTAAGGAGATGATATAGCCCTAGTTCTTACTAGAACAATTGGGACACTCACAAAAGGATAATTTTTTTTTTTACTGATGGTAAGAATTCCATTCATCTTTCAAATAATTATGCTCTACATTCAAAGACAAAATACATCTAGTTGCGGTACCATTTTATTTGGTCAACTTTGGATGATGGATAGTTAAAGTTGGACAAGATACATGTAGATAGTAATCTAGCATATTTGTTTACAAAAGTAGTGACAAGGGAGAAGTTGAACTTCTCTTCATCTTTGGTCAGTCTTCTTGATTGAACATAATAAAAGAATAGTTGAGTCTAGGCTGGTTTTATCTAGTGGGAGCCTCATGGAGTAGTGACATTGCTACAAGAGTAGTCTCTAAGTTAGAGATTGGTGTCTAGTGTAGAGCCTTATTAGTCCCCAAGTGGGAGATTATTAATGTGTGGTGATTGATCAGGGAAGTACTGTACATACTCCATAATTCTTTGATGGGCTATTTTATCAAAAAAATCGGGCCGACACTTTGTAACTAATTTTAACCCTAAAGTAGCAAAAATACTTGTATAAAATGGATTAGGATTAGGTATTTCATAAGGTGTGATGTGATAATTTCTTCATGTGATGTTATTGAGTTGTAAAGGATTATAGATTCTAATCAGGGTGTAATCACTAGATAGTAATAATATTGGACTTGTTGTTTGGTGGATGTAGCCTAGGGATTGGGTGAACCACATTAAATCTTGGTGTCTTGTGTTCTATTTTGTGTGATTTATTATTTTTTGATATTTGGTTATATTTGTATGTAATTATTATTTTTGTTCATGGTTAATCCTAACACATATCATTTTTATTTTCTAATTACAATATTGATTCCCTTTATTGATTCACCTATATTGATTCCCCTTCATCTTAAGGACCTTTGACTACAAATTTATAGTGATAAATTTGAGCATATTATTAACACTAATGGAAAAATTGGCTATTGCACCTCATTGAGGTAAATTTTTCTTTTTATCCATTGTTCTTTATTGTTCTTTCTTTTTAAATAACTTTGTTAATAGATGAGTGTTTTTCATTATTTTGTACTATTATTAGGCTTATCTAATTTTTTTTAAAGGAAAATTTGGGTGAGCCACTAAATATAATATATATTAATAAAGTGATTCAAGAGCTAAATTAGGAAAGAATCAGTAAGAAAACCTGATATCCTAGATCATTACAAAACTTTGGAGTATCAAAGATTTACATAAGCAATACATGTGAAGGAATCCACTCATCCCTATGGATATTAAACACAAGGAATGATGTCCTAGATCATTACAAAACTTTGGAGTATCAAAGATTTACATAAGTAATACATGTGAAGGACTCCACTCATCCCTATGGATATTAAACACAAGGAATGATGGCCAGTGAGTAAGGAGATTAACAACCATTGAGTGGGAAATTATACTTCCAAAGTACCGTTTAATATTTGCCACTACAAACCTATCATAACTCTACTGTAGTCGAGTATTCAATAACTACATACACCTTTATCTGCATCAATCATTTTTTGAAGTTCAATGTTCTTTGCAATGAAATGGGTCAGGTTTAATGTTGATGTTGTTGATTTATGGAGACGTAAACTAGATACTAAGAGGGGGGGGGAATCAAAATCTATAACACATTTCACATTTCTCAGATTTATCCACATATAATAATAACTTGTGCATGTAAAATTATAAACTTAAACTTGTTGTAACATGTAAATTAGTTAAATTACATGCATGAAAGTAATAACACATAACACAATATTTGTTAAAACTAGGGTGGGGATGACACCCACAAATATTCACTTTTGTAGTAATAAAGTTAACTAGTTAAGGTTACAGTGTTTGACCATAACATATGATCTACCTTGTGAGGAGCCATCCTAGTAAAAACTTAAGAAACTATTAGGTTTCACCTTGTTAAAGGATTTGACAATTACAACTAAGTAATAAATATGTTAGGAGATTTGCAAAGATCTATTAAGACCACTATGCTAAGATATTTACCCTAATTCAAGTCTATTAAAACTGACTCAATACCTAACTCTCAATTTTCTCTATAAGCTAATTTTGAGTATCCTCCTTACTAACTGACCCTCTCCTCTGATCTGATAACTATTGTCTTTCCCTTTCACTTTCACTACTCATGAATAGGTCACTTCCTCTATTAGATGATAACAGACCCTTGAATGTCTTATGATCTTCTTAATCCTTCATAGTATAATGCATCATGTTCTCACATATACTCTTCTTCTTCTCTAACCATACTCTTCCACATTATTAGGATTAAGATCATCAATGTTTAAATATTTTTGTAAAGATTTTCCTAGATGGTTCTATGTTTTTCCTCTTCATCTTGATCATTGAACATACACATAGGGATATGTGATCCACGTCATGTAAATATTTTGTAACAACCTCCACAAGTATTAAATATTCTATAACAACCTCTTCAAAAATTAAATAAACCTTCCAAGTTAGCTTGATAATTGTTTTTCCTAAAACTCTATTCCATTCCTAACTTTTATTTAAACTCTACATTGTTCAGCCTTTACTCTTTTTGTTGCTTGACATTGTTGTTGCTTGACCTTTGTTAACCTTTTGATGCTCAGCATATATTGTGCTCAGCACATACTATATCACTTAGTACTTGTATACTTGGAATTTTATCGGTCACTAATAACTTTCTCGATTCATATAAAAAAATTCTCGATGACTGTACACTTACTTGGCTTCTATAAAACTACTCGATACATACTATATTATGTACATGACTTGACCTATATAGAGTAGCTTGGTCATAGTGATGACTGTCTAACTCTTCCTTATAAATGACTAAGGGGTTGTCACTAATAGACAAAAATGGTTAGAGATACCAATAGATGTTACTACCCCATCACATCGTAGATTTAACAGTGGGTTAGCAACTTTGTTCCCTTCCTAAAGTGTGTGTAGAAGATACACTTCCTAATATTGATCTAAAGAGTTATCTAATGTTGTATCTACAAGTTTTTCCCATTTTTTCCTTCACATTACTGATTTGGATTTTATGATATACATTCAATTGTTATTATATTTACACTTCATGAGACAAATTTCTTTAAGGTATTGCAAAAATATGTGATTATGTAAATAACTAGTATTTGGTGGAAATTTGGTACATTTAGCTTTAACTATTCTTGAAATATTAGAGATATAGATGGCAAGGGCACAATAAGACACAAAATATATATTTACTCTTGAATAAATGATTAATTGAGTGCCTTGGTTATTTATGGTAGTCTAACTTACTATAGTACATTAGATATTATTTTCCTTTCTTTGGATTGATAATCTGGCTTACTATATCTTATTTTCTTCGTACTAAAATCATCTAGTTTTTAGCAGGGAGGAGAGGGAGTACTACTCCCTAAGTTTTAGGCTTCACATCTTGGCTTGCATGTTTTCTTTGTTGTTCTATAGGTACAGATTGTTATGGTATCTAGTCAGATAGCCAATTAGATAAACAACTATTTTTTGAACTATTTAAAAGTACTTATATGTAGTATTGCACTTATATTTGTGACACATTATAGTTAAATTGATAGTAATATTTTACTATGTTTTATTATTTACAAGATACTAGCAATGTTTGTATGTTTATATCTGATGGATGACAACATTAATATCTTAATTCAAAGCATAGGAGACCATTTTTGGATATAATTATAGCCTGAATATTATCTTGTAAAGAAATGTCATGTTTGAAAATATGTACCTAGAACAAAATAAGGAGACAATTGCTAGATTGTGGTCTAAGTTCAAAATAAAAGGTGAGGGAAAATTTATTTTCCTTGCAAAAAATATAAGGGATTAAAGACTTGAAGAATTTTAATCAAAACAAATGAGAAATGTTGTAGAAAACATGGTCACATTGAAGGGAGGCTCAATTTTCTCCCATTGGTAATTATTTCAATACATTGTCTTAACAATTTGTATACATAAGATATCAATTAATGATGAGATCATGGTCATAGTAAATTTAAGATCATCATTTTGATACAAGTAAACCCTATTGAGTTACATGTTGTGGACCATGACAATATGGAGAATGTAGATTTGCAACTAGAGGAGCATGGAGGTGTGAATATCAAAGAAGAAGATAATGCTCCCATGGAAGAATATGATCCCACCATAGAGAACACAATTCAAGATGACAATATTGGCACAATAGATGATATTGGTGTAGCTAGTCAAGAGATGGTACTAGCATAGTTGATTATGATGATGAAGATGACCTTGAGATACTGATACTTGAGAAGGCATACTATCCCCTATATGAAGGCTCCCAAATATCTCTTCTCTCCATTGTATTTTTGTTGGTGAACTTCAAGGTTATGAGTGGTTTATCCAACATAGAAATATCACATATGTTAAGGTATGTCATTTTGCTAATCTTCCATGTTATCTTACCATTAATATTCTTTATATTAAAAAAAAAAAAAATTTCCATATATTGATAGGTGAGTGTTTGTTACCACAATCAAACTTTCTACCTTGCTCGTACTGTGAATTATCTATCATTTTGAAAGATATTGATGTAAGGAGACCAATGAAACTAGGGCCAAAGGGACACCCATCCACCAAAGCCACCTACAAGAGTAAACACAATGGAAACATAATAGAGCGAACAATAACCAAAGGAGATAGAAAAGCAAAACATTTTATTGATTTTTCAAATTATCAAATACATGCCCAGTTGTGAGGCCTTCCAAGTTATGATCAACATTACAATTTAGAATTTCATATTCCCGTTCTAACTCCTAATTAATCTTCCTTGTCAAACTACCTCTTCAATCCCTTCCTAAGACTCTACCCAATACCCTTTTAAATATTTGCACAACCACAAGATAACATGTTACAAATATCAACTAAATAAAGCCTTACATTAAATGCATAATCAAGCCACAACTTGGCTCTCAAAAAATATTAAATACTAATCATGAAAATAAAGGCAAGGTTGACTCAAACTGGAACCAAACATAGACAACTTAGTTGAAGAAGGACCAAGGAAAATACTAGCACTTGGCAACGCTCGACACATACACAAACTCAACACCAATCGATACTCGGTATTAACCACAAACTCAACATCAACCATGAACTCAGCATCAACTATAAAATTGGCATCAACAAACTCAATAGCAATAGATAACTTGACAATAACAAAAAACTTGGCAACAACTAAGAGCTTGACAATAACAGAGAAACAAGAAAAACATGTAGGATAGAAATGAAACCTAGGATGCTCCTACATCAGACAACCATGGTTGAAAGAAATGATTCTCTTAAATCATGTAAGTGCCACAACCTAAGTTGAATCCAACTCAGATTGAGAAATCCATGTAGCATCTTCAACTAATAAGTTCTTCCACTTCACAAAATACTCATTGTAATCTTTTCCTCTTGTGCTTTTACCAATTCTTTAATCCAATACCCATTCAACCTCTTCAATCTACTTTTGAGGATAATTATCTAATATAGTAACTTCATCATCTAACTCATGGTACTTATAGAAATTAGCAACATTGAATATAGGAGATATATCCATGTCATTAGGTACCTCAACTTCATAAGCATTTCCACTGTCAAACTTCCTCAAGATCTTACAAGGTTCAAACCTTTTCATCTTTAGCTTACTGTATGTTCCACTAGGAAATCTTCCTTTCTTCAAATGAACCATCACCTCATCACACACTTCAAAATCATGATATCTTATAGACTTATCGTTATTCTCATTATACTTTTGATTACTTTTCTCCAACATCAACTTCACTTTCTTATGCAAAGTATCCATAAAATCAGAAAATTCTACCCCTGCAGTACTTATCTTTTATTCACTATAAACATCCCTCAAATCTGATATTCCTCTAGGTTGCATTCTAGTAACAATCTCAAAAGATGTTTTCCTTGTACTACTATTCATTGAATTATTATATGCAAAATTGACTTGTGTCAACACCAACTCCCAATTATATGGTTTATCTCCAACCAAACATTTCAGCAAATTACCCAAGTTTTTATTCACAATCTTTGTTAGTCCATCTATCTATGGGTGGAATGTATAACTAAACTTCAACTCAGTACCCATCTTCTTCCACAAAGTCCTCCAAAAGTAACCAAAAAACTTACTATCTCTTTTAGAAATAATACTTCTTGTTAATCCATGCAATCTAACAATCTCTTTGAAAAAAAATTCAGCAACATGCTCAACATCTGATTTCTTCTTACATGTATTAAATGAGCCATTTTAGAAAATCTATCCACAACAACAAATATAGAATCATACCCTTTTGTTGTCTTAGGTAATCCAAGAACAAAATCCATATTGATGCGACTCCAAGGTTTCTTAGTAATAAAAATAGGTGTATACAAACTAGTATTTTGACTTGCTCTTTTTGGAACTTAACAAACTCCTCAACTCTTTATAAACTTTTGAACATCCTTATACATCTGTGGCCAATAGTACTTGTCCTTCAGCAAACTCAATGTCTTATCAATTCCAAAATCTCCTGCCAATCCACCACTATGTTTTTTCAAAATCAAATTAACTCTCATAGAACTTATAGGGATACACAATTGTATTCCTTTGAACAACATACCTTCTTGAATGAAATACTCATCATACTTACTTATATCATCTGATAGATTTATTTCTCTGCACTCTCTCTACACCTTAGAAAAATTAGGGTCAGTATCATATAACTCTTTCATCTCATCAAAACCAAGAACTTCAACATTCATCTTGGTCAACAAAGGTCTTTTGCTTAATGTATTAGCAACTTGGTTAGTGACTCCACTTTTATGCTTAGTCACAAATGTGAAACTCTACAAATACTCAACCCACTTCATATGTCTCTGATTCAACTTAAATGACCTCCCAAGTATTATGAATCTTTATGATTAGTATACAACACAAACTCCTTAAGAATCAAATAATGTCTTCACTTCTTCAAAGCTTAAAAAATTGCATAAAACTCTTGATCATTGACAAAATACTTCCTTCTAGCATCATTAAAATTCTCACTAAAGAAAGAAATGAGTTTACCTTCTTGATTCAATACAAATCCTATTGCACTACCACTTACATCACATTCAACTTGAAATACCTTATTGAAATTTGGCAAAGCCAATATGGGTAACTCAACAACCTTTTGTTCCAAAGTCTCAAAATTGTTATCATATCTATGTGTCCACTTGAAAGTTTTTTGTCTCCTCTCATTGTCTCAGTCATAGCATTACAAATAGAACTAAAATTCTTTATAAACTTCTTATAAAAGCTAGCCAAACCATGAAATGATCTTACCTCGCCCACATTCTCAGGGGTAGGCCATTCCAAAATTGATTTAACCTTCTCAAGATCCATTCTAAAACTATTAGCTAAAATCACAAATCCCAAATACATAATCTCCTATTGTATAAAAGAATGTTTTTTCAAGTTAATCATCAACTTCTCCTCTTTCAATCTCTATAATACTTGTCTAACATGCTCAAAAAGTTCTTCCTTAGTCTTACTGAATATCAAAATATCATCCAAATAAACAATCACAAACTTACCCAAAAATCTCTTGAGAGACTCATTCATCAACCTCATGGAAGTACTAGGTGCATTAGTCAAACCAAAAGGCATAACTAACCATTTGTACAAACCATCTTTTATTCTGAAAGTAGTCTTATATTCATCACCTTCTCTAATTATGATATGATGATAACCACTCTTCAAATAAATCTTGGTAAAATACGTTGCTCCACTCAAAAATTCATTATGTCATTCATCCATAGTATAGAAAACCTATATTTCACTGTGATCTTGTTAATAGCTTTGGAATCAGTACACATTCTCCATTCTCCATTCTTCTTAGGTGCTAATATAGCAAGTACAACACATAGACTCAAGATTTCTTCAATCAAACCTTTATACAACAACTCGTGTACTTGTCCATTAAGTTCTTCATTCTCTATAGGTGTCAATCTATATGGAGCTTTATTTGGAAAATTAGCTTCAGGAATCAGATCTATACAATGACGTATACTACTTACTAGTGGTAAACCATCAGGAATATCTTCTACAACAATTTATTTGTACTCGATCATAAAATTTTCATTTTCTATTGGTACTCAGCTTCTACCAATTTCTTCTATCACTTAGTCATTACTAGTTGTTACTCTGTCACCAATGTTTTCTATCACTTGGCTGCTACTGGTACAACTCAGCCTCCTAGGAATTATAGAAAAATATACTTGATTTTTCTTAATTTATTTTTCAAGTTTTTTTTTTTCCATTAACCATGCAAATTCTTACAGTAGTACAATTACCCTCATTTGGAATTTTATTCAAAGGAAAAAATATTTGTTTTCTCTCATTCACCCAAAGAGTATATTGATTCAATCTTCCATCATGTACATCATATCTATCATATTTCCAAGGTCCACCCAACAAAATATGACAATAGTCCATAGGCATAATATCACACAGAACTTCATCAAAATAACATCCAATCTTGAACTTCGCAATACATTATTCACTTACCAATATCTTATGCTCATCTTTTATCTATGAAACATGATATGGTTTAGGATGCTTCAATCTCTGCAACTACAATTTTGTAACTATCTCCTCTAATGCAAAATTCGTAGAACTTCCACTATAAATGATCACCTTGCAACATTTTTCAGCCATATTACATCTAGTCTTGAAAAGACTTCTTCTTAGGATAGGGTCCTCATCACTTGCCTTATTACATAAGGTTCTTCTCACCATAAGATATTTTTCAACCTCAGGTCCACTCAATGAACCCTTAGTGTCTTCTTGAACCACAAAATTTTTGTTATCTTGGCCATTTTCAGAGGATCTACACTCAAAGAATCTATGCCCTTCTTTACCACATCTAAAATAATTACCACAAAAGTAACCTCTAAAATATGAATTACCTCTTTCTTGGTAAGAACCAATACCTCCTCAGTAAGAATCACCACCTCTCCACTTAGTCTTGCCTTTTTCGTCACTTTTCCATTTAGATTTTCCCTTATCTTGTACAGAATTGTCAAATCCATCACCTTCTCCATGAGATCTACCTCTGCCTCTCTATAATCTACCACCTCTACCTCTTTGTCTTTATCCTTGCTTCTTTGTCAAAATCTCCTTAGCTTTCAAGAAATATTGATATGCTTCTTCCACACTTTTCAATTTCAAAAAACTTATCTCATCTTGAATCCTAGTTCTCAATCCATTTATGTACCTTAGAATTTTTTCAATATCATCATCCACACGTATAGATCTGTTGTACAATCTACAGAATTCCTTAGTATACTCCTTCACAATCATGTTCCTTTGACTCAATTTTGCATCTTTCTCAACAAGATAACTTGGTAATCAATAGGAAGGAACTTTTTCTTCACGTTGTTCACCATTTTCAGCCAAGTCTTGATCCTCTCTTTTCCTCTCCTTTGTCTATTAGTTTGCAAATTCTCCCACCATAGTGAGGCATGACCCTTCAACCTAGTAACTACAATTTTCACCTTCCTATTATTAGGAGTGTTTTCATACTCAAAATAACTTCTCTATATTAGAGATCCAATCCAACACAACATCGGTGTCCAATATTTCATCTTAAGGAACAACTTCTACAATAGGCTTTGAATGTGCCCTAAACAATACTCTCAACAATGTTGATTCATCTTAATCTTCTTTAGGTTCTAGATTAGGGTTTGGTGTTATTGCTTCATCATCACTCACATCATCAAGATACGCTCCTCTACCTAAAACCATCTTTACGATCAGGTTCCTACAAGATCATAACCCTCTGCAAGTTCATTTGCTACCCTACAACTAAATCAACTCAGGGTTCTACACAATCTAATCTCCACAAGGATGAATTTGAGGCTCTAATACCACCTAATTTAGGGAGACCAAGGAAAATAGGGCTAAAGGTACACCTAGCTACCAAAGCCACCTACAAGAGTAAACACAATGAAAACACAAGATAGAGAACAAAAATCAAAGGAGATAGAAGATAAACACACTTTATTTATTCATCAGAATATCAAATACATGTCTGGCTATAAGGCCTTCTTGGTTACAACCAACATTATAATTTAGACTTTGATCTTCAAATGATCTTTACATTCTAACTCCTAACAACTCTACCTAGTCAAACTACCTCCTCAATCCCTACCTAAGATTCTACCTAAGACCCTTGTAAATACTTGCATGACCACAAGTCGACTGGTTATAAATACCAACTAAATAAACCCTTACATTAAATGCATAACCAAGCCACAATTTGTCTCTCAAAAAATATTAAATATTAATCATAAAATTAAATATGTGCAAGGTTAGCTGAAGCTAGAACTAGACATAGACAACTCGGCCGAAGAAGGACCAAGGAAAACATTGGCACTCTGCAATGCTTAGCACATACATGAACTTGACACCAATAGACACTCGTCATCAACCATAAACTCAGTATCAACCATGAACTTGACATCAACCAAAAACTTGACATCAACTACGAACTTGGTAGCAACAGAGAACTCAACAACAACTAAGAGCTTGGCAACAACAAGGAACTCAAAAACAACACAGAAGTAAGAAAAACATATAGGATAGTAATGCAATCTAGGATGCTCCTACATCAGATATTGAAATGGAATATCAAACAATACACGCATATCCCAATGATCTTATTATATATCATAAACAACATGAATTTGCAACAAATTTTCATGACTGTCATATTAGTAGATATACGTCATATCAAATAACAAAAAGGGTGACTCAAAAGGTTCTTTGGTATATTCTCATTATTCTATGCCTACAACAATTATTTAGGTATACTATCTTGACACTATTTATGGATTACCATGCAAATAACAGAGATCAAGATGACATTATACGAATGCTTATAGATGGTTCTACATCTAAGGACATAGAAGGAACTTGGTTGCACTTTAAAAAAGAACCTTATAATCTCAAGTTTTCATTGGAAGTGGACTGTATCGATCCATTTGAAAAAATGAGATATGTTTACTTGGCATGGCTTTTTTGTGATTATCAATAACACTCTTCCTTGGATGTCCATAAAGAGGGAGCACATAATGCTAACAATAATTGTACCAAGTATTTTTTCATTGAATACTCATCTAAATTAATCTATAAATACCACATCAAAATGGTCATAATAATTATGTAATATTTTTGTTCATTCACCTAGGTAAGTACCAAGTTAAATATATGAATATATATATTGAGCCCCTTATTGACAAGTTGGTGGAGTTATGGAATGAGGTCACTATGTATGACATATCTAAACCAATAGGAAAAAGAAACTTTCAATTCAATGCAATGCTTGTCTAAAATATACATGATGCTTGTGAGCTAACACATTTTTGGGGTGTGTTATACTATTAACACATTTTTTTGTATGTTATAGTGCTAACACATTTTTGTTTTATGTTAAATTTTTGCGTGATAATTGTAAATATAAAAATAAAATATATTTAATCCAATTATACACAATCTTATAGGTCTTCATATAAAGGAAAGAATTGCATATCCACTTTTTGGTTCAAAGGTGAAATCTCATCATTCAAAAAATTTAGAAAAGTAGGTGTTTGATGAATAGAGGCACTTTCTCTAGAGAAATCATAAGCATCAAATTACTAGAAAACATCTTTTCAATGGGAAAGAAGAGACAAAATCAAAGCCACAAAAAATGACACTTTGCCTATGAAAGTTAGAATAAAAAAGAATAAATAATCAAGGTGATGTCATTTTATTTGATATTTTTGTTTGAAATTTATATTTTGATATTGTCTTTTTTTACTTGTGATGTAATTGATGCCCATGAAGATCATCAAGGCATTAATGACCAACTTCCAAAATAACTAAAAAATTATCTTAGATAATTTAGTAGGTTGTACTATGAGAACCTCTCAATCATCTATTTATTTGATGCTATACATATTAGAAAGAATATAACATAGACATTATGGAAAATATTAGATGGAAGGTGTGATAAAGAAAAAAAATGTCAAAATTTGTACTCAAATTTATTAACCCAATCATGCACTAAATTTTTTTTATTAAATCAAATAGCAATAGAGATTGAATTAATATGAGTGTCCTTCCTTGGTTATTATCATACCAACAAAGCAATGCTATGTAGAAGGCATACAAGAAACTTGATTTCTTATAAGATTTTTTGTGAATATAATCAATCTTATATCAAGAAAAAATGAATTGGGGCCATGGATGAAAACACATGATTGCCATACCTTTATTAAGGTAATTCATGTTATTTTATATTTAATATATATTTTTATACTGCATATAGTTTTTATTTTATTATTTTAAAATATATTAAAAATATCATAAGATAATTATTGCAGTATGTTCTACCTATATCTCTCTCACACCACTTTGACAATAGTGTCAAAAAAGTTACATATGATCTTGGAAAATACATGAGGTTAGAAGTGTTACTTCTTAGATTATTTTTAAAGATACTATATTCCTGGCTTGCTTTAGTTTTAATGTAATTTATTGTACATTTTTTATTTGCATCTCATTTATGAGTTTTTGCATGTTGACTATTTTCTAGGTGGTCATCATCTATAGAAATCAATAAAGAAGATACAAAATATTGAAAGGGAAAAATTCCTCATCCAATGTGTGAAATACAAAAGTGTCTACCTTTAACTTTTTTGAATGCACAACAACACTACCTCATACATAAAGTTGAGGAGATTGAATTGTGTGGACTAGTACAAACTAGGTCACAATGGATGGTTGAGAGACACTTAAAATTTTTAAAGGGCTTGGTTGAACAAAGAGCACATCTTGGGGGTTCTATGGTGGAGGATTATATGGTATATCAGACCATGGTGTACATTAGTGAATATCTTTCTAAGTTTGCAGTAAAGATGTATGCAGATCGCATTTAAGATCCCAAATCCATTAAAAAATTAAAATGGGGGTACTTGATAGGGAAATGTGGATTGAAGAAAGCGAGAGGTAATTATAAGATGTTATTGTAGTTAACTAATTCTTATAAATCATCAATAAAAGTTATTTCTAAGTGGTTTTTTTTAAAAAAAAATTATAGTTGGTCGAGAGTGGGATGCACTACATTTTTTATATTGTAAACAATATTGATTGGATAATGGTATGGATTGAATTATCTCAACAAAATTTCACTCATTAACATGGGAAGAGTGTTGTTTCATTGGTTAAAGAAGCTCATCGCAATGCAGATTCTAATGTTACACCAATGGTAATTGATCTAGCATATGATTTAAGAGGTAGAAAGGTAGTATAAATTTAATAATTATGACCTATATGTTTAATATCAACTTACAACGCAAAAAAAATTCACATGTTTGAAAAAGTGCAGGTCAAGTACCACAAAGCTATGTACTACCATGGCCATATTTTACATAAAAAGTTGGATGACACAAAGAATTTTTTTGATTGTGGGATATTTGTAGTCTTCAAGGTCACTAATATTTCATCTAGAAACTACATACATCCTCAATAATATAAAAATCAATACCATGACATTTTGGGTGATATACTTGAGTGAGACTTTGATTCCTTCAAACTAGTTCTACTCATTGTCAATTGGTACATACTACAAATAAATCAAGATGATCCTAATAGAACTATTATTAAATATGATAATAGATTTGCAATGACTAATACAAATTTATTTGAGCCAGTTGGAGATGATTCTTATGTTCTTACAAGACAATGTGAGCAAGTGTTCTACATAGACGTTCCACACAAATCAAGTAGTAATTTGTTGTTAGACATGATCACAAATGACAATTAATTGATGATGAAGAAGAAGATGATGTTGGTGATGATGGAGATGATGGTGATCATTATCATTGTTGTGATGGTGATGATGATGATGGTGATCATGGCGATGATGACAATGACGATGGTGATGATGGTGATGACAACGACAATGATGATGGTTATGATGATGAGATGGATGAAGAAGATGATCAATGACATGAATGAAATGTATGAGGTATGATTATTATTTATTTATTCATAGAATTTTATTTGACTTATATGTTTTCATAATTAATTTATTTTGTGTTGAACTCTAATGGCATGGTATAATTAATTCATTGTGTTCAATTCTAATGATTACAACATATGTAATTTATGATACATGTGTTTCAAATATTACTCATATATTTAATATATTTATTATTTAACAAATTACCAATGCATTGGTTACCATGCTCAATTATTGGTTCTGATTACATCCAACATATATTTTGTGGAAACAGGCAATTGACTACAAACATCATCACCCCTTTTGTTGACAATTTTGCATAACTAGTGTAGACATTTAAAATCGTCTCAAATGCTATATCAATTCATTTAATATTTCCTTTGACATTATAATTAATTATTTATTAATTAATATTATTTTTCATAATTTTCTACCTATTTAATTAACTAGGTTCATTTTCTTAATGTATTTAAATTTAATTTAAATACATCCCCTCTAATGTATTAAATTTATTTAATGCATAATGCTCCATAAATCCCCTTTTGAATAAATTCTAATTTATTCAATTGCCTCCACTTTATTAAATTCTTTAAGCTTTTGATTAATTTAAATCTTATTTAATTTAATCCCAATCACATCCTAAAAACCTAGTCTACACCCATCACTCTCATCCTTCTAAGCCTACACATTAGTTAACCTCACTTAATTATCCTAAACATCTTTTAGCTCCTAAGTGTTTTCTCACACATGTGTGAGAAACACAAGATCCAATAAAGCTTCCACTTCATTATTTTATTCACACCTCTTACACATTTGTCCCTCTTTCCTTTCTCCAAGGTTTCTCACACATGTATGAGCAAACCTTGAGCCATCACTTCCACTAAAAAGGTTTATGTTAACATTTGCATGGCTTGTATCCTTAGCCCATGTGTCTCCCTTGTGGCACCTATGTGGATGTCACATAGATGCCACATCCCCAAGGCCTCTCTCAAACATACAAATAGAACCATTGTTTCAAGTATTTAACGTCTCCCTCATTTGCATTGTTATCATGCTAGTATAGTCTTAGAGATTTTATGCATTATTACTAACCTTTGGTAGTTTCTAGTTCATTTGCATTTGCATTGTTAAATTTGTTTATTTCTTGCATCCACATTCACCTTCATTGAGTGTTTTGAACATGGTTGTATTCATAGCCATTGTTTGAAACACTCTCTTTATATATAGTTAGTTCACACACTTTGCATTTCATTTTCAAACATATTGGAATTCAATAGTTGTGTTTGGGAGAGCATATTCACATCCCTCCAATCTAAAGTACACCAACAAGGCCTCTTATGGGCACCCTTGTTGAGATACTTTGAGGTTATATGAGGACATTTCTTTTTTGTTGTATTGAGTTGTATTTTTCTTTCTTTTGGATATTTGATTTACATGTGCAACTAACATTTGTTTTCTTACACGTACTCCTAATAGGTTAATTTTTCTTGCATACATTTTGGCACATCCCTTTTCCATTTCCAAAAATGGGTCAAAAACTTAGATTTTTCTATAGAAACTCTACATTGTAATCTTCATTAAGACATAGTGTCGTCTATGAAGATGCTTTGTTATCTTCATAGATTTGCGTCTCCATGGTTTGGTGTCTCCACTTATAACTATTTTTTTCAAAACCACTTCATATCACAAACCACAACTATTATGTCATCTCTATTCCATTCTGTTGTCTCCATCTTTTATATTGTTATTTGCATTATTTTTACTTGTTTCGTTGTCTACATTGTGGGCGGCCAAAAATCTACAATATTTGTATACTGTCATCTCGTAGTTTTCCTAGTATGTCATCTCCAAAAAATTTTATTTTGTTGTCAGTGATATTTGGACATCTATGACTTTTGGCATCTTCAACCCTATTCTATCATTTACAACTATGAAGTGTAAGTAAAAGTTATATCATACTAGTTTGTATTTTGTCATCTTTGTTATTTGTTGTCTTTGCCAACATTCTGTCATCTGTGATTTTTAAATTTTAAATTTGACTTTTTGTGGTTTCGTAGGATTGCAGTCATTCTAAGCTTATTTACATATAGAATTTTTTTTTTAAAGTTAAAATAAATTTTCTCATAGTAAATACTTCATTTTGGAGATTTTTTGTGAGGTTAATCAAGTTGGACCATCGTAGAAACAACTAATCATGTTTCTTGCATGTTTTCCTTAATATTTTATTGCTCTTTGTAAAGAACTTGAATGTTTAATCATTTGTCTTTGAATGAATGTTGTACTTAATGAGATAAATAAAAAACACTCTTGACTGACTAAGCTTAAAAATAAGCAAATCCAATCTTGAATACATAATCAATTGAATAAAAACCTTTCATTTGGATGAATTTTTTTAAAACATAATATTGAATGCCTTAAGGAAATTCACAAACATTTTTTTGGAATGAATGCTTAGAAGTCAAAATACACTCTTGAATGCATAAAAGGTCAAAGAAAAATGTTATGATACACATTTCAATTTGCTTTTAAAATGAATCTCATCAATCTTGAATGCTTAAGGTTCAAAGAACATTAAATGAACATTTGGATTTGGTTCTTAAAATAAACACTCACTCAATCTTGACTGCTTAAGGTTCAAAGAACATTACAATGAAAATTTAGATTTGGTTCTTAAAACAAACACTCACTCAATCTTGAATGCATAAAGGAATTGACTCCTTCCTTATCGAATTTCTTATGTTGATGATGCTCAATTTTCTTATGTTGACAAACTCTTGATTTTTTATTATGTTGACAACGTTGTCAAGTTGGAAAGAACATTGTATGATATAAACACAAGTGTCTTCAATGCCCAAAAATTCAAAGCAAAAATACACCAATTTTTTTTTTCTAAGATATTAATAATTAAACCCACTAAGTTGATAGTTTTAAATTAGTTTAACACACATGTACATTGCAAGACGTTCAATTCTTTTCCCTTAATAGTGTCCTGACAATATCATAAAAGTTTATGACCAATGGTTATGAATAGATCGTTAAAACTGAGCATTCATTATTACTTTACTTTTAAACAAATATACAATTTGTCATTTACTTTTAAACAATTATACAATTTAGTTTATATTAACTTTTAAATTAAAACTAATTATTTCTCTAAAGGTAAATACTAACATATTTATTAAATCTAATATAACAACATTTATTAAATTTAGGCTAATATTATCTAATCAATATAGTTAATTAAATCATAAACAATAATTCTACATTATTTTAAATCAATCCATCCTCTTAATACTTACCCCATAATTAACATAATACCAAACAATAATCTTAGAAGTCTTAACCAAATAGTACAACCAATAACAAAGTTAATTAATTTTCAAATGAATTCTAACACTATTATAAATCTAACATTAATGATCCAAAACACATATACTAAATACCCTTTTTACTAAAAATTAATATGATTAACAACATATCCTAACAAAACATCTGAACTAAACTAGATCTAACTATCTCCAAGACTTAATAGCTAAAAAAATAAATACAAATTAATTAATAGAAATTAAATAAATAAGTTACTAAAATATGAAACTACTAAAAAAAAATTAAACTCACCTATACTAATTCCTTCTTCCCTAAACATGCAAATCTATTCTCAACCTTCAAACTAATATTAAACCTAAACTTTCTACCACTTACCAAAAATTCCTACCAATAAAAAATCATTAACTAAATTATAATCTACAATGATTCTCTTTTCTAACAATAAAACTTAACTATACTAACTAATGAATTGTATTTATTCCTAGCTCACTAACTTACTGCATCCCATGGCACTAAGACCAAGGTGGGCGGCTTGGGCAAGGTATGATTTTTAAAACATTATAACATCCCTTGTGTTTTGCACTGGAAAAACAACTCCTTTGAAGTTGAGCGCCTAGGATGGGATCACCAACCTATTTTCATGATTACCATTTAATGCATGCTTCCTCCCTCAAATACCTAGTACTTAGAGTAGCGGGTCTGACATAAAGTCAGAATGGTGTGCCGCCCCACATGCGTTTCAAAGCCCTAGAAAGATAGGCACTTGGGCTAGTGTAAAAAGAGTTTAAATTTATTTATTGTGTTACCTAGATTTCGTTGGTTGGTATGCTGATGCTTTCTAGGGTAGCGCCTAGTATTGAGGGAATGGGTGACTTAGGTTCTATAATAGTCTTGGCCTAGTTTTAGAACATATCTCAATGCATTTTAATTGAAGGAGATGTGACAGAGGTCGCATGACACATATGAGCCTTCACTTTCAACTTAGGGTTTAAGCATTAGTTGCTCTTAAAATTTATAATAAGCTATTATTATTTAATGTACTATACTCTTGGGAATATTCTCCTTATTATTTTAATAGTCTGTAATCTTGAGTGAATTACTTTTCCTTGCTCCATACAAATTCCAGAAAGAAAATGTGCATCTACAGCCAACCTTTCTTATAGACTTTTAAGCTAAGTCCAATGAGGAGGTATTTCCTTCTATGCCACCAAGATGATGAATCAATGAGTTTTCTATTATCAATGTAGGCTAGGGATTCATTATTTTAGATCACCCAAATGTTTATATTCCATTACTAATCTTCCAAAGGATAAACACATTCTCATGAGAGGTTAACTTTCTATTAAGCAAGATATATCTCCATCTAAACATATATATGAACTATTCAGAACTTGATTCTTTCGTTGCATCACAATTCATAATAGTGAATCATAAAATTAAATCATATACATTGAAAGACAATTAACTTCTTACATGAGCCACCATAAATCGAATGTAATGTTAAAACTATTATTCAAAATATAATTATGACTGTTTTCTAAACAAGAAACTCTCTCATATATCACTGAGAAGGTAAACAACTCCTTCCATTCCAATTGAAAACTAGACTCTTACAACACAATGCAATTAGTTATGAGAAACTCCAAATTATTTTCTCTGCCCATGAACTCATACATCACTGTGGTATATACCAATGGAGATTTTCTTTTATAGCTCAATACAGAAAACAAAAAGAGCAGGAACTATACAAATACTACATTTGATGCCATGAAAAACAATATCTCCTTCCAAACAAGACATATCCCTTCTTCTCTACTATGCAATCATTCATTGCAACCATATGAACAATATGGAGAGTTCTCCATTGCAGTTACAAGAAAAATGACAAGTTTTATCTTCATGAAACGTACATGAGATGATCATACCAAGCTTGTTTCCATTGCTCCCTTGAGCACAAAATCTGCATATGCACCATAACAAAACAACAAGGACCATGGGTGCTTTCCACCCAACCATAGGCCTCAAAGAGACCACCCCCGCGCTAGGGGAACAAGGCTCGAACCAAGTTACACACACATACATCATGAAATTTTGCATGAAGACACAACACAAAACACAATCAACACCCTTCCATGGCTTGCACAATGATTCACCATTGGAATCATAAAACGTTGGGTGAAGGTGGGCTCTTCAAGGAGGAGAAATTTTAACATCATAAGTATCATATTGCCAATGCATTTTGCCTCTCAAGGCCAACACAACATAAACAACATATTGTCATTGCGTTGCCTCTCAAGGCCTCCAAAACAACCATCTTCTCCTCATCCACCAAACTTCCTTGTACCTCCCAAACAACAAGATTCATGGCCATGATGGAGCCCATGCTCCATAATAACAACCTCATCATGAGGTAAAAACAAAATTTTCTTTCTCACTTGCGATGTCAAGCCCAACTTATGCCCTTCACCCAAGGTTTCTCTGCCCTCCCAAGGGTGAGTGAAGCCTTCACACCCATAATCACAATCAACACTCACATTCAACAAGAAACAACAACAGAACAACGAAGAACAACAAAAAAAAACCAAGAAAGGATCTCCAAAAGCATAAAACACATTCACTTCTTCCCAACACAATGACAAGCTCATAACACAAGATTGATAATGCAATGCATACTCCATTGATGAACTCCACACTTGCAGATTTGCTTAACTATGCCAAAAGAAAGAAATGGAAAAGAAGCAAGTTTGAGATACCAACCTTGGCCCAAGCTAGGGTAAGGATAGTTGTAGTAGAGCTCCCTTCATCTCCCTCCAAAACCTAACAGTCTCTAAAATTAGAGAGTGGGTAGACACCCCACTAGTTTGGCCAAGACCCTCTAATAAAGCCTTCCTACTAACTATTTTTAGCAAAAAACACTAAACCACCTCTTCTTACAAACTTGTCTCCCCTAAATTTTCTATTTTTGACTTAGTGGGAACATAGATAAGACAACTCCAAATTCGAATTGATGGAAGAATGCATGGGTAAAGGGGCTCCCTAGGCTATCTAGGCACTCACATGATGAACATTAGGTCCCTAACATGATGTACTATCATATGGGTAACTTATTTTCACCTAAAAGACACTTAGGGACCACCTAATGACCCCTAAAAACCCTAGCCAAGTCAAAATTCGAATTTCCTTTGATTGAGACTCCTCGTGGCATTTTTCTATGTGAAGCTAACTTGGGTTCTTCACCGAGGTTAGGTTTAGGTTTGATTTCTTCTTGACAAACTGTGAATGACATGTCATCTCCATAAGGACAACACAAGTGTCAAGTGACACACACAAAATATCACATTACATTATAAATGACTTGTTTTACAATAATACATGAACTAGGCTACTACACACACATACAATTCACATATACGAAATAAAACACATTACAATGAGGTTTGAATCTTTTTCATTGATTCAACTTTTGCTATGTCATGTTTGTAGTAGTTTGAACCTTAATTCCCCTTTAAACCCATGGTCAAATTCCTGCACACTAAACTCAAGCATCAGTAGTCCAAGAAAATCATGTAAAATAATAAGTACATAAGTGAAATAATCATTATCTCATTCAACATTAGACTTGCATATATTTCATCATCTCAATTTAACTTTCCCTTTTTCAATCATTTCAAATATAACCTTCAAAATATTAAAATATCAAAACTTACATATCACATTTCGACATTTGAGTTCCATACCTCATTCTTTTTAATTAAATTACTTTGTCTAATAATTTCCATGTAAAATGCTCAAAATACTATAACATCAAACTTTACTTATCAACATAACATAGTCAATTTAATATTCTAAATAACTTCATAGTCTATTCTCTCTTTTTTTATCATTACAACAAGATGCTAAATTTCACAACTATTGAATCCCTAGGTATGCGGGTTAGGTCTCAATGCATAACAAAATTTATCTTTTAACTCTAATTTCAACTTTAAACATTACATTCTTACATTACAAGCATTTCTACCATTCAATTTCTATTAAAGCAATGTCAATAGCTTAAAACATGAATAGAATCATTAAATGCATCAATTAGGTCATAATATGCAGAGGTAATTGCGGATCATCAAAATGCAAATATCTAAATGACATAACCCTACAGTCTCAAAAGTGTATAAATACATAGCATTAAAATCACTGTAATGCAATTATCTCATTGGTACTATGATGGATCGGGTGAGGCCTCACAAACAGATGATAAAATCTAAAGCTTTTAAACCTAAGACCACTTACGTACTCACTCCTCTCATGCCTTCGAGTGATCTTGAGTGCACAAGAAATAAGTGGCCATGTTTTTACACATTTTAGGAGGCCTAATTGGGGATTTCATCATCCCTTGGGACAACCTCACTCTAGCACTCTAGTGGAGTATAAATATCAGGAGGTGAATTGAAAGACACCTCTTGGAAGTAAAATCTTGTCACTCTTGGCTAAGCCCCAAAGGTATTTATACCTTTGGAAAACAACGGTGGAGATTTGGGTTACTGTCTTCTCCTAGTTATGTGGCATTATTTTCTTTCATCTATAGATTTTGGTCTCATGTACCTTGCATATATCGAGGACACCCCTAGCTGAGCTTATATATCCTAGTCAAAACCTTATAGGATTGTTGGTGTGTTCAACATATTAAGTGTTCAAAAACCTCCCCATTTGAAGGGGACACACCATATAAGATTTTCTTCTATATATATTTTATTTTATGCTTTTGCATGTTATGTTTCAAAAAAATCCAAAAACATCATAAAAGTTCAAAATCCAAAAATATTTCAAAATTTCAAAATTACAAAAGAAGCTCTAATTTTTCACATCACTTCTTCTATCCATCAAATTCATCGCAATCATGCATATCACATCTTAATAATTCAAATAATTTCTCAAAATAAAAAATCCTCTTAATCATTTCCTCATTTTCTTAATTATTCAATCAAATCCCTAATCATCATCATAATCATGGTTCATAACCCACATCAAGATCCAATTCCCACATTCAATGATTCATCCTCATGATTCTTAATCCAATCCCTTGTTGAATTCATTCCTTTCTAATCAATTCCTAAGTCAATACATTTACATCTTCAATCCAAAATCAATCAATCTTTCTTCATCTATTCAAATATCCTTCTAATTCAATTTTCATAAACTCTTCTACTTTGGACTTAGGAGCACCATCATAATCCTTGGACTTTAATCCTTGTTATCTTTAATGACCCAAATCTTATCAAGGTTATCTCAAACCTTCATCCAATATCAAATCAAATTAAGTCAAGTCCAATCAATATCAAGTCAAATCAAATCCAAATCAAATTAAAACAAAGTCCAAAATTGCTCATAGTATCAAGTTCATATTTCATTTCTCTTCAAATCTCTTACCACTCCTCGTCTAATCTCATACATCCATCACAAACCCCATATCAAATCAATTCTAATATATGTATGTCCAATCTTAATCCATCTCACATTCCTTATTCTTCTACCTTTGACAATGGAAATCCACCTCATTATCCTTCAACCATATAAAATTCCATTCATAGCCCACATAATTCCTCAAATAGAAATTTCATTACCAAATAAATTGAGGAGCTCAAGAATTATATCTTGAGCCTAGAAAATCAAAAGCAAACATCTACCTTCCATGACATATATCCTCTTCCCCCATGTTTCAAGTACCATAATCCTCATGTCCCATCTAACCCAAATCCTCCATGTCATTCCCCATACTTTGAGCTTAATGTCCAAAAACATCATCCCAATCCCCTACCCATGCCTCAACCTCCACAAAATCTCAATCCTCCAAAATTAACATCATCCCCACCTTGTAATATTTTTATCTCACTAGAAACCTTGTCTAAGTACAAAAACAAAAATAAGGTGGTCCAATCACCCAAAGTCATACACCCAATGCCATCTCAAGAACTTGTTCCGAAGCATGCCATTATGGAGTCCTCCTCTCCTCTAGATCCAAGAATTTCTCTATCCCATTATTCCCTTATCCCTCAAGATCCATTTATCCCTCTTAGTCCATCTCATGATCCCCTTCCTAATCAAGATCAAGACATTCCATGTGCCACGCACATTATTGATTCCATTCTATCTCAAGAGTAAGCATCCATAAATTCTCCACTTCATGAAGAGGCTCCTTCCACTCCATCCACCAATACTCCTCCATATCAAGATAAAATCACTCCATCTCATGGTTCTATTCCCTCCACTCCATTATATGATTCTATTCCATCTCACAATCCAATTATTCCACCACATAATTCTCTTATAAGTCAAGATCAAAGTACCCCTTCATGTGCATTTCATGATCCCAATCCATCTTATGATCCTATTATCCGTCATGATTCCTCACATAATACTAATCCTCCACAAGACCTTGCCACACATATCCAATCCACTCATGAACCCCCTACATGTGGACTTGCATCTTGTATTGAAAATGATAAGTATCTCATTGAAGAAATAATGTCTCAACATGTCGGTACACCTTCCACTCCTTCCAAACCTAAAATTTCTCCATCCAAACCTAAATGTTCCCATCATCCATATTTGAAGTCCATTTTGGGCTCTCATATCCATAATCCATTTCATTCCTATTTCCGTCCATTTTGGGTCCTTATATACTGCCATCTACCATATCCAACTCTTCCACTTCATCCCCTCATGCTCCTAATAAATATCAACAAAGGCACGCATCCTTGAATTCCTTCCAATGTTCACCCTCAATAATTTCATCCACCATCTATCCATACCATTTATCTTCATACACCTGTACCATGGCCAATGGAAGTAAATTGGATGCCAAAGATAAAGTGAATGAAGCCAAAAATCTTCAAAACTCCAAGGATCAACATGTCCCCTCTAAAAGACATGTTCATGATAAGAAAAATATGATCCAAAACAAAATCAAATGGCTACAAAGGCTGAAAATAAAAAGTGCAAAAATTATGTGGATTCCAAGGCTACTTAATGAAGCAATGAATCTGAAAGAAAAATTCAAAATGGCATCCAATTTCACTAATCCAAAGGCTTCCCTCATTCATAAATTCTGAAATTATCCATCTTCCAACTTTATTTTGGGTCCTTATGCCCCAAAATCTACCATCCTAATTCCATCATCTCCTTCATCCATTTTGGGTCCCTATATCCCAAAATCTAAACTTTCTCCTACATATACTGTGAAATTTCCTCCTTTTCATCACCCTTCAAGGTGTGTTCCAATGATGATCTTTCCACCTCCTTCATCCACTCATTCACAAGTCTCCCAACCTAGCATCCATCAAACATGTCTTCCTCCAAATCATTTCACCCCCTTAATCCAAAAAAATTCATAATTCACTATCCTCCATTGCCCAACCCATTTCATCCTTCATTGCCCTATCCTACCAACATCTATGAGAAAATAGTTTTTAAAAAAATCCTTAAAAATAATAAAGAAAAGAGAAATAAATATCAAGCGATACCATCCATGTATCTAGATGCTTGATTCCTCCCTTTATTTTCCTATCATGTATCCAATGTCTTCCAATTCCACTTATTAATTCATTCACTTTTCCTTTTCCACTTGCACTCTACACTGGGGGCAAGCTCAATCCATATAGTATTGCCTTACGTATCTTCCATATTCCACCTATCATCCATCATCCTTCCCATCTTTGATCTTGACTATCATTTTTCTTTCATCCATCCATGCTCACTTGACATATCCCTTGTTCATTATCCACACACTATCCTACATATTCCCACCATCCATTCACATTTTTTATCTTGACATCCTATCCATATCTTGCATCCCATAGTCCTTGGCATTATTATCCTCCATCCATACACCTATATACTTCCATCCTTCTTTCATATGTCCTTAGTCTTGGTTATTTCATCCATTTTATGTCCCACATTTCATCCATTACCTTTATACCATTATCCCTATCCTATTCGTACCCTCCCTCCCATATCCCTTATTCATTCCACTTTTAGGCCTATGTTGATGATCAATATTAGAGGCACAACAACAAAATGTTCATACATGCTTTGGAAGAACACATGCCTTCACTTCATACAATAACCTTCATACCATCTTTCTAAGTTCATTCATCCTCTCCCACCTTTTTTCCTTCAATTTCCCTATCCTTGGTATGAGGCATTTTAACTCCTCTGAATCATGGTCCTTGGATCCCCATTTTCCTATACTAGATCCTTTGGTCCCCCATATTATTCCTTCATTAAGACATCCCCACCCTTCCCATCCATTTACCATTCCTTGGATCTCCCTTTTCAATGGTCCCAATCTCATCCTTTTCATTAATTCAATTGATTCATTTCTCCTCTAATCTAATCATATTCACTTCTTCTAATCAGTTCATACAAATCAATTAATTTCTTCATTTTTCCATCTATTTTCATATAACTTAATCACTTTCTCTCTCACATTCCCCTTCTTTTCCAATTCTTTTCATCCATCATCTTCTGATATCTTATCCATCTTCTTCTATTTAACACATGATCTCATGACACTAAGCTTCAACCCATCAAACTAAGCTTATCAAATAGTGATTGCAAAAAAAACTTACAGAAATTCACATTGAGACTAAATGATTTGAGTGTAGACACCTAAAAATCTTTTAGAAAATAATATTTTTATTTTCTGAAAAAAAATCCCTGATGACATCATCATTTATTAATTAATTAATTAATTTTTATGCCATTAAATCCCTTTATCTTAATTAAAAATATTTAATTAAGGAATCCCTCCCAAAAATGTTTAAATCTTATTTAAACATTATTTCCTTATTTATTAATTATTTAATTAATAAATTGACCAAAAATCTTTAAAAAAAAATTTAAAAAAAATATTTTGCCCAAAACTTGGCTAATTTCCTTAAGACCACTAACCTCTTCCAAAATCTTCTAATCCTTCTTTAATTTTGATTAAAGGCTAATCCCATCATTTCCTACCCCTAATCCCAACTCAAAATATTTAATCAAGATTAAATATTAATCCTCATGTTTATTAAAAATATTTTAATAAATATCTCCTCAACCCAAACCCTTGAAATAAAT
Organism: Cupressus sempervirens; assembly: GCA_028749045.1. Classification (NCBI taxonomy): domain Eukaryota; kingdom Viridiplantae; phylum Streptophyta; class Pinopsida; order Cupressales; family Cupressaceae; genus Cupressus; species Cupressus sempervirens. Next base: position 919,076,039 of record CM053786.1, read on the forward strand.
AAAACTTTATTTATTTCATAAAATCTTATCCTAGGAAGTTCTAGACTCTTCTAGAAAGTCTTCATCCTCATCCAAAGCCTAGACTCTTCTAGAAGATGTCTTTAACCCTAATCCTAATCCCCTCCTAACCTTGTCACATTCCCTAAACATGGGTTAAGACTTGCTAACTCAAGGCAAAGTTAACAAATATCTCCTCCTTCACCCACCCTCATTAATTGCAATCCACTTGTCATCCACTTGCCTAGTCCTAAGCCATCTCTAACCCTTCCTCTAATCATTTTTACAACCCTAAGCAAGCTTAAAACCCCCCTAAACCCTCAAATTCGAATTTTATGGTATCTCTCACAAATATCTTCAACCACAAAACTTTATAAAGCCCACAAAGTCATAAATGTTCTTACAAAGCACTTATGAAGGGTCTTTATGAAGATTTTATCTCTTGAGCCTCTTTTGTTGACTCATCCTTGCCCTTTCCTCCATCCTCTCACCCTGTGACATGTGTCACTCCCTGATTGGTTGTAAAGAAGCACAATCCATGTGCTCTCCTCTCATGCAATCTAAGCCCTCCACGAGCTTTTTCCCATCCTTGCATCCTAGCCCTTGATCCCTCAAGCCCTTTGCCTATTTAAAGAATCCTCACCCAAGCCATTTTAAACACAATCCATGAAGTAAAGTTATAATGCTATTTTGAGAGAAAAATCCATACTAAAGCCATCTATCCACACCAAAAATCCACAATCATCCATTGAAGCCTTTGGAAGCATATTGAGCATACATCCTATCCATTTAGATAAAGCTACTCAACAAGAGAGCTTCTTATTGAGAGAGTCCATTAATGGCTCATATTCTCAATTGAGAGCTCATCTTAGTCTATTTGAAGTTTATGAATTTTGTTTAGTTTGTAGAAGCTTTATTTAAATTTGGTTTCTATTAGCATACTAACATTGCTCATATACATTGAGAACCTTATTCCTTTTATCATAATTACCATCAAACAATCACAAACATTTCAATACAATTTCAATCAAACAATCATTTTTTGCCTTACAGGATGGATCCTTCCTACATAGGCTTAACATATTCACCATCAAAATTAAGCTCATGGAAAGTACTATGAAAAATGGGGCAAATATATATTACTCTTTCACCCCATTTCATCAAGGGGTACCCTCCTCCCTTGTTGACACTATGACACGACTCCTAGGACTCTTCTCTCTAGGACAACCTATATTTTTCTTTTCTTTGATATAATGTCATCTCGACATCACATCAAAGAGGGGAAAAATGTAGACACTTAAAATCATCCCAAGCACTATATTAATTCGTTTAATATTTCCTTTGACATTATAATTATTTATTTATTAATTAATTATATTTTTCATACTATTCTACCTATTTAATTAAATTTATTTATTTAATTAAATAGGTTCATTTTCTTAATGTATTTAAATTTAATTTAAATACATCCCCTCTAATGTATTAAATTTATTTAATGCATAATGTTCCATAAATGACCCTGTTGAATAAATTCTAATTTATTTAATTGCCTCCACTTTATTAAATTCTTTAATATTGTGATAAAGTTCAATCCTATTTAATTTAATCTTAATCCCATCCTAAAAACCTAGTCTACACCCATCACTCTCATCCTTCTAAGCCTGCCCATTAGTTAATCCCACTTAATTATCCTAAACACCTTTCTAAACACCTTTTAGCTCCTAAGTGTTTTCTCACACATGTGTGAGCAACTCAAGATCCAATCAAGCTTCCACTTCATTATTTCATTCACACCTCTTACACATTTTTCCCCCCTTCCTTTCTCCAAGGTTTGTCACACATGTGTGAGCAAACCTTGAGCCATCACTTTCACTAAAAAGGTTTATGTTGACCTTTTCATGGCTTGTCTCCTTAACCCATGTGTCTCCCTTGTGGCACCTATGTGGATTCCACATAGATGTCACCTCTCCAAGGCCTCTCTCAAACCTATAAATAGAGCCCTTGTCTCAAGCATTTCACATCTCCCTCATTTGCATTGTTATCAAGCTAGTTTAGAGTTAGAGCTTTCTAGTGATTTTATTGATTTTATGCATTGTTGCTAACCCCTTGGTAGATGTCAAATTTCTTGCATTTATGCTTGCATCTCATGATAGATTACTATTGCTAGTTTTCTTCATTGCATTTTCATTTAGTAATCATATCTCTAGAATCCTTTGAGGTTGGCTCACTCATAGTCATTTCTTATAGGTATTCTTCACTCATTTTAGTCTAGATTCACATGCTTTATTCTCATATTGCATTTTCATATCATTTTGGAGTCATAGTTGTGTTTGGGAGAGCACACTCACATCCCACAATCTAAAGTACACCAACAGGGCCTCTTATGGGCACCCTTATTGTGTTGCTTTGAGATTGTGTGGGAACTCTTTCTTTTCAGTTGTATTAAGTTGTAAAAATCAAGTCTAACATTAGTTGTTTTCAATTTTTTTTGAATCTTTGATATTCATATGAATAACTAATGTTTTCTTTTTTATGCATGCTCCTGACATGTTAGGTTTTCACACATACAACTAACACACATAAACAAGAGGTAATGAACTAAAAATATATATGATGATTATGATGAATGCATATTGTTCGTGTTTCCTTATATGTAATTTGTAGCATACATATCATGTAACTTTTTAGCTAACTTAAGATAAATGATTTACATATGTAGGAAATTTAACCCCTTTGGCAAGGATCCTACACAATGAGATGGATCAGTAGTTATAAGTCAATACACCCTATACAAATAGTTTATTATTTTTGTGTTTTCTATTTACACCCATCTTTATTGAATGGTTTAATAATAATGTATTAACTTGCTCATGATTTAACATTACTATCCTCAACATCGACTCTAGATCTAACATCATCAACATTACCCTTGTTTAGCAAAATATCTCACTCCTTACCAACTATATCTCTCATTTGATAGACTACAAGTACCACCGAATAGGTATTTGTCATATATGTCTTCCACAAGTGAGGAAAATGTGAGAATAGAAGACAAAAGTGAGACATGTACTAGTAGGTCTAAAATAGGGAGATCAACTAGAGGTCAATAGATTAGATGAAAATTCAATTAATGCATGAAATTTTTCCTTGTTGAAGGAGGGTCATGTTCTTAAGATGATGAGACCAAAGGTGACATCAAGGTTCCCTTCAAGTAGAGACATCTTATTAAATAATGGGTACTCAAGGAACTACCTCTCATTAACACTAATTTTTGTGTTAACGAGAGGATATATTACATAGCTTCATCATCATTACATGATTTGGGCCTATTTTCATGCATGGCATAAAGGCCAGTTATAAAAAAGTTGTTGAATTGATTGAGTATGCTAGACCTTGTTGGAAATGCAATAATTGGATGTAGATTGTTCAATATAAAAAAAGAATGCGTAAGTATGCATTGTTAGAAAATTATATACAATAAAAAGAAAATGATCAAAGTAAAAGACTCGTTGTGTACATTGATGGAAGGCCAAAAGAAATAGGAAACATTATGGTTTTGTAAATAGTAAATGACATGGGTCAATTCATAAGCGACCCAATTACATATTAGAGGCGCATGAGGGAAATCATATTTTTGTATGTGCAATCAAATCAATAAGTGCAAGAGAAGAGTTGCTAATAGATTACAATTTGAATCACATAGATACAAAAAAAGTTGCTATCATGTGAGTGGTGAGTTCTATATAAAATTTAAACTAACCTCCAATTAATGACTCTAATATACCATGCATAATTTTATTAATATATTTTTTTCTAAGTCTATTGCTTTCATTTTGCTGATGTTTTTTATATTTAATCTTTGTTTTCGGATGACATGGATCCATTGCATGATAGAGGTGGGGATGTTCCTCCCAACCATTCATTAAGGAAGGTAATTTTACAAATTAGATAGAAGAAAAATAGTGTATTATTATGTTCTCTTCTTTATGGTTTTGGAGTTATTTTGATAGTTTTAGTGATAATCTTGTCACAAATTGATATCCAATGAAAGTAAAAAGCACCAATCACAAAAAAGAAATTAGTTGTTGATATGGAGGCCAAAATATTATACAATGATGACATTACATATACCACTAACCCCACACACATGATCAAAAAGAACCTAAGAATATCAATGCAAAAATTCTTGGCATTCTGATTGATCCAAACCTAAATGAGGAGATGCTTGTGAGGAAAGATGAATTGATATAGACACCAAGTTGTTTGGAAATAAGTAGTAATGAATCTTTAGAAATAAAAAAAAATTAAATAAAGGTTTATATTTTATACTCTTTAATGGATCATGAAATAAAATATGTATGTGTTCTTCTTACAAAAAATTTTGAGAGCTCAATGTCCCAGTGGGCATGATAAGGGTACGAGCGTAGATTCTTTAGGTAAATAATCCTTAAGGAACTACTATGAAAATGGTTACCAAAATTTTGAACACAAATTGTTATGTTATTGAAGAGTTAAACTAGTTTTTGGTGTAATCATTTGTAATACCTTTAATGTTAAATATTTGATGTTTAATAACAATATTATTTTATGTTAGAATTATCAATACTTTTATCATGCAACTGGGCAAAGGACAGTTATCGGTCTTACAAATTTCTTGGAACAAACATATTGGCTTACAAATAGTTATCTTTCTTCATATTGTATAGTCACATGTCATGCATTTTTTGTGGTTGTATTTCTACAATTGTAGATCACATGATGACATGAGGACAAATGCAAAAATAAAGATAATAAATTAAAAGATCAAATTAAAGAGGTTCATTTTTGGGCTCAAGTAGTAAGAGATCATAAGACACACAAATAATTTATAGATAAACATGTTAAAATAGAAATTGGGAAAGAAAAAATAAAATAGGGATACAAATGATTTATACTTCCTGAATATAAATGCATTTATATGCTTTAGCTCTCTCTATTGATGTTAATTTCAGTTGTTGAGTCCATGCCAACATCATTTATTGTACTTTCTCATTCATTGAATCTTATGTTTGGGAGGCTTCTAATATCCATTGCAAATGTGTTTGCTAGCAATGTATTCTTCAAGTTATGATGAAGTGCAAACACCTCCTTCAAGGAACACCACTCAGATATTGCCCACTACAATATCAGCAATAGGGAGCATGCAAACATCCATGTCTACACCGAGTAGAGCTAGTAGATCCTTGTTTTCATAAATTTTTTTATGTGATGATTATGATTTTATTTTTACTTTCTTGGGTGCATTTCATAGTGGATTAACTTTGTGTAGCATGAGATACACCTCCTTAAGATAGATCATAGACCAATACTAGTGATAATTTAACATCATTTTCTAGATCAACTTGTTTTGCTAGTACAGGATTTTCCAGACATCATTGTTGTTGATCGAGAAAGATATGATTCCATTAAAAGTACCTAAGATGCAAGGTACTTTAAAATTTTATTATTTATATTCTAATTGCAGTTACTTATTCATAACTACTTTTGGATTGATGATCCCATGACATTTTTGCAGGAAATAATGTTTTTTTATGAAGTGCTTTATGAAATGGGATTGAAGCTATTTGGTTCCATCATATGTAAAAAGTAAGTAGCTTTGTATCATTGCTATAATATTTTTCCTTTCATCCATTTGTTGTACTATATTAAAGTTACATGTAAGCTTCATTTTTCTTATTTAACAATTATTATGTTTTTTTTTTTTTAAGTTGGAATGATCAAGATCCCAAGTTAAAACATAAGCTCATAGATTCTTTAGAGGATCTCTTTGGAAAGAATTTTTTTGGCACTGCCAACATTCTTGATAAAGCTTGCAAACATTTAAAGTATATGAGGGGCCAATACAGAAGGGATCTAGTAGTCAACTCAAGGTACATGAATCCTACTATAATTCCAAGGTTGGAATGGAAGGAAATCATGACAAATGTGTATGAGAAAGTGTTAAATGATAGAGGGACTAAACCACTAGAGGGGAAAAGAAGGTATGTGATAGTATTAAGTAGAATTTAATTATGGGCTAATTAGTGATCTTTATATTTATATAACATAACATATTTCAAACTTTTTGTAGACTGCATCAAAGGCTATAAAGGCTAGAATAACAAAGCATGGCCAACACAAACTTAGCTTTGGTGGTTATATTAAACTTTACAAATGACTTGTAAGTAGTAGTAAATGAAATTTCGAATCAAAATTTTTATATAAAATTGCAAACAATTTTGTTTCATCAAACTATACACGCAAATTCAATGATATTGAGCCAAAAATACAAGGCTCAGAATTTAATGTAGTGCCTATGGAAGAAGACAAAAAAATTGCCTTCAAGAAAGGCTATAAAGTTGTGATTGTACACCTATACCAAGCATCCAATGCCCAAAGACAAAATTTTGGTGCATTAGTTCACATTGGTAAATAGGCAATAATGTATTTGATGTTAATTTAAAATTGACTACTTCAACAATAATCTATGTCATGTTAAATTTGAACATAAATTGACTATCTATGAATTATAAAGAAAATAATGATACAATGTACATAACATTGCACTGCAACATTCTAATCCTGCCATAGAACATGCGCACAATGAAGGACCTGACGTGCATTGCAATGATGGAGGTATTCATTTTCTATTTAAAATTTATTGTGTAAGTATTAATAAATTGAACATCTTAAATTGCAATTGGTGTAACCTTTCTTGTGTATATTTTAGAGCATGCAAATCCTCATGGTGAACAAGTGGAGCATGATTTGAGTGTTCACCATGCTGACGTTGGGGCTGAAAAAATGTTTTTGTGGATGATGTGGCAATGTCAAGTAAAGAAAAAACCCTTTTATGTTCTTTTATTCAAATAAATACTTGTAACATTAATAAAAAAAATGAATTTGACTCATTTATTTTTACCATAGTGGACCCCCCCTTTGGTGCAGTAGTTTCATTCTCCTCAACACATGAGAAGAAGGCATATGTTGAGATCGTAACTAAAGTAGGAGGAAAATGACAAAGATGTTAATGCTCCACTTAGTAAATACCTTCAAAAAAAAAGTAAAAAACCAAAAAAGAAATGATTGTAATAAACCCTTTTTTTTAATAATTAAAGACTCAATGAATGTAATATTGTGCTAGTATTAAATTGTTGGTGAATGAAGAGTTAATGTATTATTGATGAATGTTGTGTATTAATTAATTTTATGTTTTAATGAGTGTCATATGATTATAATTACTATATGTTATTTTAAAAAAATGGATTAATGAATGAATGAATGTAATTAGATGTTAATGAGGAATTTAGACTAATGTTGTTGAGGGGGGGGGGGGGGGGGGTTTGGGGGGTGGTGGGTGTGAACTTCCACCTTCACATAGTTGGCCTTGTTAAGTAGAGAATATTAAACTATTATCAAAACCAAATGAAGCTCAAACCAATCAACAGCTGCCCAATTCCTATAATTCATTTACTATTGGCAGTTGGATTTGTTCATGAGAAACTTGTGTTGATGTAAATGTATTTGGTATGTAGCTATTTAATGGGATCAATGGTTTCTAGAGGCAACGACAGAAATGTTACTTAAAAGGGGCATACAATTTATTCTATCTAACTACAATGGGTTTCGAACCACATGATTGTGAGTTTGATTGAAGTGAACCATAGATATTATAGTAACCGATATTATGGAAATCATATTGTAAACTTTTCTTACTATAACATTTTGGGTTACTATGTTAATCCTCAAATTTCAACCACATATAGTTCTATTTATGTTACATGTTATTTTAGTCAAGTTACAAATCCCTAAATACTCAACATCTATGTTGAAAATTATTTTGTAATGTGTACTTGGTGTAACATTCTTATTGACCAAACATCAACCAAATTGAGTTGTCATCTATGTTACATGTTATTTCCATCCAATGTTAAAAGAATATTATATAAATCAGGTCACATGTCCCTAAATACTCTTTAACTATGTCTTTTAACCTTGATCTTATTAAGGTCAAATTTGCAAATCAAGAATTCTTCAATCTTTTCATTAGCAGCTATAGAAATTTCCTAGTAGGACATGTTGATAACAACATGGAAGTAAATATTCTAACCCCCTTTTTCCAAAACAATCAAAAAGAAATTTTAAAAAAAAACATTTTTAAAACTAAACAAGCACACCTGCTATGAAGGAATTGCAACAAAAGATTATAGCATTTGGTCCATGTTCAATTTTAATAACCTCATTCCTGATTTGTTTTGGAGTAACCAAAGGTACCTATAATAATTGATGATTTTTTTATTAACTATGCTGAATGATTCCATAAATATTAGGTGTAGTAGATTCAAGTGGAAAGCCTAGACTTTAACTAGTATATTATCAATATAGAGAAGTAATGCAAGTCAAAATCCTATAGTTTATTTGATACATAATTTCATATAGAGAAAAATTATATGACCTCTGAAATAGTAGAAGACATACAAAAAGTAAGGGAACCATGGTAAACTAGTCTTTTAGCTTAATTGAGGTCAAAATATTCCACAATGTCCATGGTGTCCCTATGATTACAATGTAAATTATATGTTCATGATAATTATATGGATGCGATTTTATTGTAAGCAAATAGCTACATACCAAATACATTTACATTTTATCGTAGCTTTGGTTAATTTCCAAACATCGAGTTCACCCTAAATTCATCTTAGACTCAAGAACCTTTAATAAAATTTATTTATGAATGAAAATTATCTAAATAGGCAGATCAGATCATTCCATATTCACAAATAATAAGGAATAAGAAGTGTTAACTAAATAACCAATTTGTTATGACATTGTTTTCTATCTACAAGAACACTTTATATGTTTAGTATTGTAAGTTATGACACAAATACAGTGATACAATATACAATTGTTGAATGAATTTAATTTTTATGGGTCGGATGTTTCTTACCTTTTTGTAAATGAAGTGGCTTATTCTTTGGTACATCTTTACTGACCTATTGAAGGAAATTGAATCTTATTGGGCATTAAAGATAGTTAAAACAAAAGATAACTACAAAAGAAGACTATCACCTGCCATTATAACAAACACCTACATCTAGTTGCTAAGAAAAAGGGGGTTTGCAATGAGGTGATGTATGAAAAGGTTAAACAATCTCAAGTTGAGCACCATTTGTTTCAAGTTTTTCGACCACTTCATCTCAGCACCTGAATATGTGGTAAAATTTCAAAATGATATATGAGGGTATAAGTTGCTACAAATTTAGTCTTATCTTAAGTTGTGTCATCTCAGTGACCCAAAAATCATTAGACACATATATGATCCTTTGTTGATTATGCAATGAATGACTTCAAATGCTATAATTTTTTGGGTGGCAAAATAGGCATAATAAGCCTTTACCACATTGAATAGGTAAGAAATGGTAACTTAGCATTCCAAAATTTTAGTTTCCCATTTGTTAAAGGACAGAATCCATGGTGGACCCTACAATTCTACTCATCACCTTTACTCGTAAGATTTTTCTTGGGAGTGGAAAATCAATCATGACCATTAAGTTGTCATTTTATGAAGGGTGGAGATTCATGATGGACTATGAAATTCAACTCTTTGTTTTAATTGAACTTTAATCATTCAACTTCCAAAATATGACAACCTTTTGGCATCCTTAGAAATTTCTGCGGTAAATTTTTCACAAGTTCACTATTGATTTCCTTTCTCGTGATCATATCATTTCAAATTTATGCTTCCCTCCAAAATTGAGAGGACTTCTCAAAAACTTAAGAGACTAAGAGACCAAAACTATTACCAAGCTCAACTAACGCTAACAAACACCTACAACTAACCACTAAGAGAAAAAGAAACTGTATACAAAGCATAAATATGTGCTTAGCATTGGGTGATTTTAATATAATTTGGATAGTGTCTACTTGGCTATTAAAGGACATGGATTCTGAACATGCATAAGTTTGTTCTAATTAAATAGAACTTGGCAATATTTGGGTGAAATTGAATGTCTTTTTTTTTATATCAAAAATGTTTCTCATTAGGCTTTAAAGAATCAGCTATGGTTTAATAATTGTTGAGCCCTCCTCTCTGCACACCTAAGTGTTGACATGAATGCTGATGGTATTCCTAGTGTAGGAGCATAAGGTAAATAAGGGGTCAAATTAGTTAATTTTTAATTTTTTTGTGTAATAATCTCTAAGGGAAAAAAACCTAGATAGGTTGAGCCTAGAGACCTTAGTAATAATTTTTGATAGGTTGATGAACTCATTTGAGGGCCAAAAGAGCACTTTGTGCTTGTTTGTTCAAGTTACACTACGAGAGTCAACTGTGGTCAACAGCTGGTCAAACGTTGATGCAAGGATGAATTTGGTCATTTTTTGTCATTTTTAGTCTTTAGGCATGATATGGATTCATTTCATGCATAGTTGGAGTCAAATTGCACAATAGTGCAAAAAGTTGCTCAAAAGTTGCAAAATTGCAACTTTGCAACTTTTACATTTTTCTTGCAAAATATGCCAAGAATACATAACCAACTTGAAATTTGGTTGGAAAAACATCTAAATGATATAGGGAGAGGCATAAATGTGGTATATCACCAATTCTTGGGGTTAGAGAATCAAAGGAGCAAGTTTTTGGAGCATTTTCTTGTGTTTTAGTGTGTTGATCCGTACTCTCATTAGGAAAATTTTGGGTTTTTTGTGATGAACTGATTGAGACCAGTCTTGTGCATATTCTTACATGTCTAAAATATTGATTTAAATCAGTATAGAATATTTTTTTGAACATTTGCATTCATTTTTCTTCATTTTGTTGGTTTTAAGAAAGCAAGGGTTTTGAAGCATTTTAATGGATTCCTAGCCATGTATTGTCTCTATGATGCAGGAGCATCCAGAGGTATAAGGGTAATCCTGTGTCACCCAAAAAAAATGTACTTAGACTTAGTTTCTGTTTCATGTGTTTTCATTTTTTGGACATCCATTTGGGTCAATTAAAGGTTCCAACTCTCACAGTTCCACTATCAGTGTGCTAGTAAATCCCAAAAAAATAGGAGTATGTAATTGGGCCATCATTTTGGTAAAGTAGAATGTGTGAATTGGCCAGATGAATGTAATTGTGATTTAGAGCATTCCAAAAAAAGAATCAGGTCAAAAGGCCCCATGATTTGAAAGTTGTTGCAATTTTTCGAGTTTTGGAGACCTCCTAAGAATGCTTCAAAGTAAGGTTAGTGGAATTAAATGACCTCAAAAAGGGCCAAAAAATGGGGGACAAGCAAAGCTTGTCCATAGGGCTATAGAGTGCTTCGAGAGCTTTCCGAAAATGTAAACGGTTCGTCAATCGGAGCTATGGTTCAAAAGTTATGCCTCTCGAAAGTTTGGTTACCATTTTTGGATTCTTCTAGATTTGCGCCGACTTCTAACGCAGCTTCTAGAGACTTCTATTTGGTCGGTGGATGCCTACTAGCACTTTCTAGAATGTATTCCTAGTCCTTAACCCTCCGGGGTCTATTTAAGGAGATTCTTGGCATTATAGAAGGCAGTTCGGAGTGGAGTTTGAGAGGAGGTACTGAAAGGAGAAATTATCTCCACATTCATGCTATTGTAAGCCCTTAGGGCATGTTTTGAAGTTTATTTTCTCTGTACTAAATGTACTAGCTTATTTTTCAGTTAATACAATTTCCTTTTTTTTGTTGTGTCCATTCTATTCTTGGGTTGTGTCCCCATCACTCTACCTAATCATGGATTTGTCAATAGCTAGGAATAGGTGTAACATTACAAGAAACAAGAGCTCTAGCCTTTAATCCATGGTTGTGAGGTCAAAATGGTGAATTAAGGGTTGAACAATTGTATTGTTGAGCAATTCCAAGAGGGAAAAATGTGCTTCGAGAAACCTTGTGAATGGAAAGACAAGGTTTGGCACCTTAAGTGAACACTAGAGACCAAGAGGGAACATTTGAACCTGTTTTAAAAATTTTAGGAGAATTTTTTAGTGTTGGACTAAGTGGACAAAGATAAAACCCTTGATTTAAGCCTAAAAAGGAGGGTTTTGCATTTGGGGCACTTCTGTACGAAACCCAAATGGGATATTTTGTAATCTAAAATTTATTGCAACAGGGTATCTGAATATAAAATTTATTTGGGGCCTTGTTCAGGTAAAATTAGAGGAAATTAAAAATTACCAATTTTTGAAGCTTAATTCCACTAGTTCAGTTTGGGAAAAACAAGAATTTGAAAGGAATAGATGAAATCTAGTTTATAGAATGGAAAAACAAGTTGAATGAAATTCCTTGGAAGGTGTTAGAGACCTTGAATGGAAAATATCCTATAGCAGAGGTGTGAGGGTGTTGGAAAACCACTAGGGTGTCTAAGTAGCCTGTAGAGTGGATTGTGTGGGTTAAGAATTGAAGAGTTCTTGCTTCTTGGAGAAGAAGGACCTAGGTAGGAATCCTTAGAAGATCCTAACAAAAATTCAATCTTTAGAAGGTTGAGTTAACCCAAGTCAACTTCATTATTAGAGTTTGGAGAACACCCAAAACCTTACTGCATCAAAGTGGTATCAAAGCCTGGATAGAGTGAAGTGTATGTCAAACACAAAGGAATCAATGTGCAAAGGAGAGATAAATGTAGAAAACATGCCTCCAAAGGCAGTGAACATGGATGCAGTTAAGAAGCTATTCCAAGAAATGTTGGGCTCTCAAAAACAAGACACAAAGAGTGAACAGCTTAAGAGCAAGGCAAAGAGAAAACTCATTGAATGGGGTGACCTAACTAATGAAGAGGAAGAACAAGAAGAGGAAGTGGGTACTTCTATAGCCCCTACAAAAGCACAAGTTGATAAGGAGCATAAAATATTATTGGATGCCCTAAAATCTCTTAATAGATATCATTTTGATGGATTACCTATCTAGCATGCAAGCTTGAATGGTGAAAACCTATTGGATTGGTTGATGCATTGAATAGCTACTTTGACCTCAAAGAGGTGGATGAAGATAAAAGAGTAAGTATTGGAAAGGAAAATGTAATGAAATAACTTGCACAATAGAAGTAATATGAAATATTATATAAATAATTGATAATAGTTGAGAGTAATAGGCCACTTTGAGGGGGCAACCTCCAAATATCTCCACTAAGAACACACTTCACAATACAATGATGAAATAAGACTCACAACCTCCTATATATACCTAATTATGCTTAGGTTGAATAGACACAACCCTTCACAACATCTAGGCCAACCTACCTACATAAATTATAATATAATAATGATAACATGACTTAATTAAAGATTAAGATAGACACAAGTTGACTATTCATAACCCTATATACAATAATATTAAGGGCGTAGCATGCCCCCTCTCTTGAAAGAAGCATTGTCCTCAATGCTAACCAAGTGTGGATTCTTTTGAATGAACTCCTTATCCTCCCATGTGGCCTCTTCAACTAGTAAATTCTTCCATTGGATGAGATACTGAGTTAGGATTTTGTTCCTCAGCTTCTTCATGCATTTTTGAAGAATTTACTCTAGTTCCAAAATTATTCTTCTTTCTTCATCAAGTTCTGGTAGTACTATTTGAGCAAGAATATTCTTCCCAATTACCTTCTTCAAACAAGAAACATGAAAAACTAGATGTATCTTTGTTGTTGGTGGCAACTCAAGCTTGTAGGCAACACTACCAATCTTTTGCATGATTTAGTATGGTCCATAATATCTTGGAGACAACTTATTATTATTTTTTTGTTGTTTCATTGAGATTTTTTTATAAGGCTACAATCTCAAGAAGACCCTATCCCCAACATCAAAATTTCTTTCACTACGATGTTGGTCTACTTGTGGTTTCATTCAATTTTGTCCCATGGCTAAATTCTCCTTGAGTCCTGAAAGTACCTATTGTTGATAAAGCAAGTGATCCTCTATTGCTTGAACTCTTGGTGAGACCTTTAATGATGATGTGATGGAAGAAGGATGATATCCATAAAGTGCCAAAAATGGAGACATTTTTGATGAGCTATTAAAAGAAGTATTGTACCACCATTCTGCAATAGGTAGCCAATCTACCCATTGAGATTGTTTTTCTGAAGTGAAACAACATAGATATCCTTCCAAACTTTTATTAACCAACTCAGTTTTCCAATCTGATTGTGGATGGTATGAAGAACTATGAGCCAATTGAGTACACAAACATGAGAATAAATCTTTCCAAAAGTGACTAGTAAAGATAGGATCATGATCACTAACAATAACCTTATGTGTACCATGTAGCTTTTGGATATTCTCCAAGAAAACTTTTTCCACAATACTTGATGTAAAAGGATGTGATAATGCAATAAAATGTGCATATTTAGTGAGGCGATCAACTACTACCATGATGACATTATGACCTTTAGATTTGTGGAGCCCTATGATGAAGTCCATGGATACCTCTTCCCAATGTTGGCTAGGAATAAATAAAGGTTGCAAGAGACCTAGTGTCTTGATTGTTTCTCCCTTATTTCCTTGACAAACCAAACATTCTGCCACAAACTTTTGAACAACACCTTTTAGCCTTTCCCAAAAAAAATCTTGCTTGACCCTATGATATGTCTTTGAAAATCCCAAATGACCACCAATCGGGGACTCATGTAGTTCTTTGAGAATCTTGTGTTTAAGAGTGGAATTCTTGTAGAGATACAAGTGCTCTTTATACCAAAGAATATCCCCCTTTAAACAAAATTTATCTAAACTACTAGGGTCACTTTTTATTTTTTGGATGAGATTACTTGTTGCAAAATCATTTTTCCACTCTTCTTTGGCTTCTACCACCCAATTTTCTTGTAATATTGAAAGGGCATACAATAAGGATCCATCTTTTTCATCCTTCCTAGAAAGTGCATTGGCCACAATATTTTCCTTTCCTTTCTTGTATCCAATTTCAAAGTCATATCCAACATCTTAGTGACCCATTTTTTTTGCTCTTCTGGTGATGGTCTTTGTTCCAAAAAATATTTTAGGCTATCATGATCTATCATAACCTTGAAGTGTCAACCCATTAAATAAGGCCTCTATTTTTTAACTGCATGAAGGATTGCTAACATTTCCTTCTCGTAAATAGGTTTGAGTTGATTTTTACCTTTTAATTGATGGCTCTCAAAAGCAATTGGTCGACCTTCTTACATGAGAACTAGTCCTATCCCATTTCCAGAAGCATCACATTCCACAATGAATTCCTTGGTGAAGTCTAGAGTGGCAAGCATTGGAGTTGTACACATAGCCTTCTTTAATTGCTCAAATGATACATTAGCAAATTCATTCCAATAAAAAGAGTCATTCTTCAATAGAGTTGTAAGGGGTGCTGCTATATGACCATAATTCTTCACAAATATTCTATAGTATCTTATCAATCCCAAGAAACCCCTCAACTTAATAATAGTTTTTAGAATAGGCCATTCCATGATAGCCTTAATTTTGTTAGGGTCCACCTTTACTCCATGTGAAACTATGTGTCCCAAATACTCCACCTCCTTAAGACCAATAGCACACTTGGATGGCTTAGCATAGAGTTGATGATCTTTGAGTAATTGTAGTTTTTTATCTACATGTTGTAAATGTTCTTCCCAAGTCTTGCTATAAATTAATATATCATCAAAAAACACTAACACTAACTTTCTCAAGAACTTCTTAGAAATGGAATTCTTCAAAATTTGGAATATAGATGGTGCATTGGTAAGACCGAATGGCATCACCAAAAATTCATAATTACCTTCATGAGTTTGAAATGTTATCTTACAAATATTTTACTCCTTAATTTGAATTTGGTGATAACCTGATCTAAGATCTAACTTGGTAAAATACATATCTCCATTTTATTCATCTAGAAGATCATCAATGATTGGAATAGGAAACTTGTCTTTAATGGTGTATTTGTTGAGCACTCTATAATCAGGATACATGTACCAAGTTTCATCCTTCTTATGCACCAGCATAATAGATGAGGAGTAAGCACTTTGGCTATGCCTGATAATTCTTGCCTTTAGCATTTCCTCAACAATTTTTTTGATCTCACTTTTTGTATGTGTGGGTACCTATAAGGCCTAATGTTTGGTGACTGACTCCCTAGAACGAGTTGTATGGCATGGTCATGATCCCTCTTAGGAGGAAGTCCTTTAAGCATATCTCGAAGAATCACTGAGTGATGATCAATTATTGCTTGTAAATTTGGATGAGTAAGAGCATTAGATTGAGAGACTTCTAATGAACATAGTTGGGCCAAAAATCCATCCACACCTTTCTTAAGAAGTTTTTTCATTTGACGAGAGCTTACCATTTGTGGGCATTTTTCCTTCAATCTCCTTAGCTCCACTACCTTTCCTTGTGATTGAAATTGCATGAATAGTTCTTAGAAGTTGATCTCAATTGTTCCCAATGTAGTAAGCCATTGTACTCCCAAAAAAATATCTGCTACACCCATGGATATCGCATACATTGGGGTATCAAGTTAATAATCTCCCATGGATAATTTGATGCTCTGACACTTCCCTGAACAACTAACTATGCCCCCATCTACAATCAAAACCTAAAACTCTAGGGCTGGATATATAAAACAATTTAGAAGAGTTGTCAACGTTTTGTTGATGAAATTATGAGTATTATCTGAGTCGATCAACACTGTTACTTTCTACTTCTTTAAGAAACCCACTACCTTGAGAGTTTGTGGTGCACAGAAACCTAAAATTGCATGACAATAAATAATTGGTTGAGAATCATGTGATTCCTCACCTAACTCCCTATCCTCCTTTGATATGGGCTCATCCTCTTCTTCCTCACTTCGACCTTCAATATAGAACAATTTCTTTTCACTACATTTATGTCCTCGACTATATTTTCTATCGCAATTGAAACAAAACCCTTTTGCTCTTTTCTCCTCAATTTATTGTGGAGTCAACCTAGTAGGTTGAGGAAGATAAGGTGTTGAATTTCCTTTGTCTCTTGTCACATTAGCCCCTTTCTTTCTAGGAGTCAAGAACTTATCCTCTACCCTGCATGCTAATATAAAAGACTCATTTACTGAATTAGGACAAAACATGTGTACTTCATGTTGAATGTGATCCTTGAGACCACCCAAGAATAAATCATTCAAGTTCTCCTCTATAATTGTCTCCACTCTTCAGAATAGATTTTGGAATTGTTGAATATAATCCTTAACTAATCTTGTTTGTTGAAGCTTAGCAAGTTGTCTAAAGAAGTTTTTTTTCACATTATTGCTATATTGTGCTTGGAATTCTTCAGTAAAAATTGACCATGATACAATGAGACCCTTTTTCCTTCTATGAGTACAATGCCAACAATACCAAATGAATTGATCTAGTTCTAGATATAAGAAAGCCATCATAACCTTTTGTCCATATGGGATTTGATGTATTTCTAAAAAAATCTCCATTTGATTTATCCATGCTAGAGGATCCTTGCCATCAAATTTGTGCATATCCACCTTTCAAAAAAAATTCCTAGGTCCTATAGGATTAATAAATTTGTGTCATTATTAGTCAACTAGAAGGTTTCACCTTGATTACTTGAGAGCTCCTTCCTTGTTTCATTCATATGCATTCTTAACATGCTTCGTATATCTGATATATCTCCTCATATGTTACACATATCCTTCTTAACCTCTTCCTTGAACTTACTAAGTTCCTCACTAGGATTACTAGCCTCTATTGCTTGCCAATCTTGATCAGAGGATTTCCCTAGTGTGGTAGAATTCTTTTGCCTCTTTTTGGAGGCCCTGTCATAATGGAAATCAATGTTTTTGAAGTAAATCACATAAATGAATGTAAATTCTTTGATTTATTTATTTTTTATTGTAACTTACTTAGGCCAAGAAATCCTTACTCAGCAAAAAATCCCCAAAAAAATTAGCAAATTTACTGCCTAGAGAGAGTATTTTCCTAATTTTACAATATCTTGTTTATTTTTTTTTTTCAATTTCTCCAAGCTTTGAATTTAGGCTCCTCTACTATGTATTTAAAAACCCAATACAAGTTATACTCCAATTTGGCAGGATGTGAGAGATATGAAGATCTCAAAAAATTGTGTAGAAATAGTAATTCTACAATAATTTCCTCAAATTTTCTCCAATTCCTCTAGATTTTGGATTATATATTCTTTAATATGTTCTCCAAAAACCCTTTAAAAATCTTTGAAAATTTTGCTAAAATCTAAAAGTTATGCTCTTCCCAAAATCACCCCAATGTTGAGAAAAAATCTTGCCTCCATGGTGCCAAGATCATGCTTTGATACCACTTGCAATGAAATAACTTGCACAATAGAAGAATTAATATGAAATATTATATAAATAATTGATAATAGCTGAGAGTAATAGGCCACTTTGAGGGGGCAACCTCCAAATATTTCCAATGAGAACACACTTCACAATACAATGATGAAATAAGACTCACAACCTCCTATATATACCTAATTATGCTTAGGTTGAATAGACACAACCCTTCACAACACCTATGCTAACCTACCTGCGTAAATTATAATCTAATAATGATAAAATGACTTAATTAAGGATTAAGATAGCCACAAGTTGACTATTCATAACTATATATACAATAATATTAAGGGCATAGCAACAAGATTGAAAGGAGTAGTACTAATATGGTGGAATGTAATGCAAGAAGAAAGAATCTAACAAGGTAAGAAAAAAATCATTCTTGGGAAAGAATGATGATTAGGATAAAGGCACAATTTCTCCCTAGTGACTATGAAGTAAAGATGTACAAGAAGCTGCAAGGTTTCAAATAAAAAGACCTTGATGTAAGTGGATACACTAATGAGTTCCACAAGATCAATTTGCAAGCCAAGAAGCAAGAAAGTGAGCCAGAGAAGTTGACTAGGTATTTGAGTGGTTTAAGGACCAAAATTTAAGATGATATAACTATCATGGCTCTTGATATAGTGAATAGAGGTTTTCAGTTGGCTTTGAGAGTAGAAGAAAAGCTAAGAAGAAAAGCGAAGCAACATTCTAGAGGTAAAAATCAGAAAAGTTTTAGAGGAAGACGCTTCTTTGGAAGAGGACAAAGTAGTAACAGTAATAAAGAAAATGTGACACCTGAAGGAAGTGGAGAAAGTAGTGTCAAGATTAATAGAGGCAATTATAGGGGTAGAAGCCCTTCAAGAGGTAGATTTGGTGGATATGGAAGAGGAGGAAGTACTATGTTCATAGGGAAGTTTTATCACTATGGCCAAGTAGGACACACAATGGGAAAATGTCCTGAAAGGGGTTCTTCACAAACTATGGACAGAAGAATAGCCTTTGTGCAAGAGGATGAGGCAAGTAGTTCTTGTACACCTATTGGAAAATCTAGACTAGTAAAAGAAGGCAAAAGTATGATGCTGAGGAGGACTTTATTGAAAGTTCCACAACTCGAAGGACCACCACAACGAAAGACCTTATTTAGGACCACATGAAAATCTCAAGGCAAGGTATGTAAAGTTATAGTAGATTGTGGCTCTACTAAAAATATTCTATTGCATGAAATGGTTGAAAAACTTAAGTTGAAAATATTAACTCATGTCACACCCTATAAGGTATTTTGGCTCAATAAGGGTCAACATGTGCTAGTAGATGAACAAGCCTATGTAGAGTTTGAGATACGAAACTATAAAGACAAGGTCCTATTTGATATATTACCCATGGATGCTTGTCATCTTCTCCTAGGATGCCCTTAGCAATATGATGTTAAAGCTTTGCATGATGGGGTGAAGAACACCTATATTATCACTAAACAAGGCAGAAAATTTCAGATGGATCCCTTACCCGACATAATGGATGAAAAGGTTATAGGTTCTAGTACCATGTTATTGAGTGGGAGGAATTTCTTAAAGTCCTAACTACTAAACCTATTGAAGAAGGTTTTTCTATAGTTTTGAAGCCTAAGGAAGAGCTTAAGAAAGACAAAGACATTGAATTTCCTAGGGAAGTGCAGCAACTATTGGATCAATATCAAGACATAGTGGTCAATGAAATCCCAAATGATTTACCACCTATGAGGGATATCAGTCATCAAATAGACCTTATTTAAGGGTCTACCTAATTAAGTAGCATATAAAATGACTACATAAAATGTAGAAATAGGAAAACAAGCGCACGAATTGATGGATAAAGGGTTGATTAGGAAAAGCCTAAGCCCTTGTGTTTTACCTACAGTGCTAGCCCCTAAAAAAGATAGAAAATGGAGGATGTACATTTATTCAAGGGCCATCAACAAAATAACCATATGGTATAGGTTTCACATGCCAAGAATAGAGGATTTAATGGACTATTTGGGGGGAGCATGTTATTTCTTAAAGATTGAATTGAAGTCAGGATATCATCAAATACAGATCAGACCTAGAGATGAATGGAAAACAACATTTAAGACCAATGAGGGTTTATATGAGTGGTTGGTGATGCCATTTGGCTTAACCAATGCCCCTAGAACCTTTATGAGGTTAATGAATGAGGTATTGATAAATTTTATTGGAAATTTTGTTATTATTTATCTTGATGACATTCTAATCTTTAGTAGGTCCAAAGAGGAGCATCTAAACCATTTAGACATGGTCTTGAATAAGCTACACCAAGAGAAGCTAATGATTAATTTTGAAAAGTGTGAGTTCATGAAAACTAAATTAATTTATCTTGGTTTTGTAGTGTCATAGGAATGTTTAAAGATAGATATGTCCAAGGTTAATGAAATCTTGAATCGGCCTATACCTAAATCAGCTGGAGCTATCAGAAGTTTTCATGGTTTGGAATCATTCTATACGAAGTTCATTAGAAACTTCAATCATATAATGGAACCTATATTGAACACCATCAAAGGAGTAGTGAAATGTAAGTTTGCATGGACATGTAATGCAAATGAAAGCTTTGAATGCTTGAAGAAGAAGGTAGCTAACTTACCAACTCTTAGATTACCTAATTTCCACAAATCTTTTATAGTTGAATGTGATGCTAGCAACTCGGCCATTGGAGCAGTGTTGAGTCAAGAAGACCACCCAGTTGCTTTCTTTTCAGAGAAACTTAATGAAGCTAAGAAAAATTATTCCACATATGACCTATAGTATATGCTATGGTGCAATCTTTAAAGAAATGGATACATTACCTTCTTCCAAAAGAGTTTATAGCCTATACAGACAATCATGCCTTAAGCTTCCTTAATAGGAAAGATAAGTCAAAAACACCTCAAATGGGTTGAGTATTTACAGGCCTATACATTTATCATCAAGCATAAGAAAGGTACATCTAATAAGGTTGTTGATGCCCTTAGTAGAAGAGTCTTATCAGTCCAAAAATTTCAACTAAAAAGTGTGGGATTAGAAGCAGTAAAGGAACAATATGCAGCTAATAAAGATTTTGCAGCAACCTACAAGGTTTTCTCTTATTTTCCTAACACAATCCATGTAGATTTTTTTGATTATTTTCTACAGGATAGATTTCTTTTCAAGGGAAAAAATTTGTGTATACCTCAAGGGTTTATGAGGACCAACATCATTAAAGAAAAACACCATGGTAGTCTTGGAGAACACTTTGGATCTGATAAAACATTAGAGTAGGTCAGCAGGGCATATTTTTGGCCTAAAATGTATCAAGATGTTAGAACCTTTGTGGAGAAATGTGGCATCTACCAAAGAGGTAAAGGAACATCATCCAATGCTAGACTCTATCAACCTCTTATGATACCAACTAGGCCTTGGGAATGTCTTAGTATGGACTTTGTACTGGGATTATTAAAAATAGTAAGGGGTTATGAAAGTGTGTATGTTGTAGTGGATAGATTCAACAAGATGGCTCACTTCATTCCATGTAAAAGAACCAATGATGCCTCATATATTATAGGTCTTTTATTTAAAGAGATAGTCAAAATACATGGCTTACCTCATAGTATTGTTAGTGATAGGGATTCCAAGTTTGTTGGTCACTTCTAGAGGACACTTGGAAGAAACTTGGTACCAATCTTTCATTCTCTTTAGCCTGCCATCCACAATCAAATGGTCAAATTGAAGTAGTGAATAGGGTTTTCAGAAATTTATTAAGAACTCTCACTAAGCAACATGAAAAAGTTTGGGATTTGATCATTGGGTAGGCAGAATATGCCTACAATGATTCAGTCAATAGGAGCATTGGAAAAAGTCCTTTTGAGATTGTTTATAATTACCATCCTAGGGGAGTGCTTGAACTAAGAGATGTTAGAGACATGGAGAAGAGGAGTTCTCTAGGGGAAAACTTTGTAGAACACATCAAAGACATTCATGACTAAGTGAAGCAAGCTCTTCAAAAGAGTGTTGATAAATATAAGGAAAGGGCTAACAAATCAAGGAGGGAAATCAAATTCAAGGTTGAAGATATGGTAATGGCTTATCTCAGGAAGGAAAGGCTGCCTAAGGGACAACCAACCAAGTTACTTATGGAAAAGATAGGACCACTCAAAGTAGTACACAAGTATGGTACAAATGCATATGAGTTGGAACTACCACCCAATTTGGGCATCTCTCCTATCTTTAATGAATGTGATCTCTATTCCTATAAAGGACAACATCAAGATGTTGATACATCGGTACTAAAAGACACTCAAATGGCTGATTGGATCACTGATTTTCCCACTTCTCAACCTATGCAACTAGAAAGGATCTTGGATACCAAAGTCTAGAAAAAGACAAGGAAGGGAGTCTACAAAGAATATTTAATTAAATGGGAAGGCTTGCCTAAAGCTGAAGCCACTTGTATGAGTGAGTTGGAAATCATTAAGCATGGCAAGACAATAGTTGAACTAACAACTCATGGGACATGAGTTCTTTTGTACCCCAAGAGCATGGTGCAGGAGTACAAGGTAAATAAGGGGTCAAATTAGTTAATTTTCAATTCTGTCATGTAATAAGCTCTAAGGGAAATAGAATTGGGTAGGTTGATCCTAGAGATTTTAACAATAATGTTTGATAGGTTGGTGAACTCGTTTGAGGGCCAAAAGAGCACTTTGCACTTGTTTGTTCAAGTTACTCTAGGTTGGTCAACCATTGTTAACAGGTGGTCAAAGGTTGACTTAAGGTTGAATTTTGTCACTTTTGGTCATATTTAGTCTTTAGGCATGATATGGATTCATTTCATGCATAGTTGGATTCAAACTGCACAATAGTGCAAAAAGTTGCTCAAAAGTTGCAAAATTGCAACTTTTCAAATTTTGCAACTTTTACATTTTTCTTGCAAAATATGCCAAGAATGCATAACCAACTTGAAATTTGGTTGGAGAAACATCCAAATGATTTGGGGAGAGGCATAAATGTGGTAGATCACCAATCCTCGGGGATAGAGAATCAAAGGAGTAAGTTTTTGGAGCATTTTCTTGTGTTTTAGTGTGTTGATATGTACTCTCATCAAAAAAAATTTGGGTTTTTTGTGATGAACTGATTGAGACCAGTCTTGTGCATACTCATGCATGTCTAAAAGATTGATTTAAATCAGTACAACAAATTCATTTGAACATTTGCATTCATTTTTCTTCATTTTGTTTGTTTTAAACAAGCAAGGGTTTGGAAGCATTTTAATGGATTACTAACCATCCACGGTCTCTATTTGATCATGGATTTGTGGATAGCTAGGAATAGGTGTAACATTATGGGAAACAAGAGCTCCAACCTTTACTCCATGGCTGTGAGTTCAAAATGGTGAATTAAGGGCTGAACAATTGTACTGTTGAGCCATTCCAAGAGGAAGAAATGTGCTTGGAGAAACCTTGTGAATGGAAAGACAAGGTTTGGCACCTTAACTGAACACTAGAGACCATGAGGGAATGTTTGAACCTATTTATAATTTTTTAGGAGAATATTTTACCGTTGGACTAAGTGGACAAAGATTAAACCCTTGATTTAAGCCTAAAAAGGAGGGTTTTGCATTTTTGGCACTTCTATACAAAACCCAAATGGGATATTTTGTAATTTGAAATTTCTTGCAAAAGGGTATCTGAATATCAAATTTATTTGGGGCCTTGTTCAGGTCAAATTAGAGTAAATTACAAATTACCAATTTTTGAAGCTTAATTCCACTAGTTCAGTTTGGGCAAAATAAGAAGTTGAAAGGAATAGATGAAATCTAGTTTGAAGGACATTCCTTGGAAGGTTTTGGGCACCTTGAATTGAAAATATCATGTAACAGAGGTGTGAGGGTGTTGGAAAACCACTAGGGTGTCTAGGTAGCCTGTAGAGTGGATTGTGTGGGTTAAGAATTGAAGAGTTCTTGCTTTTGGGAGAAGAAGGACCTAGGTAGGAATCCTTGGAGGATCCTAACCAAAATTCAATCTTTGGAAGGTTGATTTAACCCAAGTCAACTTCATTATTGGAGTTTGGGGAACACCCAAAACCTTACTACATCAATTCCTTTGGGGGAGTATCCTAAATATTGAAGAGCATGTGGTAGTATTGACATGTTGTATTCATGACTATGTTTGTCATTGATGTCAACATAGCAATAATTTTGTGAAGATTGACAGAGTAGCAAATAGAGATCGTGGTCATATGGATAGAGTTTTGATGTTTAGGTGACATGCGGTAAAGAACATGTTCTACACTATGTCTTGGTGATGAGGTTAAGTGTGTGTAATATGATTTGAAGAAATACTAAAGATATAAATGATCTATAGATAGAAGTGTAGAGATAGAGTACCTAATAAGAAGTTTCTAATGACTGGATTATCTCTCCTACCAGAGATATAATTAGGATACACAAAGTTATATAGTAACAGAGGAAAGTTTGATGATGACATTAGCGAGTGTGCAAGTCCTAGAGTCGCACATGTAATAAGTTGTATAGACTATGAGCTAATATTGCTACGAGATTGTGAAATATTTAATTATCTTAATTTGGTCCTATTATAATTAATTGGCAAAGCCTCAAGGCTGAATCAAGGAACTGTTTTGAGGACTTGGTATAAAAGAAAGTATTTCCTTTATTCTAAAGTGAGATTGTGATGTGAATCAAGTGTGGAGTGTGCAAACAAGAAGCAAAGTGTTTGGTAAATGTGTGTAAGTGATCCAAGGGATTATTGGATGTGAAGTTGGTGATCTGGTATAAAGATCAGAAGGAGCAAAAGTCAGGTTGATAGGACAAATGAAGAGGGGAAAAAAGTACAGTTTAGTTCTATTATTCTAAAAGGAATAATACAAAGATCATTTAGATAGTGAGTTCATTGGTCTTGTCCTTAAATCTATTTGGACAGTGGGTCCATATGCCTTCTACAACGCCTAATAGGGATTCAAAGCCTCCTAATATTGACTGATATGTACTAAATATTTTTATAGACTCCTAACAAGGTCCATCCTCTAACAAGGAATATTTATATTAGTACATCATCTTGTGGGTACCATCCCCACCGGGGTTTTCCCTAGTTAACATGTCTAGTGTTATTGTGTATGAGTATTTAGTTATGGTTGATGATTATATTGCTCCTATGGTCAAAGTTTAATAAGGTTAGTAATTACGATAATAGTTGAATAACTAATTCACCCACACCCCCACCGCCCAATTATATTGGTCGACTATATATTCTAAAAATTGGTATCAGAGCTTCAGGTCCTTGAAGAGAGCTCAATAGCTCTGGGATATCAATGATGAGTCATTTTAGAAAAGACAGTCCTAATTTTGATGGGGTTAACTATGATAGCTAAAAATAAAAGATGAAGACTCATCTGCTATGTATGGGTCCAAGATATTGGATTTTGACAAAGGATGAAAAAAAATTGTGGAAGAAAGCAAGCTTGAAGAATGTAGTGAAGCAAAAAGAATATGTTCATGTGCAATATGAGAGATGGAGAAGCCTTGCTATCTCTTCCTAAGAATGAATACAGTTAGGTAAAGTCACTAGTAACATATCATAATATTTGGAAAGTTTTAGAATCTACTTTTGAAGGTGGTACACATACAAAAAGGATAAGACTACAAAATTGGATATGCTTGTTTCAAGATGCTAAATTGACGGAAGATGAATCTGTAAGAAGCTATGTTGGTAGGATATCTGAGATTGTTGGAGGAATCAAATCAAATGGTGGATCCACGGAAGAAGATGAGATTGTATGGAAGACCTTGAAATTTTTTACACCGCCATTCAAGCAAGTAGCACATATGATTGAGGTTTTGATACCTTGTACTGAGAAGTTCACCAGGAAAAATTTTCTTGGAAGATTGTAAGTAGTAGAAACTAGTTTGAGACACTCTGAAGAGCTGACAAGAGTGGAGACAAGTTTTAGTGCCTTAAGTGTTCGTCCATGCTTATCTAGAAGTGCAAGCACTAATGGAAATTTTGCTAGCACTAGTAGAACAAGATTTGAAGAAGATAAAAGGTTAAAGAAGGTATAGCCTTGCTTGTAAGAAGAGAACTAGATCGTAAGAGAATCTTTAAATGTTGGACCTATAATGAATTTGGTCATTATGCATCTAAGTGTCCTAAAAGAAAGAAAATATATGAAGGAAAATTTAAGTCTGGAAGACCTAGAGAAATTTAAGATGATGAGGTAGGATTTCTAGCCATTAAAGAAGATTATCTTGACATAGAAATTAGAGACGAAAAAACTCTAGTTTCCCAAGTTGAAAATAAATATGATTGGATAATAGACATTGGATGTTCACATCACATGACTGGTGATATGGACAAGTTTGTTAAATTTATAAATGATGGTGGAGATATTGTTAGAGTTCAAAACAATGCAACATGTCACATTACAAGGATAGGATCTATTACTCTTGATGGAAAAACTAACACTAATGATGTTTACTTTGTTGATGGTTTAAAG
Source organism: Cupressus sempervirens (assembly GCA_028749045.1). Taxonomy (NCBI): domain Eukaryota; kingdom Viridiplantae; phylum Streptophyta; class Pinopsida; order Cupressales; family Cupressaceae; genus Cupressus; species Cupressus sempervirens. The sequence goes on from CM053786.1 coordinate 919,102,854, forward strand.
CATAACTTGTTGAGTGTTGGATAGTTAGTGGATAAAAGTATCAGTTTCAATTCATAGAAAAGACTTGTATTATCAAAGATAAAGTTGGTAAATTGATTGGAATGGGTACAAGATCTAGAGGTAATGTATTTTAGTTGAATCCTATTAAGATGACATGTTTGGTTGCAAAAGTGGATAACAATTAGTTATGGTATAAACTTTGATAACATAGTGAAGGTTACTAGCACATTTATAGTTAGAGATTTTCCTAAGATAATGAAGTCTCCTAATGTTGTTTGCAAAGAATGTATCATTTCCTAGCAAGAAGCTCACTACTACAAAGAAGTTGGAGATTGTTCATATAGATTTAAAGTGACCCTTCCAGGACAAGAGGATTCTATGGAAAAATATATTTTATGATTTTTATTGATGATTTCACTAGAATGATGTGGGTAAGCATTTCTTAGAGAGAAATTTGAAGCATTTGAGAAGTTCAATAAATTTAAGAATAGAGTTGAGAATGAATCTGGTGTTAAGATTAAATGTTTGAGATCATATAGAGGAGGAGAGTTTACTTCTAGAGGATTTAACATGTATTGTGAAGAGAATTGGATTAAGAGACAGTTATCATCACCAAAGACCCTTGAACATAATGGGATAGCTAGAAAAGAGAAACATGTCAATATTAGAGGCAACAAGAGCAATGATGTTTGAGAGCTATGTGTCCAAAACATTTTGGAGAGAAGTAGTCAATACAACAATGTACACCATGAATAGAATATAGATCAAAAAAGGTATGAATAAGACTCCTTATGAATTATGGTTTGGTCATACACCTTCAGTAAAGTATTTCAAAATCTTTGGAAGCAAGTGTTACATAAAGAGAGATGATGATGTTGGTAAGTTTGATCCAAGAAGTGATGAAGGTATGTTTCTTGGTTATTCATTGAAAAGAAAAGCTTACAGATGTTTTAACCATAGAATCAAGACAATAGTTAAGTGTGCAAATGTAAAAGTTGATGAAAAGTTTAGAATTAAGGAAAAGATTATAGATTATAATTCTAATGAGGAACAAGAAAATTCTAGAATGGTTAGAGAGAATGTAGAATTTTTTTTTTTGAGACTAACAATGACTTAGAGAATGATGTGCAAATTGTTGAGCAAAGAGAAGAACAAATATCTAAACCAAGATATAAGATAAGATTTGAGATAGCAACTCCTACTTCTAACAATAGCCTAATAAAGAATCACTCTCTAGAGAAGATAATTGGAAGTAAAGATAAAGGAGTCATGACAAGAAATAGAGTAAATGAGGAATTATGTTTGATTTCTCAAGTTGAACCTAAGAGTGCAGATGAGGCATGCAAAGATGATTATTGGATTCAACCAATGAAAGAAGAACTAGATTGTATTATGAAGAATGAGACATGGGAATTGGTTCCTAGGCCTAAAGACAAGAATGTTATAGGAGTTAAATGGGTATTCAGAAAAAAGATGAATGAACAAGGTGAAGTTGTGAGAAACAAAGCTAGACCGGTATGAAAAGGTTGTTTATAGTAAGAAGGAATGGATTATGAGGAAAAATATGCCCTATAGCCAAAATGGAAGTAGTGAGAATGTTTTTGGCTTATCTAGCAAATAAGAAATTCAAAGTGTATCAGATGAATGTCAAATCAACCTTTCTGAATGTAGAACTTGAAGAAGAGGTATACATTGAGCATCCTGAAGGATTTCCTTAATAGAAGACAAATATATGGTATGCAGATTGAAGAAAGCTTTATATGGTTTAAAGCAAGTACCTAGAACCTGGTATGCAAGGTTGGACAAGTATTTGGCAAAGCTTAGATTTTCTAAAGGTGTGGCAGACAGTAACTTGAAAGAAATTGAGAATGGTTTATTTGTAATAGTGTTATTTATTGATTACATAATTTTTGGAAGCAATGATGAAGCAAATGATAAATTTTCTGAAGAAATGAAGAATGAGTCTAAAATGAGCATGATTGATGAGATGAAGTTCTTTCTAAGTTTGCAGATTGTGCAAAATGGTGATGGCATTTTCATTTCACAAGCTAAGTATTTGAAAGACTTGTTGAAAAGATTTGACTTGGAAAGTTATAAGTTTGTTGGTACCCCAATGATAACTTGTCGTAAGTTATCTAGTAAGGATGAGACACCTATAGTTGAGAAGAAGTATAGATCCATGATTAGAGGTTTGCAATATCTAACTCACACTAGAACAGATATAGAAAATGTAGTTGGGATTGTAACTAGATTTCTAGCTGATCCTAAGGAGTATTATTATGCATCAGTAAATAGGATATTCAGATATTTGAAGGAAACATTTGATTATGGTATATGGTATGAAAAATCAAGTGATGTTACTTTATGTGCTTATACTAATATGGATTGGGTAGGCAGTATGAATGACCAAAAAAACACTAGTGATGGAGCATTTTTTTCTTGAAGGAAGATTAGTTTTTGGCTAAGAAAGAAACAAGATTGTATTTCATAGAGTATAGCTAAAGTAGAGTATGTAGCAGCAACAAATAATCATAATCAGATCATGTAGACGAAGCAGATGCTAAAGGACATTAGGATAGAAATTTCAAAACCTGTTATCATTTACTGTGATAACACGAGTATAGTAAGTATGTCTAAGAATCATGTATTGCATTCTAAGACTAAGCATATATTTATTAAGTATCATGTTTTTAGATAGTAGGTTGCAGAGAAGGAGATTAGATTGGAGTATGTCATTACTAAAGATCAAATTGTAGATGTCTTTACAAAGCCCTTTCCTAAAGATACATTTGAGTACTTGAAAGGTATGCTTGGGGTTATGCCCCTGCCTACTTCAGACTAGATGATGCAGAGATTGCATCAGTTCAGTGGTACAGAGCACTATTTTTGACTGGACTAAATTTTGACACTTCGTGTATGGGGGAGTATCTATGATGAGAAGAGTCACTAAGGACTCTTGGTAATTGGTCTTGAACAAGTGTCTTTGGACACTTGAGCTAGTTGAAGACTTGGATCAGATGATTGATATAATGAGGCCTTTGACATTAATGTCAATGGGGGAGAGAAGTGTGCATGAAAAACATCTCCTAAGTATGAATGGGGGATAATAGAAATGTGCATGGAAAAACATCTCTACTTTATTGGGCAGATTTAAAAAGATTCATGTAAGTAAGGAGAAGGAATATCTCTATGGGAGAGATACACAACATGTAGAAGAGTTATGATGTATGGGAGAGAAGCTGAGAGTTGTTTGGCATGTGAACAACGGATGCCATACCTAAGAGATGAATAACAAAGCAGTATTCCAAAGGATTTTAGATTTGATTGATGAAGAGGATTTGAAAAGATGAGAACAGCAGTAGTAGCAACAAAGTACTGTTTGGTATTCTTGGAACCTATATGTTTTTCATCTATGTTTCCATTAATGCCAAGTTAGCATGAATGATGATATTCCTTTGGGGGGTATCCTAAACATTGGAGAGCATGTGGGAGTATTAACATTTTGCATTAATGACTATGTCTATCATTGATGTCAACATAGTAGTAATTCTATGAAGATTGGCAGAGTAGTAGATAGAGATCGTAGTCGTACGAACATAGTTTTGGTGTTTAGGTGATGCGCAGTTAAGGACATGTTCTACACTATGTCTCGAGGTTAAGTGCACCTAACATGAGTCAAAGAAATATGGAAGATATATGTGATATATAGAGAGAGCATTGTAGAGATAGAGTACCTAATAAGTAGTATCTGATGATTGGATTGTATCTCCTAACAGAGATATAATTAGGATATGCAAAGTTATATAGTAATAAAGGATAGTTTGATGATGACATCAGTGAGATCGAAAGTCCTGGAGTTGCATGTGTAATAAGTTGTATAGACTGTGAGCCGATAGTGTTATGAGATTGTGAAATATTTAATTATCTTAATATGGTCCTATTATAATTAATTAGGAAAGCCTCAAGGCTGACTCAAGGAATTGTTTTGAGGACTTGGTATCAAGGAAATTATTTTCCTTGATTGTAAAGTGTGATTGTGATGTGAATCTAGTGTGAAGTGTGCGAACAAGAAAAAGAGTGTTTGGTAACTACGAGTAAGTGATCCAAGGGATTATTGGATGCAAAGTTGGTGATCTAGTGTTAAGATCAGAAGGAGTAGAAGTTTGGTTGACAGGACAGAGGAAGAGGAAACAAAGTACAATCCAATTCTATTATTCTATGAGGAATAATACAAAGATCATTTAGATAGTGAGTTCATTGGTCTTGCCCTTGAAGCTATTTGGACAGTGGGTCCATCTGCCTTCTGCAACTCCTAACAGGTATTCAAAGTCTCCTAACAAGGACTGATGTGTATTCAATGTTTTCATATAATCCTAACAGAGTCCATCCTCTAACAAGGAATATTTATATTAGTACATCATCCTATGGGTACCATCCCCACCAAGCTTTTCCCTTTGATCAAGGGTTTCCCTAGTTAACATATCTGATGTTATTGTCTATGAGTATCTTATTATGGTATTTGATTATATTGCTTATATGGTTAAGGTTTAATAAGGTTAGTAATTGTTATAATAGTTGGATAGTTGATTCACTCCCCCCCCCCCCCACCCCAGAGTTATATTGATGGACTGTATATTCTAACACTAAGAACAACTAGTTATATGCAAGCTTATCTGCTATGTTCCTTGGTAGTGAATATCACAACATGAATCTACCTCAAACCTTATTTAAAGTAAGCGCGACTTCACAAGCTACATTTAGGCATAGGATGTTTCTCTTCAATTTCCATAATATTGATGGAACTTTTACCTAACCAATGCATTAGGCTAAACTTGTTTTTCTAGATAAAATTCTAATTGTATTTCTGCATCTCATCATCTTTCATAGCCTCTTTATGTTTTCCTTGTTCTAAAAGTTTCCAAAATGGCTTAAAGTATCTACTTGGGACTTGGGAGAACTTGATATCTTGCATTTTTGCATTTCTAATATTTCATTTTTCTTAAATTGAGGCTCATTTTGCTTGTAGAACAATAGCCTTTAGTTCCCACAATTTCATAAGGCTTGCCCTAGAATTTTTAGGCAGGCCCCAACGATAGAAGGTACCCTTTACAAAATTTGTGTACATTGAAAAATCAGACTTCCAAACAAAGCATTCAAAGGATTATTATGGTCTTGGCCCTGGAAATTTTTTTTTACTAAGGTATATATTTTTCTTTGTAATCTTCCATTCATCTTAGATGTAAAACAAACAACAAAATCCCCAATAGTTTATAAGATACATGCTTACAAGCTTAAAACCATTGTATTTTGTTGATTTATTTTATTTCATTTCAGGACTCCTAATTTATACTAAATATTTTTTTCACACTTCTTTTCATGAATATCCAAGCTTAATTGTTGCACATGAAAATGGCAGGCCTTGTTACAACTTGACAATAATGGTTAAAAACCTACTTTAGCTCTAGTTAAGAAACTTCAATTTGTTTTATTTACTTATGAGTAATTAATGAGCATTTAGAGAATTTATGCATGTGTGTAGAGATATAAAAGGTTTAAAAGAAAATAGCATTTGACTTTGACATATGAGTGATAGGTGTCTAATGAAAATAATATGATGATACTCTAAATTGTGGAGTTTGTATACTGATGTACCATTATTATATGGTATACCCATTGCAAGTAGCTACATATTTTTTTTGTTTACTCTATTGACATAATATTTTCTTTAAAAAATAGATATGAGATAGATGCTCATAGTCTGCTTTTCCCATTACAAATATACATCCAAACCATTTAATCTATTAATATAATGCCTAGTTAGTTTGTTTAGATCTAATGGCATCCTATGTAGAAAGTTTTATCATCTTCTTCTTTTCTATAGATGCTTAATTATGTAGAGGCATTCTACAATAGCATCAAGGTTTGTTAGGTCATGACTTCTCATAAAACTATTAAAACTATAAAATAGTTTTTAAGTAAATAAGTTAACTTTTGAATAAGAAAAATAGCCACCATTTCCTATAATGGTTGGGCAAGGCATTGAGCCATCAGTTTATATCAATTGTTATTAAATATAGAAGCTAAGATTGTGACTTAGATGTTTTTATTTGGCACATCTTTTAATGCTTTGGTGAGTATTTATTTCCATCAATATTGAATAGGAATCATTTTTATCATTCCCTACTCTTATTAAAAATGTCTTATATCTTTATTTTGTATAGAACTTGGATTGCAAAAATAGTTTGCATATTGCATATTTATTGATGATCGATAATGATCTCTATGTTATCCTAATGCCAAAAGGCTACTGTCCAATCTAGAAAAATTTCTTGTGATAATTTGTCTATCCTCCTTGATTCATTATGTTAGAATTAACTGTTGTAATTATTAGAAATTTAGAATGCTCTAAAACTATGTTAGAAAAAACATAAATGCAAAAGCATAACACAATTCATAGACATAAGACACTTTCTGTTGAAACAAAGACTATGTCATTTAAACAGGAGAACAAAGAAAAGTATTCAAGTTGTTCATTATATGATTCAACAACATAACTGTATAATTATATATGATTCAACTACATAACTAACTATCTATTCGACTATATGCTTCCACTTCATACTTTACAATAGATACACTTTCAATATATATAAAATAGGTCATTTAAATTGAGTGCCAAAACCCTATTTCAAATTACAAAAATGGGTGCCTAAATCTGTGATTTTTTTTTTTCCTTAACATTAAAAATTCCCACATGGTTAACACGCAGGTTAACATGCACAACAGTTGTTGTTGGAGTCATAATTATTTCTGACACTCCCCCTTAATTTTGACTTCGTGAATGTTGCTATGTTTTCAAATTTTTTGCGACTTTGAAGCTCTATCAACCCATATTATTGCTTTATTTTACTGTGAAAGATTTTCCTTCATTTGAAGGTTTCTACTGTAGTATTCTTTTTGACTTTGTAGGGTAAACATTACTAGTTTTTCATCTCCTTCTTTGCAAGGTTCTTCTGTCAATGCAAGGGAGAATGTGACTGATTCTCCTTCTTTATTTGCGGTGTAGAACATTTTTCTACTTTCTTAGCTCTCTCTTTAACATCCTAATGATGGATCATAGAGTATGATCTGAAACATTGATGCTAAAAAATCTTACACAATCTTACCCAGAAGCTCGAATACAGAATGACTGGTTATCCCAAATCTACTTGCTTCCTTTTCTATAGGGTGGAACATGATTGGTTCACCCAAAAACCTCTTTCTTTTGTCTTTATAGGGAGCAAACATGATTAGTTTTCGCTCTGTTATCATTTTCTTTCTCTTAGCCATTCAACAAACATATTTCTGATTCCTTTTTTTTGTCATCTTCAACAATAGCATCTACTACAGTATTTCACTTTCTCAATCATTTAACACACTTGTCATGTATTCTTTAAATCATTTCCTCAGCATTGCTAATTTTTCTTCATTTCAATTTTTCTTCTTTCTTTCTTCTTGTTTGTTTCCATCATATCCTATTGCTGCATTTTTTCTTTTTCCATATTCTCTCTCTTTCATTCCTTTTATCCATTCTCTTTTACTCATCATTCATTTCTCCATATTTTGTTTTCTTATTTTTTTTATCCTCAGTCCCTTAGCACACACTTCTACATCTTTTCACACTTCAACTTGCACTTCTCAAACATGACAACCAATTTTCTACTTCTCCTTTTTGGACAAGCACAATGGTGCCTTCACATTCTTCAATGCTCTCTTTACTTGTTATCACATTTTGTTGCATTGTCTCTTTCACTCTCACTTATCATTTTTCTTCATCATCTTTTGCACTTCACTTTTCTTCATCTTCTTCAGTTTTCTTTTTTTTCATCCACGTTCTTCTTTCAAACACATGCAGCTTATTAAATCTTTATCCTCACTTTTCACAAAGATTCCTACTACATTTTTATTTGCACATTTGCAATTTCTTCATTTCTCACTCATCCACTGACACATTCAAACAAAATTATTTATTTGTTGTTGATTTATCTTATCTTGTTGATATCTTTTCCACTTTTAAAATATTTGATCTTCCAATAGCTGTGGTAGTCCTTCATCTTTTCTATAATTTATGATATATTTTACACATTAAAACTTATATGATCTTTTGAGGTTTTTTAATAATTTTTTCCAGCTACACTCATCAATCCACTCACAATTCATCTTTGGACACTTTACCATTTGTTCTTTCTTCCATTCTCTATTCTAGGACATCTTTTCAAAATATTTGTTGTGACCTACTATATCACAATGAGCACATTTATTTTCTTTGTTTGTTTGTGCTGATTTGTTCACACACACATCATACTAAACATTATTATCACAATTATCATATCCAAGACCTACATTATTTGGTCTCCAAATGCCCTCAATTGGCTCTTTCATTCCTTGTTCATTCTTTCCTAATCCTCTTACTTCATAAACCATTTTCATCATTATCTTCAATCCAATACTCTTCTTATCATAACAAACAAAGTTTTCAAACTCCTTGTTCACATGATCACATTTTCCATTCACATAATCACACAAATCATTTGTATCACATGATATATCACATAAAGATGGATTAGACTTCAAATTTCTACTCTCTTGTTTCATATTAAACAATTCCAACTTCAGCATACTATTTTCCTCTTCCAATTTCTTCATCCTTTCTTCCAAAACTTTGTTATATTTCTCAATAATATTTATTCTAATTCTTTATTTTTCTTTTTGAAATTGTCACATTGTTTCAACATTTCTTCTAATTTCTCATTTTTCTCTTTGACTTTGATCAATTCATTTTCTAAATCTTGAACTTAACACAAATACTCATAGTTCTATTTTCCAACTTCTTTGAGACCTTTTATTAATTTTGAATTTGACTCTTTAACACTCATCAATCTTTCTTCTATACTATCTTTTTCCTTCTTTACTCTTTTTCCATCTTTCCCTGTTGAAACACAAGAACTTACACTCACCTTTTTCCTATCAAGTTTTTAGAACAACTCTCTTCTCTTCTTTTGCACAATAAACTCAAATCTCTTAAAAGAAAGAAGCTAACCCAATATGCTTATCCAATAGCTGCTTAATTGAAAGACAATTAGAACTCTCTGCTATTCATAATACAAAATTTTCAAATCTTCCAAATCAAAAAAACGAGAGAAATCATTATCTCACCTTTTAAAATCAGCAAATGACATTACAAAATGACAATATACTTGATTTTTCTAAACTTGCAGATTTATCTCTTCATTCTCTTTATGAGATTTCCAATGATCTCCTTCAACAATGCTTGTTCTTTTAATATCCAATAGTAGCAACAAATCCTATGTTTCTCCTCTAACTTTTTCACACACTTTTTGTTTCTATTTACATATATCTCAAACTTCCTTTGGACAACAATACTTTTTCAATCTACTCTATGAATCTACATTCTTCTCTACAAAAATCTTCAGTTCATATAAACATTCTTCACACTTAATACACTTATTCAAAGAGAATTGGAACACTCAACTATTCAAAAAAGAACATTTTCCATTTGTTTTTTTAACCATTCAACACAAAATATTAATTAGCAATTACCTTACTAGTGTTTTCCAGCTTCACACAAGCTCAAATCTCTTAGCAACTTACCTCTCTTAGCTTTCAGCACAACACCATTACTTCAACTTTGATTTTTCTTATTTGTTTAACACTTTTAGACACAAAATTGATAGCAAGGAGGGTTAACCATCTCGGTAGAGACACTCAACAATAACAGAGATTGACTTAATCAATCAACATAGAAACAAAGAGATGATCGAGAAAATGTTAATATTCAGAAATCTAACGTCTTAACGCACCACGAAGATGCACAGATCACTAAAAACAAGTTTTGTTGTTGTTGTGTTGGTATTATAGATGGAGTAACTGGGGGGGGTTGTGGGGCGATGGGGTGAATCAGTTACCACAAAAACAAATCTACAGATCCCTTAGATGTCTTAAACAACTAGTTACTGTTGATACTCGGTAAATAATGTAAGAATGTTGTAACTCGGTAGATTAACTTGTTATTGATCATCTAGCATTTATAATTATTAATATGCATGCAAAAGTAAAATGAACACAAGAGACACCAGATTTAATGTGGAAACCTAATATGGGAAAAACTACCAAGTAACTAGCTACCAATTTTTCACTCTACTGAAGTGAGCCCTGTTAGAAGCCAACCCTGTTAAAGGTTACAATACACATTGTTAGGTGTGACCCTGTTAGAGGATTTAATCACCTTGTTAGGAGTGGCCTTGCTAGAGGTCTTTAGAAAAATTCAACTGAACTGTCACCTTGTTAGAGGATTTACAAAATGGCTATTAAACCAACTCTATTAAGAGATTTGAAATCACTGCTACAATGGTTAGAAAGTAACAATGAATTGACTTGAATAAGATACAACTAAATTTGCTGATAACAGATCTCCATTCTACACTATTGGATCCTTCTTGATCAAATTTAGCTTTGTTTCTCCTCAATGATCTCTTATCATCCTTCAAAATTCGCTCTTAGTTCTTCTTATTCACATTCATCACACACTTAGAATTTGCATCTTGACCTCTTGTATCTACCATTCAGATTATCAAGTCGGCTCATTCACAAGTTACATTTACCAATAAACCATATATCAGTCAGCTACAAATATTACATTGAACAAATAAACTTTATTTCACAAAATAATAGAATCCTTCACTGGCCAACCCTGCTCAGTAAGTACTGCATCCAAAAATAATTTCCTGAGTTAACCAACTCAACTTAGTTAACACTGCAATTTCCACGAAATCCTTTGTCTTCCAAGTGAACACGGTAAGACCTATATTTCCTTCACTATTCATGAAAGCTCGGTTAGAACTGTTCCTTGTACTATTTTCTCTTGATGACCGAGTGAGCTCGGTAACAACTGAATTTTCTTTGCTAAACCTTGAAAGCTCGGTAGCAACTGCCTATGCAAGGTAAAGCCTGAGAATGCTCGATAGACACCGTAAATATTCTTTTCTAACCTTTTGAACTCGGTAAACTTTGTCTTTTGCCTTGTTGACCATCTGACCTCAGTAGACTCTGACTAATAACTGATATGAAATTTGTGTAACATCAAAGACAACACACAATTGAACAATTGTATCCAACAATCTCCCTCTTTGGCATTGATGGCAACACAACATGTCATAGCAGAATGAAATTTGAAAACAAGTCTTTTCTGACAGAATACTTCTTCCTCTTATAGTAAACTTCCCAAATACAATAATTTCCCTCTTTCATAATAATCTCTCCCGATTATACAAGCTCTCTTTTTCTTGCAAATTTCAAAAAGATATGACAATATACTCTCTCTCTTTGACAACACATGCCAAAGACAATACAAATCAAATGAATAACATTGTACCTAATGTACTAATTCATATGCAATGTCTTCATTACTTTTCTGCATCAACTGATAAATCTTCAATTCTGTTCTTGTTGATGCATCACTAAAATTGTATTTTAGTGAGCTTCAAATAGGGGAATGACCCCTAACTTACCTCTTAGATAGAAGAATGCATCCTTAGATAAAGGCTTTGTGAATATGTCAACAATTTGTTCCTTTGTATGGACATATTCCAATCTGATTTCCTTTTCTTGTACCAATTCTCTGAAAAAGTAATATTTTATAGCAATATGCTTGGTTTTTTAATGCATTACTGGATTCTTGGATATGTTAATTGCACTTGTGTTGTCACAAAACATAACAACAGGTTCTTTGATTTCTTGCTTCATACCTTCCAATAATCGCTTAAACCACACAATGTTTGAGCAGTTTACTGCTTCTGCAATATATTCAACCTCTATTGTGGACTGGGATGTACAGTTCTACTTTTTACTTGTCCAAGAAACCAACCTCTTTCCAGATTTCCTCCAAGTTTATACCATAATCCATAATCTTCAGTTCCTTTTAAATATCTCATGACCCTTTTGATTGCCATCATGTGATTTTCTTTTAGTTTTGCTGAGAATCTTGCCACAATTCCTACTGTAAGGGCAATGTCTAATCTTGTATGCACTACATACTGCAACTTTCCAATCATAGATCTATACAATGTCTGATCCACTTCCTTTGATTCATCATCTTTGGTAAGTTTCAATCTAGTACACATAGGAGTCCCAACTCGTTTGTAGTCTTCCATACCAAAAAAATTTAGTATCTCTTTGATGTATTTAGATTGAGTGATGTAGATGTCATTCTTACTCTGCTGAATTTGAAGACCAACAAAGAATTTGATTTCACCAAACATTGACATTTCAAATTTCTTGTTCATTTGTTCTGAAAATTCTTTGCAAAGATCATCATTTCCTGTGAACAAAGTATCATCTCCAAATATCTTTGCTAAAACAATCTTATTATATGGTCCTTCCTTTATGTACAAACTACTATTATCATTAGTTCTTTGAAAACCAATCTGAATAAGATAGTTATGCAATCTTTCATACCATGCTCTAGGGGCTTGTTTCAGACCATATAATGCTTTATGCAGTTTGCAGACCATGTCCTTCTTGTTTGGATCAACAAAACCTTTAGGTTGTTCAATGTAAACCTCTTCATCCAATATGCCATTGAGAAATGTTGACTTAACATCCATCTGATAAACTTTGAATCCTTTGTATGCAACATATGCAAGTAAGGTTCTGACACCTTCCAATCTTGCAACACGAGAAAAAATCTCACCATAGTCTACACCTTCTTCTTGAGAGTATCATTTGCATACCGGTCTAACTTTGTTCCTTGACACCTTACCATCTTCATTTAACTTGTTTCTGAATACCAACTTAGTTCCAATTACATTTTTATCTTTAGGTCTAGGTACAAGAGTCCATGTTTTATTTTTCTCTATTTTTTCTATCTCTTCATTCATAGCTTCAATCCAACTTTCATTTTCTAATGCATCTTTGACATTTCTAGGTTCAAAATCAGCAAGTAAGAAAGTGTCTTTCAACTTACTTCTTGTCATTGTTCCTTCTGATTTATCTCTAATGATCTGATCTGATGCATGATGCTTCCTGACATACTTGGCTAACACAGGCTCCTTGCCTTTTGAATGACTTGCATTGTTATCCTTCTATGTCTCAACTTCTTGTTCTGGTTATGGTTTCTCGGGCTCCGTAGATGTTGATTTCGTAGCTTTTGTTTGCAACTCGGGTTCTTGCAACTCAATAGGTATTAGCTCGGTTTGAACTTCCTACGACTTGGTTACTGAAGACTCTGGAGTTGAAGATTCCTGATTAATAGGTGTATTTGGCATTGTATTAGGTTCAATGTAAATAAATCTCCTATAGTCTTCAGGTTCCCTTTTGCTTTCTTCTTCAGATCTTTCTACAAACTAATCAACTTTCACATGTGCACTTTCTATGACTTTGTGAGTAGACAAATTCAAACATCTATATGCTTTACTTTTGCAAGAGTATCCCAAAAATATACTTTCATCACCCTTTACATCAAATTTACCTTTCTAGATTCTTTCAAAATGTAACATTTGCTTCCAAATACTTTTAGGTAACTTACATTGGGTTTGTAGCCATACCATAACTTATGGGGGGTCTTGAATGAGTCCTTTTTCAACTGTACTCGGTTCAAGGTATGAACTGCAGTGTTGATAGCTTCCTTCTAGTATTTGATAGCAATGCTTTTCTCAATCATTAAGGTTCTTGCACAGTCCATGATAGATCTGTTCCTTCTTTCAGCTATTCAATTTTGTTCAAGAGTTCCTAGTGCTGAAACCTATCTTTTGATTCCCCTTCCAATGCAAAAGTTATTGAATTCATGTGAAATAAATTCACCACCTCTATCAGACCTTAAACATTTTAGTCTTTTTCCTGTTTCCTTTTCTACTCTGGCCAAATACCATTTGAACTTTTCAAATGCTTCTGATTTCTCTCTTAGGTACATGATAGTCATCATTCTTGAATAATCATCAACAAAAAGAATGAAGAATTTTTCACCAGTATAACTTTCAATGCCAATAAGTCCACATAAATTAGTATGCACAATTTTTAAAATTTCTTCAGACTGATAGTTCTTGCTTTTAAAACTAGTTTTTTCCATTTTGCTAATTTGACAATTCTTGCATAGACCAACCTCAGGTTTCTTTATGTTAGGAATGCCTCTTACTTTCTTAAATTTACTTATTTTTACCAAGTTGTCAAAGTTTACATGACATAACCTCCTATGCCATAACCAACTTTCTTCAACTTGAGCAACAAAACATGAACATTCACCAATTTCAGGATAAAAACAAGTTACCTTTTGTTTGAGTGCCTGATCCAATCAGCTTTCCTTTGCCATCCAGCAATCTTTCTTTTCCATGAATAAATTCCACTTTGAATCCATTATTGAGTAGTTGTGCCACACTCAACAGATTGTGCTTTAGTCCTTCTACCCAATATGCATTATCACATACAAGTTCCTTGGTCAGTGAGATTCTTCCTTCTCCTCTTATACAACAAGGTTCATTGTTACCAAATCTTACACTGCCACCATCATAGTCTTCAAAGTGTTCAAACTTAGTTTTATCACCAGTCATGTGATGAGAACAACCACTATCTAAAATCCATGTATCATTTTTTCTCACATGAGAAATGAGTTTCATTTCTTCATCATTATCAGATTCATCCTTTACAACTATGTAAACAATTTTATCTTCTTCTTCATCATCAAAATCATTAGAATCTTTAGCCATGAAACATGTTTTCTTACCTTTATCCTTGAATGATTTGAATTTTTTCTTGCCATTGCACTTGTGACCTTTCTTCTCATCCTTGTTCTGCTTATTTGAGCACCTAGCAGCAATATGTCCAATTTCTTCACAAGAAAAATAGATTAGAGGAACCTTACCTTTGTATTTTCCTTTACCTCTTGAATATTTCTTTGCTAGCACAACTTCAACCACCACAAGATCATTGTCTGAACTCTATTCTGATTCTTCATCACTATCTGATTGAGGATCTTTTAACTTTTTGCCTTTTTCTTTGAGGGAAAGCTTGGCTTCAAATGCTGATTCAATGTTCTTAGCAGCTGGATCATATTTATCAAAATTGTCTAGCTCAAATGCAGTCAATCTTCTGACTATTGATTCTAAATTTATCTTATGATTTGCTTCACATCTTCTTTCTTAAATTACAAAGACTCTGATTGCATAAATAGGAAGTAGAGTTTTAAGAACTTTGCTTATAACTGTCTCCTCCTTGATATCTCCTCCAGATGCCTTGATTGCACTAACACATGCTTTAACTCTTTCAACATATTTTCCAATGTTTTCATCCTCTCTCATCCTCATTTGATCAAATTGTCCTCTCAAAATTTTTGCTTTGGCTCTTCTCACATTATCATCTCCTCCGTAGATTTCTTTTAGCTTGTTCCACATTTCAAAGGCAGTTTTGCAATCCTTGATGTCATCAAATTCTTCATAACTCAAAGCAGATGCTATATCTGTCATCATGTTGTTGTGGGTCTTCTTTTCAATAATATCATTGACAAATAATGTACCAGTAGGTTCTGCATTTTTTTTTATCAAAGTACTTCAATCCTGTATCACCAATAGAAGCTAGATGAAGTCTCATCAACCCTTGCCATGCTGATAAGTTGTCCTTGTTAAGTCTTGGAATTTCCCTCTTCTAAGACAGACATCTTGACCTTTAGCTTAGATCCTTGAAATCTTTTCCTACAAGCACCAAATGCTCTTATACCAATTGTTGGAATTATAGATGGAGTAATTGAAAGGGGGGGTGAATCAGTTACCATAAAAACAAATCCATAGATCCCTTAGATGTCTTAAACAACTAGTTACTGTTGATACTCGGTAAATACTGTAAGAATGTTGTAACTTGGTAGATTAACTTGTTACTAATCATCTAGCATTTATAATTATTAATATGCATGCAAAAGTAAAATGAACACAAGAGACACCAGATTTAACGTGGAAACCCAATATGGGAAAAACCACCAAGTAACTAGCTACCAATTTTTCACTCTTTTGAAGTGAGCCCTATTAGGAGCCAACCCTGTTAAAGGTTACAATACGCACTGTTAGGTGTGACCCTGTTAGAGGATTTAATCACCTTGTTAGGAGTGGCCTTGCTAGAGGTCTTTAGAACAATTCAACTGAAATGTCACCTTGTTAGAGGATTTACAAAATGGTTGTTAAACCAACTCTGTTAAGAGATTTGAAATCACTGCTACAATGGTTAGAAAGTAACAATGAATTGACTTGAATAAGATACAACTAAATTTGCTGATAACAGATCTCCATTCTACACTATTGGATCCTTCTTGATCAACTATAGCTTTGCTACTCCTCAATGATCTCTAATCATCCTTCAAAATTCGCTCTTAGTTCTTCTTCTCATTCACATCCATCACACACTTAGAATTTGCAACTTGACCTCTTGTATATACCATTCAGATTATCAAGTCGGCTCATTCACAAGTTACATTTACCAATAAACCATATATTAGTCGGCTACAAATATTACATTGAACAAATAAACTTTATTTCACAAAATAATGGAATCCTTCATTGGCCGACCCTGTTAGGTAAGTACTGCATGCATAAATAATTTCGTGAGTTAACCAACTCAACTCGGTTAACACTGCAATTTTTGCGAAATCCTTTGTCTTCCAAGTGAACTCGGTAAGACCTATATTTCCTTCACTGTTCATGAAAGCTTGGTTAGAACTGTTCCCTATACTATTTTCTCTTGATGATCAAGTGAGCTCGGTAACAACTGAATTTCCTTTGCTAAACCTTGAAAGCTTAGTAGCAACTGTCTGTGCAAGGTAAAGCCTGAGAATGCTCGGTAGACACTGTAAACCTTCTTTGCTAACCTTCTGAACTCGGTAAACTTTGTCTTTTGCCTTGTTAACCATCTGAACTCGGTAGACTCTGACTGATAACTGATATGAAATTTGTGTAACATCAAAGACAACACACAATTGAACAACTTTTTTCTTTGTTGAACTCTTCTCTGCTCTCAATCATCACTTTTCACCCATCAACTTTCATATCTTCAGCCCTCCTTTTAAATCTTGAGCTCTACTTCTTCATCTACAGATCTATTCAAAAATCTCTAACCATTAATCATAAAATATCTTTTATCATTGGCCCAAATCCACCATCAGCACTAAACTCTCCATCTCTCCCAAATTCTTAACCCTGAGCTTTGACTCTTCTTCTGTTGGTTTCAACACTCTCTAGCCATTGACTTTGTAGTCTTCAACTCTCTAGGATTTTGATCCTTGTGCTTTGATACCATATTAGAAATTTAGAATGCTCTGAAACTATG
Source organism: Cupressus sempervirens (assembly GCA_028749045.1). NCBI lineage: Eukaryota > Viridiplantae > Streptophyta > Pinopsida > Cupressales > Cupressaceae > Cupressus > Cupressus sempervirens. Next base: position 919,120,212 of record CM053786.1, read on the forward strand.
TTAGAAGAAACATAAATGCAGAAGCGTAACACAATTCATAGACATAAAACACTTTTTCCTGAAACAAAGACTATGTCATTGAAACAGGGGAATAGAGAAAAGTATTCAAGATATTCATTATATGACTCAACAACATAATTGTACGATTACATATGAATCAACTACATAACCATCTATCTATTCCAATATATGCTTCCACTTCATACTTTACAATATATACATTTGATATATATAAAATAGGTCATTTAAGCTGAGTGCCAAAACTCTATTTCAAATTACAAAAACAACGCCTAAATTTGGAATGTTCTTTTTCCTTAACATTCAAAATTCCTACATAGTTAACACAAACAACAGTTGTTGTTGTAATTACTTCGGACAATAATTCCTCACAATATTGTTGTTGGATGTAGTCTCCAATATTGTCATTAGTCATCAGCACTATAAGAATTTCATGTCGACATCTCAGAATCAAAGTAACTAGGAGAACATTGATTCCTTATCTATTAGACTTTAACTAAATGGTATGATGTCCAAGTTAAGATTTTCTTCTTAGATCGACTTGTCTTCGCGCTTCTATCTACCCATAGTGGCATATAGTTTTGTTAGTGTCAGATCCTTCTATTTAGATTTCTTATTATAAAAAAATTCATTTTGTTTATATTTTATGGTTGTAGTTAACTTTTTTAACCAATTCAAGTGAGTGGTGACTTAGAAGAATAGAATGGAGGCAACAAAATTGGTTTCCAAATCTTTCAAACATTGGTATCAATCATTAAGACAAGCATTAATGTGTCTATATCATTATAATAATAAATGAGCACAAGCCAAGTTGGGTGATAATGGACGATAATAAGTATGATTCCTAGGTAGGAGCACAAACTAAGATAGAATTGGACGAAAAGAAGTTAAGAGCAGAGGATGTTTTGAATGCTACAAAGGTATGGCAGTGTTCTCTATGAACAACTTTTTCATTTGATATGAATGTGTAAAATTCCAATGCCAATTCCTATGCTAAAAAAAATTAGATCTTCGTTCTCAATACAATTAAATGGAAATCAAAGAAAATTTCATAATGATGACAATGTATTAAATTATCATATATAAAATATATTATTTTTCAAAGAAAATGTTTCATGTTTGTTGATCTTTTGATGCATATCCACTTAATTTTGAAGTTTGGTTTGTCGAATAGATGGCATCCTCGTCACAATCCAAATGTCAACTGTCAAACTTCTAACAAACATCCCGATGGTGGTGATGTCAAACACGTGACATCCTCGTCGCAATGCAAATGCTAATTATCAAACTTTTGACGAACATCGTGATGTTGGTGACATCACAATTGTCATAAAAAAGAACCTCTACTGATTGACAAACTCCCTCTATTACGACGAAACATTGGTTGAAATTGCGACAAGCTTCTGGTTGAAGTTGGGACGAAGATGAGGTCAAAAGTTATTGAATTTCGACGACACCCATTGGCCATGACTTGTCCAATTTTTGGCAATGTATTAGTCAAAATGTCAATGGTCATCGACTATTCGACAAAAAAATTCAATGAAGGGAAATGTCGTACATTCAACTATTTGTAGTCGAAAAATAAACAAAATTTTGGCAAAAAATAGGTTGAGTTTTATTAGTTTTGGTAGATCTTGGTAGTATGATTGTAGGGCAATGCATGATTGTGTCAAGAATGTGTTTATTGTTGAGAAGGGTGGCAAGTAGTTTTTCTTGACTCCTTTGCAGAATGCAAAACTCGATAGGAGGTACTTCAGTAGGCAAGTTGAGTTGAATAGAGTGGTCAGAGATCAATGTACAGAATAGACCTATAGTACATCGAGGGAGGATGTGAAGAGGCGAAGTAAATAGTTATTTTTTGCAAGAAAGGATTTGCATAAGTGGAACAGGAAAAAGTATACAACTTGATGACTTTGAAGACATGTATAAGAACCAATTCAGGGTTTATGTGTTGAATCTCTGAAGATTTTCTTCTAGTTATTAAGAAGCTTTTTTCATACCTAAAGTGCTTGATGCAAGTGCATCCTGGGGTAGTTAACAATATTGTATGTTGGAGTGGTTTTCACCTCGGATTTGGAGAACTTAGTTGAGAAGAGGTTATTCTAGGTCACTAGTGGTGTAGTTTTTGGGTATAATTTTTCCCGAGGTGCTTGGTGACTCGAGGAGCTTGGTGATGCTTGTGGAGCTTAGCTCATGATATGCTCGGTGGAACTAGTGCTTGGTGATGCTTGTGGGAGCTCAGTGGACATGCTTGCTAGGTGTGCTCAGCAATACATGGCATTTTCAATGGTGTTTGACACTTGGTGGTTTGGCTCATTGACTAGATGTTCTGGGAGATTTAATCAGCTAACTTGGTGCATTTGTTGTGCATAATCATGGTGTGGATCAATCGTAGGATGTGAGAAGACCTATTTGGGGACTTGGTTCTTTCTCCTATATGCATTTAATGATTGTTGTAAGCCGACTTAAGGCATCTTATGTTTATTGGGTTCTAGATGATTATGTTTGTAATAGGTTGACTTGTTGTCATGCAAGTATAAGAGATGGGTTTGGGTAGTGTTGTAGACAGTCAGCTAGTCATGAGTAGTCAAGAGAAGCAAAGTTTAGTAGATCTAATAGCTAAGTGTGGCCTTATGAAAAGAAGGTTTTTTGATGGCTTGCGATCACAATTTTAGATCTTTCTTGGGGGTTCTACCAAATTGTTGTGTTGTTACATATCTTGGCTATCTAAGATAGGAGTATTTGGATCTTGCAAGGTCTTGCAAAACTGTTACTATAGTTTCTTTTGTGTTTGGTTGTAACTAGGAAGGCCTTCCAACCCGACACATTGCATGTAATTAGTTATTTGATGAATAAAATAGTTGGATTTTGTGTCAAGTCTTGTATCTTGGGTTGTGTTTCGATTGTGTTATTCTTTGTTGGGGTCTTGGTTACCTCCATTGGGGGTTCACTCAGTCTTGCACTGCATCATACTTGCTCCCTTAACCAGTGATACATAATAGGTATGCGCTTGGTTTTTGCATGCATCACAAGATTCTTAGATATGTTTATTGCACTAGAGTTATCACAATAGATAGTAACAAGCTTGGTTTCTCCTCTTGCATTCCTTCCAACAATTGTCTAATCCAAACAACATTTGAATAGTTAATAGAAGCAACATACTCAACTTAATTTGTAGATTGTGATATGCAACTCTGTTTCTTGCTCAACCATGTAATTAGTCTATCTTCTAAAAGGAAAGCTCCACCACTTGTACTTTTTATGTCATCAACATTTCCTATCCAATCAACATTAATGTAAACTTTAAGCTCAAAATCACCTTCCTATTTGTACCACAATCCATAGACTTTTGTTTATTTCAGGTATCTGAATATCCTTTTATTTGTAGTCATGTATGTTTCCTTAGGATTAGAGGAAAACCTTGCAACAATACCCAACTACATGAGCAATATCAAGTTTACTGTGCACAACTTACTGTAACTTCCCAATCCCTAACCTATATCGCATCTCATTCACTTCAACAATAGTGCCTTCTTTAGATAATTTACATCCACTAACCATAGGTGTATTGAATGGCCTTGACTCATCCATACCAAATGTCTTCAAGATCTCCTTAATATACTTAGATTGAGTCATATATATACCATCCTTTTTTTTATGAACTTGCAAACAAATGAAAAACTTGATCTCACCAAACATAATCTCAAACTCCTTACTCAATTGATTAACAAATGATTTGCACAACAAATCATCACCACCAAATATTATATCATCTACAAATATTTCAGCAATCAAAACCTTATTTTCAACTTCACTTTTCAAGTATAGGTTAATGTTCTCACTTGTTCTAACAAATCCAATCTTGATCAAATATGAATGCAACCTTTCATACCATGCTCTCAGTGCTTGTTTTAGTCCATGCAGTGCTTTGTTCAGTTTGCATACTAGGTACTTCTGATTTGGCTCCACAAATCCTTCTGGTTGTCCAATGTATACTTCTTCCTCTAGTATTCCATTCATAAATGCAGACTTAACATTCATTTGATGTAACTTGAATTTCTTGTCAGTTCATATGCCAACAAATTTTTTACTCTTTCCAATCTAGCTACTAGTGCAAAGGTTTCACCTTAATCAATTACTTCTTCTCGGACATAACCTTTACAAACAAGTCTAACCTTGTTCCTCATAACTTCTCCATTCTCATTCAATTTGTTCCAGAAAATCCACTTGGATCCAATTACATTCTTCTATGTAGGTCTCGACATTAGTGTCCATGCATTGTTCTTCTCAATCTAGTCTATCTCTTAATTCATAGAATTTATCCAACCATCATTATCAAGTGTAGCTTTCATAATTCATATCTCAAATTCAACAATTAAACATATACTATCCTTCAACTTACTTCTTGTCATGGCCCCAACACTCTTATCTTCAATGATTTGCTAAGATGAATGATTCCTTCTCATATGCTTTGCTAAGACAGGTTCAACTCTTTGATCTCCATAATTATCTTCACTTGGTTATGGCTCTGCATTCAGCTCAAGTTATTTATCTATTGCTTGGGTTATGTAGGCAAACACTTGGCATGTTTTTGTTCTTTCTCAAGCACTACACTAGGTTCATTTTCATAAACATATATAAGCTTGTTGGAATCATCAGATTCATTTTTTCTCTCCTCATCATTCTTATCTTCAAACTCATCAATTCAAACATTTTTAGTTTCAATTATAGTATCAATTGCTTTGTTCAAAATTTGTAATGCCTTGCTCTTAGTCGAGTAACCCAAGAAAATACCTTCATTGCATTTCAAATCAAATTTCTTATTCCTTGCATCTTTATGAATGTAACACCTACTTCCAAATATTTTGAAATAACTTACATTTGATGTATGACCATGTCAAAGCTCATGTGGTGTCTAGTTTGTTCCCTTTTACAACTAAACTTGATTGAGAGTATATATAGTTGTGTTAGTAGTTTCTTTCCAAAACATTTGAGCAACTCCCTTTTCAATTAACCAATGTCTAGCAAAATCAACAACTGATTTGTTTCTTCTCTTAGTAATCTCATTCCGCTATGGTATCCTCAATGCAAATAGCTATCTCTTGATTCCATGCTTAGCAAATAAGTTTGTGAATTCAACAAACATAAACCTACCACCTCTATCAAATCAAATGTTTTAGTTGTTTATTAGTTTATTTTTCAACTCTAATTTTATATGACTTGAACATAGCAAATGCATATGACTTTACCTTCATGAAAATGATAGTCATCATCTTAGAATAATCATCAACTAATAGTATGAAATACACATCAGCATGGTAGCTCTCAACTCTCATTGGACCACACAAATCAATATGAACTAGTTCCAAAATATCATTACTTGAATGTATCTTACTGGAAAAACTACTTAGTCATCTTACCAAGTTGACATTCTTTGCACATAGGATTCTTAGGTTTATGCAGATTCAGTAAGCCTCTTACTTTCTTATTCCTACTTACTTTTACCATATTCTCAAAATTAACATGACGTGGTCTCTTATGCCACAACCACACTTCTTCAATTTTTGCAAACAAAAATGTATTGATAGTAGCATCTAGATAAAATATATTACCTCTTGTTTGCTCTCCACTCCCCATTAGATCTCCATTATCACCATATATATTTGCTTTTATGTTCTAAAATTTCAGCTTGTAACCTATATTATTCAACTGTGCAACACTCAACAAATTATACTTCTGTCCTTGAACCCAATATGCATCCTCATATCTAATTTTATCATTTAACATCAATGAACCTCTACTGTTCAAAGGACATGGAACATCATTTCCAAGTTTAACAATTCCACAATCATATTCTTCAAGTTTATCAAACTTACTAATATCACTAGTCATGTGATGTAAACATCCACTATCAATAATCCATGTACCACTCTTACTAACATGAGAAACAAGGGTTTTATGTTCCTTGTACCTTTCCTCGTTAGAATATTTTTTAACAACAACATATACCACTTCTACTCCTTCCTTCTCATAGTGTCTTGACTCGATGTGCTCCTATTCAGTAATGTAGCTTGACTTCTTCCCTTTTGCCTTGTAGACTTTGTTCTTTTTGTATTTGTGCTCCTTGTCATTTTTGTCACTCTTGTTTTTGTTAGGACATCTAGCAGCAATATGACCTACTCCATTGCATTTAAAACATATCAGAGGTAGTTTACCTTTGAATTTTCTTTTACCTCTCGATAACCTCCTTGCAAGCAATGCTTCAATATCATCCATATCATCCAAAATCTAAATCACTTTCATCCTTAGTGCTCTTCTCTTTCTTTGAACTTTCAATGGTTACTAATAACTTGAAAGCATTACCAATTGCAGGAAAACTATTATCAAAATTACTTAAAACAAATGCAGTCAAACGACCAACTAAACCATCAAGAGTAAGATCATTACCAGGGATAGCTTTGAATTCCTGAATAACAAATATGCTTGTAGCATAAATAGGCAATAGAGTTTTGAAAACTTTACTTACAACCTTTTCATTACTAACGAGTCCTCCAACAACTTTGATTCGGTTCACATTCTGAAGAATGTTTTCTCCTTTCATCTTCATGTCATCATATTTGCCTCTCAGACTTTCTCTTTGGCTCTCAAAACATTATGATCTCCGCCATGCACATGTATCAAGTTGTCCCACATTTCTTTAGCAATGCCACAATCTTTGACATCATCAAACTCAACTTCATTCAATGCAAAAGCAATCTCAATCATCAAATTGTTAAGTTATTTCTCCTAGTTGATCCCTCTACAGTCATAGGAGGGTTTGGAGCAATGTACTGGTTGTCTAGATAATCAAGAGCAATGTCTCCAATTCCAGATAGATACAACCTCATCTTGCTTTGCCATGAAGATAAATTCTCCCTGTTAAGCTTTAGTACATCTCTTATACATTTTCATATCTTTAGCTCAAGTCCCTCCAAACTTCTTCCTTCAAGTACTCGACTCTAATACCATTTGTTAGATAACTCAAAGCGAGGGTGAATCAATTATAACCAGTTATCCTACATGACTTAAAAACATTTTTCACCAACTTATACTTCTTACATGACTTTTAGCTCATTAACTCGATCTAACATCACAATTTGAACTAATAAAAACATTGCATCAAACTGTCAACTTATTATTCCTTAGTATATCAAGTATCAAAGTAAACATCTAGCTTATAGTGAATTGCAGCATTAAACAATTAACATGAAATAAAATTGCAAAGCAATAAGCATTCATACGCTTGACACTAGTATTTAACATAGAAAACCTTGTAGAGGGAAAAACCACCAGGGATCCAACAACCCAAATATTTTCACTTTTGAAGTCAGCTTTGTTAGGAGCCAACCTTCTTAGAGGTTACATACACATTTTTTATGTGACCTTGTTAGAGGATTTACACCAAAGATCATCTAGACATTATTCACTCCTTGACATTTCTAAAGAGTAGCTTGCTCTAAAGAACTCACATAACACTCAAAAAAATGTTACCGTATAGGATTTTGAAAGACCGTTAGATCCACTCTGTTAAGAGATTTTCTTGCTACAATGGTAAGAAAATAACAATAAAATGAATGTTACATTATAGGATTTCAAAAGACTGGTAAGTCCACTCTATTAAGAGATTTTCTGGTACAATGATAAGGAAATAACAATGAAATGGTTTGTTAGGTTTTCGCACTACCTTGCTTGTTTAGATCTCTGATCTCTTTCTTTTGATCCCTTTCTGGTTGATTCTCACACTTCACACATCAACTTGAAACTTCCTTTACTTGATCTTCTCAATATTATTCAGCTTGGTTCACCTTCTGACTATCTTCTTCTTCAACAACACCAACATCAGCATCATTAGCAATAAGAAACCTCTTGTTTATCCCTTATAATAGAAAACTTGTCTTTCCAAAATCTTCCAGGCTTTGCCACTTAATCCTAATTGTCAGAACTTCACCAGGTTCAAATTCATTGAATCTAGACTCTAAAAAAATATAACTCCACCTTGAACTTTGTGCTCCATTCCAAATTGATAATTCTCCTTCAATATCTTTGAATTTCTCCAGTCGTTGATCTCATAACTAACTTTGTCCTTATCCTTGAAACTTCTAAAACATCAAATGTTTACCTCATCTTTAATCTTTTCTTAACGTGTTCTTGTTGTTCATACTTGATAAACATTACAACTTGCTCAATCAATACTATACTCAATTAACACTATGATTACTTGGTTAACACTAAAATTCTTCACTTCTTTATCAGGTGCTCGATGACAACTATAGTAACTCGATTAATATTTTGTTCCTTCATTCACTGACCAAATTGTTTGGTATATACATGCTCTTCCATAATCAAATCATGTAAAACAATCAAACCAACATTATACTATTAGAGTCTAACTCATTCAAGTGCCTATTGAATGCCATACACTTAGATCATCATACTTTCTTTGATCATTTTCATCAATCAAATGATATGACACTTTACTAGACTGGTGTAATATCTAACCAGTCAAGGTTTGACATCAATGACAACATCACAATTGATATGACTCATACACATACAGTAACAACATTATCAATTGAGGCTAATACTCCTTAGACAATAACTAGAGTTGGGATATCCTAGAAGTTGATGACATATTATTATTTTTTGAATGGTTCGAACTAGTTTCCCTTCCATGGGTGTGCAACTTTCCAAATTATTGAGAATTCCCCATGTTTTGGAAGGCTTGAAGAAAAGCCTGATTTGATTCCTTTGTTTAATTTTTCAGGGCTTGGTTTGATTGTTCCATATATGACCTCATCTCATTGGTTAATTTAGTAATAGTGGCCTTCTTTATTCTTTTTTTATAAGTTTGCATAAGCTTTTATTCACAGGATGGTAGGATTATGCTCTGATACCACTGCAATGTACTCACCTCTAGGTTGAGTATTTTTTATTTTGAAACTTATAACAAATGTTAATAGATAATAGAAGAAATATATATAAAAACATTAATTCAATAACCATACACTGGCCCCATACTAAACCCAACTAATCCTCAGGAGAAAACTCTAATTAATTTACTTAACCCTCTGATGAGAAGAATCATTGATATTGAATTTGGCATTCCACGACATCGACATCACTGGGATAGGATACAATAATTATACATATTGACAACAAACAATGATTGTGTAAACATATACAAGGGATTAAGCAAACTAATTAGAGATTCCTCCTAATTATCAATAATTCTTCTCAACCTCCATTCTAGACTACTCTTTTCCTAGTCACTGCTGACTCTACATTTTTTAATCGACTATGCAAGTCAATTTATAGTTTTGCTAATATTGATTGTATTACATATTCATGGAATAAGTGTATATGCTTAGTTTATCCCCAATTATATATATATATATAAAAGCTTGAAGTGTATTTATTTAATAAATAAAAATTACCAAGTATATTTATTATAGTAAAAATAAAATACTATTTTGACATTACAAAGATTCATTCTTACCTTTATTGAAGGTTATTGCAGTCCCTGCATCGTGAATTTTCTTAACTTCAAGCATTTCAAGGTCCCCTTTTTCCTAAGTAGCATCCTCGACGATCCTTTCCACTTGATCAGAAGTTCCTTAGTAGATCGGCTCCTTAATTTTCATTCTACATGTATTAAGGATAACTTTAGGTTCCAAAATGAGTTGTCCCCTGCCATCAAGTGGGGGTAATTCTGCTAATGGCCACTCGTCCTAAAACTTTCTCGAGTATAGAGACATGGAATATGTCAAGGAATTGACAATCATTGAGAAGTTCTAGCTTGTATGCCACTTTACCGACCTTTCTCATCACCTTGTACAATTCATAGAAATGGGGTTTATGTTTTTTTGTTTTGCTCTTCTTGATGAAAGCTTTCTTATGTGGTTGTAACCGCAAGAATACTAGATCTCCTACCGCGAATGACCTCCACACAATTCTTGTCACCATAAATTTTCTATTGATTTTGAGCATGATGCAAGTTGTCTTTAGGTTGATTCTTATCTTAATTGAGGGTTACTACACATGATGATACTGAATATTTATAAAAAAATATTTTATCCCTTAGCAACAGTCCCAAGTTTACCAAAAAAGGATACAAGAAACAACCCAATAAAAGGCTAGGCTCATTGTCTCACACGTACCTACACCAGTATGGAAATAAACAATGACCTACGTAACAAACAAAAATATAACTATGCAGTCAACCTTTGTTGCAATTACGTATAAGGAGAAGAAAATATTATGATTATCCATAAGCCATACAAGATTTAAATGGTGATTGGATGGACATGTACCAGAAACTAGAAATATAATCACAGAAAACTGTATCTATTGATAATTAATCATCGCTATCTGATTCAAGAGCCCCAAACTGCAATGTATTACAACTATTGGAAACAGATGTCCTCTCTTTTGATGCATAATTGCTTGCAAACTGACTTTTGAATGAGCAAGAAATAGACAATTTGGCACTAATAGCACCTTTACGTTCTAATCACTTGGGGAAAATTGCGATGAGTAGAGACAAATATCAGCTACTGGTATCTCAAGCAATAGCTTAGAAAAACTTGTAATCAATAAACTTCCGTTGTACTTTAGAGGCCTAAAACCAATAAAAGTTTAACAGGCCGCCCTACATAGTTGTGCTCACAATATAACAGTTGAAAGCTATTCATACTAATGCACATTCTTCAACATTCCTTAAATGTCTACTGTAACTCTGTGTGTGTGTGTGTGCGCGCGTGTGTGTGTGTGATGATTTACCCTGAAATTGTGTTAATGTTGATCCGTTTACTAACTGTGCTCCAGTCTAGCAAAATGTGTTGTCTTAAGATACAGTTTCAAGATTCAACTTTAAGTTGCGATAAATAGAGAGAGCACAAGAAATCGTACACCAACCTTTTTAATAAACCTCTTCCATACCAGGAAAATTACACATTTGATGTACACCAATTATATCATATATTTTTCATGAAACAACTTCAGTGTATTTAATCACACAATCATAAAGCCGTCCACCAAGAAACTCCGCAACCTCGGGATGTTTAACCTGTTCAAAATGGCAGAAGATTTATGAAAGCATTGTCTTTTAAGGAAACAGGATCTTCCCTAACACAAGAAGTTAACATTTTTTACTCTCATCTTTCAGCAAATTTGAAGAAATCATAAAGCTTTACCAAACTTAAGCTGCTAAAAAAGAAATCAAATATCCCCATTAAACATATTTTATTTCAGGAGTTATTTTTAAAAACATTATACAAAAATAAAAATATCAAGATCATGGAGTACGCAAAGAAAGAAAACGGCAATCAGAAAAAGTTTGAACTGCCAACTACAGAAACATTACCATTCCAAGTTTAACTGAATCACATTTGAATTGGGCATAAAGATTGGTCTCAATTGCACGACCCTAATGCCAACAAAATCATTCCAATAATTGTCAGTAACTTTAGATTTACCATCCTCTGAAAAATCCGACCAGATTTAAAAGTGAAATATTTATAGTTCAAGCAGATAAGCTGTACTCACCATGCCCTCCAAAATTACCAAATCTGCATCATTTGCAACAAATGCAAGCTCAGGAGATACCGATGCAAGATCAATCACCTACAGATATTTATGTTTGTCAGTATTTTGTAAATGTAATTTAATATTAGATATTTTAGTTACATGCATCTGGACACCACAATGTAGTTAAGAGTCTGAGATGTAATTAAGAACATGCATCTGATGAAAATTCTGTGGAGAGTATTATGTCACAAAAAATTGGATTACTTAGCAAAAAGCATTAGAGACGTGTTATCCATTTCTGAACATGGTAATCCCCATGGATACTAGAAGCTACAATTTTCTCACGAAATGGTCATGACTATAACAGTATAACTTGATTTTTCTGATAATCATATTGACAAAATGATTGAAATAAGAAACTGGTAAGGTGGACGTGATTTTTGTTATAAGCTTTAGATCTTATACATGGTATATGCACTTCTCATTTTCCTAAGTAGTTTTCTCCCTTAGAAAAATATTGCAGACATGCCCTGGAAATAAGTGCAGAGAAGCAGGCAACTACACCGCAGAAAAATGCTCTCAAGCAATACTCATTGATTTCATTCAATCCAAATCTGCAACCAACGTTTCTTTAATAAAAACAAAAATATAACAACTTTACATTCAAAGACTGCATGGCCTCCCTTTACAAAAACATGATTTACACATACTCTATGCAACCAACATGCTCTTTTTTTCATCTTCTTAATGGCAGATTTGACTCTCTAAAACCCCATATACAGAGGTGTCCAACTCCTGCTCAATATACTTTTCATAATTCTATTTTGAATGCTTTTAGTTTTAAGTGGAGCCTCAAAGAAATGTTCTCTTCATTTTTTTCCTAATTTGACCTTCACTTCAAGAAGATTGGCTTTTCAGTTTTCCCCAGCATAGGCGTCCAACCTCCTTAACAAGAACTAATTTGTAATTCTTCTCTTCTTCAAACCCACACAGCAAAGATACTCCCCAAGGGGAAAACGAATTTCCAATATGGAGCATATTGTAGCAATTAAGAGCCTACTAACATGCCCAGGCATTAATTTTTAGTTACTTCAAATTGTTGTTCGAACTTTAAATTTGGAGAGCCTTCAGAGTCACGTCATTTCAAACAAGTTTGTCACTTCTTATTGGGCCCCAGTTCAACTTCGAGGTTGTGGTTTGTGTGTTTGGCAAAATTTGTTTGGGGAATTGGGCCCACTCTGGGTTTGTCAACACAAACACACAAATATGCAGCAGTAATTAAGTTTAGAATACACTACGCTAAAAGTCAAATTGCATAGAAAAATACACCATTGTATTAATAGTCAAAACTTGATTGTCATGATACATGTTTTACTTCAAATAACATAGCAAATTACACCCCCATATTAATATTTTCATTCAAAAATATTAATATACAGTCAACCATCACTGATCAAAAACATCATGATCCTCCATATGTTGTGATAAATTAAAAGAACGGTAAATAGTGCTGATGGCAATGGAACTGGCACTGGCATTGGCACTAGCATTTAAAGTGGGACTAGTACTCTCAATCTCATGCTCACTAGGTGGTTCATAGTCATCATTGTTGTCCAGCAAAAAGGGTAGTTAGACAGTTACCGGTGTGGACACGGTTGTGTCGTTTCATTGGCACTATTTCGGACATTATAATGTCATGAACACTAATGTATTTTTGCATCATTATCATTGTATGAAATATCATTGTTGTGTACGGAAAGCATTTGATAAATGAATACTACTTTGCATTGAGTATATGTTTCTTCCTGTTCACCTACAGGCTGAACAATCATCAACTCCAAGGGCAGCAAGGAGGGAAACTGTGGTGCAAGAGCACCTAGGCTAACTACTAGTCCTAGTTCCACATTTTTGGTTTTGCACTTGTACTGACCTTAGCCAAGTCAATTGTGTGTGTTTGGACCTTAGAAGGTCCTGTGAGTTTGGTCCTATAGATGGATTTGACTAGGCTCAATCCATTCTAGATGGTTTTGCTTACCTTGTGTTCAGGTTTTTGGGAAGCAAGATTAGGGTTATGGGTCTTATACCCTAGAAGTCTAGAGAAAGTTTGGATTTGAGCTTACTATGTCTTCTATGGTGTATTTACATCTTTTTGCATAGGTTGGAGGTCATATGTTGTCATTGGGTACAATGTTGGGAAAGTTGTCAATTTGTTGCAAAAATTGTCAATTAGGTCAAAGTGGTCCAAATCATGTGAGTTGATGCTCTAAAGGCTAAATCATGCTTAGACATCATAAAGAGATCATAGCAGACCTATTTGGGAGGTTCCAAGTGATGAATGTCAAAGTTGCTAGAAAATACAAAATGTCGTCAGCAACTTTGAAAAGTTGCATGACAATATTTGACAAGAATGTTGCATATCGTGAGAATAGAGTTGATAGTTATGATAACTGTTTGAAACCTTTGTGAAAACCTATAAACCATGAAGGAGAGCCATTTCAAGGGTTGCTAATTTGTTGGTGAACAGAGTGTCCTTTCAACTATTTTAATAAATTTACTCTATGCCCAAGGTTCAAAAATTACAAAATGTCTACAACAGTTGAGAAAATCTCATGTTATTTGACTTTCTCTCTGAATTTTTTAAAGGTACAGCTCCCTTATTAGATTTGCAATGAATTCAAATTATTTTTTGCACTTTTACCCAAAAGCGCCTGAGGATCTCTCAACTACTCCTAGGTAGTGAGGTAAAGAATCAACTAAAAATCTCAAAGTAACATCCACTGAATATATATATATATATAGATATATATATATATATATATATATATATATATATATATATATATATATATATATATAGAAATTCTACATTAAAAGAATGAATAATATCACAAACTAATATCAATGATCCGAGCACCATAACTGAAATGAACTTACAGAAAGAACAACAACCAATATCTCGAATCATTAAACCAAAGTCCACAAAGTAACAAAGATTTGAACACTTTGAACACCAAGTTTCAAAGTAGAATCCGAGATGATTTATATATGTGTATTGAACTTTCCATGCACACAGTCATTTGAAAGAAAAACATCCATATACTATCCTTTGATTGCTGCTTTAAAAGTACCTATTTTATCAAAGTTTTTCTACTATCTACCTTCTAACTATCTATTGCTCACCCCTAACCAGTTCAATGCCCCAACGTTTATAGTTTTTCCATACAAATCGGAAAGGCCTCCATCAAAAGCCAACCGTTTCGGTAAAACAAGAAAGCAGTTATCTAAAAAAAGGCGCCAAAAAGTGACTGAAAGCAATGGTTCAGTTCAAGTGTCATCACTAGTTTTCTCCTCCTCACCAACGGTCTGACGTACCAGCTTCCAGCTTCGGAAAGTATTCATAAACTCCTACATTGCGTGGGAGTGTGGATTCTTCAAGCTCAGCAATCGGGCTCTACACGCATCCTTCTACCATTTGAATTCCTTTATCTTTAAACTATGACACGGCATCAAGTTCTTGTTGAGACACAACATCGATTCAATACTTGCCAACGCAGTGAAATCGTTGGCGCTTGGTGATTCGCCATCCCTAATTTGTTCCACGGCTTCATTGAAGCTCTTTGTTAGTGTCTTGGCGTCCATGTTCCCGTCGTCAAACTGTAAGATCCTTGTACAATTAACTACCTTCATATCCTTAAGGAGTTCTTCATGCATTTTAGTAATTTTATTTTCTGAGCCCTGCACTTCTTTAATTGTTTCCTTGTAAACCGACTCCTTCCAACCCATGTTGTTCTTCATAATGAACAACATGCAGGGATCCACGTTTTTCATTGGCTTCTCATTCAGGAACTTGAGGACCCAGAACCTCTCAACTTCAACCACTTGAAAAACAATCGCTTGACATCGACCTAGCTCTATTTCCCAAACTGGAACTAAAGTTTGGATCTCTCCCAGCAATGATTCTCCCTCAACATAAACATTAGCAAATTCTAAAATAAATTTATTACCTTCTTTTATGATGATGTCCACCCAATCCTTCACGGTATCAGCTAATAGCTTCCCTTTTTACATCTGCTTCATCAATTGTTGACTTCCTGCTGAATTAGGATCAAAGGGCTATGGAACTTGAACAATCGGCAATGCGCCAAGGTTCATTAAGGAATCGATATATGCAGCCATTGTCGTTACCATGCCTTTTAGTTCCTTTTTCTCTTTTCTATCCTTCTCAGAGTGTGTCAACATATGATCAGCAGAGAATTTAAAGAAGTGATTACCGGTGCTCCTATTAATGGTCCCCATTTCAACAGAGGTAACTTTGAAACCTTCATCATCAATATCCCCGGACTCTTGCTTATAGGTAGCTATTTCAGCAGTGATTTTTCCTGTTACTGGGTCTTTGGTAAGGTGAGTGTCTGTCTTCAACTTCT
Organism: Cupressus sempervirens; assembly: GCA_028749045.1. NCBI lineage: Eukaryota > Viridiplantae > Streptophyta > Pinopsida > Cupressales > Cupressaceae > Cupressus > Cupressus sempervirens. The sequence goes on from CM053786.1 coordinate 919,136,219, forward strand.
TTACCTTCGAACCCCTAGTTGCATATTTAGTGACGATGTTTTTCACCAGTGTGAACACTGGTTGCAAATTCCTTTTCTTGCTGATTGTGTTAGATAGCCAAGAAGGAATAGCAGGGCTCATGGACATCGCTTGGGCATCTCTAGTAGGAGTTAGGAATCTAGGCTGATCTACCTTAGGAGCCTCGATGAACTGAACATTGCCATCCGCACCATCTGAGGAATTGAGGCCATCATTTGAATCCTGCCCCTGAGTTGACATTCTCTCTTTCTGAGCTTTGTGTTGCTTCAGGGCTTCAGATTTAGATTGAGATCTAGTCCTTGGAGCCATAGTTTTCAAATGAAGGGGCGTCTTCTTCTGTTTATCCTGAGCCAATATACTACCTGCAACAAGAGAAAGTGGGACGTCAAATGGAGATGGTTCAGAAAAAGAAACCACCCCTCAAGAGGGTTCATTGATAATTCCTTTGCTCTTTTTCTTTAACCAGTCATCTATGAAGGTAAGTATAAATCTAGCACTTAGATTGATATCATCTTCTTCATCCTTATTGCAATCAACTGCCAGAGACTTCAATTCACTAGATTCTTCCTAGCCAGGTTCAATTATATCCAAGCCATCCTCAATCACTCCCTCTGTTTTGAACTTGAACCTGAAGGAATTAATTTGCTGCAAAGTCAGCCTTGAATTATCTTTTCTCAAAACTTCTTCATCCCTACAATCTTGCCATAGGTCTTCCAACTGTAGAGTTGTCGGCGAGTGAACTTCAAGGCCGAGAATCTGGACTGCATACCCTTTACTATCGAAGTTCCTTCTGCTATGGTAACAGCCGAAATTGAACCCAAGAAAATTACTTCCAATGACAGAAGCGTTGGTCATGCTGCTACAAACCAATGAACCCAGCTTGATAGGAAAAATTGTTTCCCAATCCTCTTGTGGTAAATTATCCTTTATAACAGAGAAAAGTTGCCTACATATCTCGGCCAAAACAAAACAATCCAAAGCATACCGTGGCAACTTTGTAGGTTCTTTGAATCCACCTATCCTCAAGTATGTGAATCTGGGAAACTGTATGAAGTGGCTTCCATGTTGCTAAACTAACCTTTGGGCTTCAGGAGACGATTGTTTACCGTACAGGTAAAATAAATGAACGCATACAGACAATGGAACACGAACAACAAACTCCTTTTACTATATTCGCATATGCCAGAACATTTCATTATGCTTCATAAGATGAAATGATGAATGATGAATTACAATGATCCCAGACGGGATATAAATACTATCCGCTGAACCTTCCCGAAGGAAAACGTCAGCCACAAACATTATGTCCGCTACAAACTATTTACCCATCAGCTACAGAATACAGAAACACTGACGACAATCACCCTGTCAGCTACAGAAACACTGACGACAATCATCCCGTCGGCTACAGAAACACCGATGACAATCATCCCGTCGGCTATAGAAACACCGACGACAATCACTCCGTCGGCTACAAAAACACCGACGACAATCACTCCGTCAATTGACACAATTTCTACCGACGACATCATCCCCCCCAAAAGAAAAAGTCGTCTCCAAACGACAATTACAAAATATCTGAGATAAATTAACAAACAAAATACATTAACAGAGTGACTACAACAAAAAATCTACTTCTGTCACATCACTTTCACATTCATCCCGTTACATCTATAGCCTCTGCTAACACAATACTATCTCCTCAAGCTGACCTTGATAGCCACTCGTGTTGCTTTCTCTACTTCCAACATTGGGTCCACTGAGCTAAGTGTCGTTGTACTGCCTTCTGGATGACCCACTCCTCCCGAGCTCTTTCCTTCTTTCCGTGGATGAGTCCAGAGTTTTTCCCGCGAAGTAGTCGGGTTCCCACGGATGTTTTTCATCTTTCCGTAGAGGATTTTTTCCCTATTTTCCATGGATGTTTTTGACCATCCGCGGACAAGACTGTTGTTGTACATTGGTCTTGCATTTCGTGGGAAGTCTTCTGTGGGCATGCTTGGAGAAGGCCACGGTTCCTGTAGGCGTTATGTTATCCCGCGGACCCCCCTTTGTTTTTGTTGTCTTCAGTGGAGTCCTTCATTCCAGTAGTTCTCTTCACCCTTCCGCAAGCGTCTTTCCTTCTGTGGGCGTCTTCCTTCCGCGGGCATCAATTGTCCCTGCAGATCATTCTCGTCACAGTCTTCCCGCGGGTGTTTTATTCCATGAACCTCTTACAGGGTTACACTCTATGCTTCAGAGGTGTCTTGAGTTCGGCAGGGGAAGGTGGCAGGAAGCTTTCTAACCAAAAAGAAAACAACGACAGATTCAAATTGTTTAGAATGAGTATCGGATAATGCCAAAGGGAAGAGGCAATCTTAGTGATTGCCAGAAAGAGTGTAGAATTGGCAGAAAATGACAAAAATAGTGTGTTCTGTGCCCCTGGACCCCTAGTCGTTGCGGATATCAGTCGTGAAGTGTGACCAGTTGAAAAGACTTGAAGCTGCTGCAAACATGGAGTGTCTGTGCACCAGAGGCACTAGGAGTAGGTGTTGGCCGAGAGGCTATCTTGGTGGATGCATACAGAGCTCGGGAGGAGTGGGTCATCCAGAAGGCAGTACAGCGACACTTAACTCAGTGGACCCAATGTTAGAAGTAGAGAAAGCAGCACGGGTGGCTATCAAGGTCAGCTTGAGGAGATAGTATTGTGTTAGCAGAGGCTACAGATGTAACGGGATGAATGTGGAAGTGATGTGACAGAAGCAGATTTTTTGTTGTAGTCACTCTGTTAATGTATTTTGTTTGTTAATTTATCTTAGATATTTTGTAATTGTCGTTCGGAGATGACTTTTTCTTTTAGGGGAGATGATGTCGTCGGTAGAAACTGTGTCAGCCGACGGAGTGATTGTCGTCGGTGTTTCTATAGCCAACGGGATGATTGTCGTTGGTGTTTCTGTAGCAGACGAGATGATTGTTGTCGGTGTTTCTATAGCTGATGGAGTGATTGTCGTCGATGTTTCTGTATTCTATAGCCGACGGGTAAATAGTTTGTAGCCGACATAATGTTTGTGGCCAATGGACTCCTTCAGGAAAGTTCGACGGATAGTATTTATATCCCGTCTAGGATCATAGTAATTCATCATTCATCATTTCATCTTATGAAGCATAATGAAATGTTCTAACATATGCGAATATAATAAAAGAAGTTTGTTGTTCGTGTTCCATTGTCTGTATGCGTTCATTTATTTTACTCGTACGGTAAACAACAATCTAGGCATTGGCATATTCTTTCAACACATCATGAACTTTCTTGAAATCTTCCAAGACTTTATCTTTCTGTAGTAGAGGGCAATACTGAAAAACTATTATTTCTTCACTCCATACTCCATGAGGGAGAGGGGTAAGATCACAAGTACAGGCAATGCAGTAAGTTAAATAAGAAGCCACATAAAAATTCTCCTAGGATTCCTTGGCACGTTTGAGTTGAGCCCTCAATGAACTGGCAATAATCTCTGCCCAATCCATCCATTGTTCACCCTTCAAGATGATTTCTATGTACCTATACATCCATTCTTCAAAAAGAAACACATTGGCTGAACCTTTGACCCTATGCAACAACACCACTAGATCATGAATATGGGGTTTTAAGTGGTCTTTCGTGATGACCTTGGGTAGCTTAGAACCTCCGCCGTACATGGTCTCGGTCCATTTCCTAGCCAGGGTATTGCGGAATTGGTTTGGGGTTTCTTGATATTCGGCCTAGGCTTGAACAGGGGAAAATGCAGCAAAGGTATTCTCTGGCAAACGTAGTACAGAGGCAATAGTGTCTCTTGAAATTGAGAGTATCATGTTGCCATTTTTACTTACAATACTCTTTCTTTTAACATCGTAGTGATCAATACAAACTTGAAGAAGTTCAAGACTCATAAAGGTTGGGGGAAAAGCAGCAACCTCAATTAACCCACTGGTTAGGACTTCCATACACCCATTCACCTCATTAGCATATTCAAGAAAATTTCCCTGTAAATTCTCCAACTTAACCCCCTCCAAATTCGTATCACAAATGACTAGCTTTCTACATTTTAAACTTGAGACATTACCAAAGAAATGCAATACAGACCTCATTCTTAATCAAACAACAAGGCTTCAAACAGATAATGCTAGAAAATACAAAGATTTGCAGAACAAAACAAGAATTGCCAAGTTCTCACCTGTATTCTGCTGAAAAATCAATGATTTTCTTTGTCTCCCTTAATAACTTCTTCTCCACACTTTCAGTCCTTCACATGACAAACAGAAAAAGAAAGCCGAGCAAGTTTTAAAGGAAAGTACTTACGTGCGGAAGTACAGACTCATTATAAAGCATTAATGACACATCACTCCTTGTTAACGTTCGCACGTTCGAAAGCCTTGTTGTATAAACTTTCCATTTAATAATTCCCTTTTTAGATATATTAGTAATGATTAGTTTTAATGCAACATCCAATCCCTTTTCCGGCTGAAGATTTCCCACTTTCCCCATAATGATGACTTTCCACATCGGGAATAGAAATGTCTTCTTATTCAATGTTCTCTGACATGACCATCAATTGCCTTGCGGGATGACAGAGCGTCGTACACCAAAATTTAATATTGCCAAAACACCTCAGCCGTTGAACAACTTTGAACTACTTCGAACCAAGGTTCGAAGTGGTTCAAAGCGATTCAAAAGAAAACTCCGCCAAGTTGACGCATATCACCTGCCAGAAAAATGTTAGTACAAAACGTTTGGTTGAACTAATTTGAACGACTTTGAACCGAGGTTCAAAGTGGTTTGAAGGAAGAGATATTGACCAGGGGGCAAAGGGACTTCAAATAATCACTTCGGGAGATGGTGAATACGTGAAGTGACAAGGGAAAGACTTCAATAAACGGATAGGAAAAAATTGAAGGAAAGACCTTTGAAAAACGGTGACTCAAAGCACTACTAACATGGTTGTTATTAGTGGGTTTTGAAAATTGAAGGCCATGAACTGCTGCTCCAGAATTTGACTGTTTTAGTGTTTTGGTTGCACATATGCCTTAATGGATTGAAGGATTTCTATTTCTATTGGATCCTTGAAGTTCATGTTCTTAGTGTGCATTTTACATTGCAAGTTGATAGGAATTCATTTGTTTATAGTTTAAAAATCATTTGTAAATAAACAGTTTGTTGTTCCCGTTTTGACAATTTTGTGAAATATGGCTCCCCCTTGAACCCTCATCGTGGAATCATCAGGGCCTTGAGGAATGTGGAAGTGGAGTCCTTGTACAATATACATGTCGTTGGTAGAAATTGTGTATCAGTCGACGGGTCCCTTCGGAAAAGAAATTGTGTATCGGCCGACGGGTCCCTTCGGAAAGGAAATTGTGTATCAGCCGACTGGTCCCTTTGGAAAGGTTCTTCTTATGTAGCCGACGGGTCCCTTCGGAAAGGTTTTTGTTATGTAGCAGACATAATGTATCTGGCCGACGGATATCTTCGGGAAGGTTCTTCGGAAAGTATTTATAACCCCTTCGGGAAGCATTGTATTCATCTTATCATCATATCTTACCATCGAAGCATAATGTACTGTGGGCATATGCGAATAATAATAAGAGTTCTGTTGTTTGCTATTCATGTTCGTATTCATTGTCTGTTTCCTAATTAATCTATGCGGTAAACATTTGGCGCCGTTGTCGGGGACCTGGTACGCAGGCAGGCGGATATGAATTAAATGCCAAATCAGTTGAACAAAGATAAGAGTAAGCTGAAGGAAAAAGATGACATACGCGTTGCGCAAGAAAATTTAATTCTGGCTCAGCAGACAAAGCGTCGAAGGAGATTTCAAAAAATTGCCGATGGAAACAAAAACGCGGAAGGATTGTTGAAGGAGACTCGACAACGGCTTGAGTTGGTGGAAGAAGAAGGGGAGGGCGAGGATGATGAAGAGGTTCAGATTGTCACGGCTACCCCCTTGCTATTTCCGCGTACTACAGTTCCTATGACTTCCGAGTTGACACCCCGAGGTCTGCACATGGCTCACATTCCAGGGTTTGGACAAACTCAGTGACCGATATTGATGACTGGAGGATCCCACCAGGCAGTCACACTAGCCGCACCATGGCAACACAGGGTACGGCCTTCTCCTGTCTGGCCGGGGGCAGGATTGCGGTCGGCTTTGCCCACCTGACAGCACCCGTCAATCGAGAGACTTCTTCAGCTCCTGAAGCACTTCCGGTAGCAACACCCGTGGCGCCTGCCATAAGTCAGCCAGCAGCAGTTGTTACCGTAGCACAGTCAGCAAAAGCTCAAGCACTTCCAGTAGAGAACGTACCAGACGAAGGAGTACAGGAGTGTATGGACCCAGCGCAGCCCGAACAACCAAAGGTCATGGATAGAGCCAGTGTTTTTCTGAGGCAGCAGTTCCGACTCATCCCTGACAAGCGTGGCCCGTCCATTCAGTCCCCCAGCTATTCCAGAGTAGCACCTGTACCAGAGCCTCAGTCTCAGGAGGAGGGAATGCCACATGCCGTGTTTGCACCGACAGCAGAGGAGGCGGCACCGGATGTGGGCATGGCCCCCGCTAATGAGGAGGACAATAGTGATGCAGAATGGTCATTCGAGGACTTCGCCAAGGAGGATTACGGGTTGGATGAGGACAGGTGCAGGGACTACCTCAGGACTATGAAGTCTGCATTGAAGAAGGGGCATGATGTGGCGATTCAAGCTCTCACTCGGCAAAGGGAGTGGCATTTGATTTGAGCGTATATTCGTGGGATTTGTCCTAAGCGATTTCAAACTTGTTTTGTGGATAGAGGTTGGCCGGCAGTTGAGACACCAAAGATGTTGGCAGATTGGGCCACTGAGCCAGAGTTGGGACCGAGTGACACTCTGATGATGAAGTTGGCACATGAGATCGTGGGACTATACAAAGAGGTTTACTATGCGCGGCAGCACGCAGAGGCGGATAGGGCAGTAGACAGTGTTGCAGCTCAAAGATCTCTAGCGGTTGAAAAAGAGGCAAGAGAAAAGTTAGCCACTGATTTGGCCGACAAGCAGGTAGCATGGGCAATAGAGCGGACAAAACTATTGAAGGATATGGCAGCAGTGGTACAGGAGAAGGACGCGGCTATCCGGGATAAAGATACGGCAAAGCATGAGTTGGAGTTGGCCAAGAGGCAGGCTATGGATGCTGCGCTTCTACTGAAGGAGGCCGTAGAGGTTAATTCACAAATTCAGACAGATCTGCAAATCCGGACTGACCAGGTGTATGAGTTACGTCGTCAACAGCACTCTTCTGGAACACCTCTTTCTTCTCTCTAGTATTTCTTTTTCTTGATTGTGGGTTGTCTCCTAATTTTGCTAGTCGTCAGGAGACGACTTTTCTTTTTGGGGGGATGATGTCGGTAGAAATTGTGTATCGGTCGACGGGTCCCTTCAGGAAGAAATTGTGTATCAGCCGACGAGTCCCTTCGGAAAGGAAATTGTGTATCGGCCGACAGGTCCCTTTGGAAAGGTTCTTGTTATGTAGCCGACAGGTCCCTTCGGAAAGGTTTTTGTTATGTAGCGGACATAATGTATCTGGCCGACGGATACCTTCGGGAAGGTTCTTCGGAAAGTATTTATAACCCCTTCGGGAAGCATTTTATTCATCTTATCATCATATCTTACCATCGAAGCATAATGTACTGTGGGCATATGCGAATAATAATAAGAGTTCTGTTGTTTGCTGTTCATGTTCGTATTCATTGTCTGTTTCTTAATTAATCTATGCGGTAAACAATACATAGCCAAGGAGAAGTCTGGACAAGCCTATTTACTATTTTTCAAGTGATGCCTAGGCAAGCGTTTGATGCATGGCTAGGTGATCACAGTGCTTGCAAGTTGTTTTTTGGTAGATTGAATATGCTAGAAAGTTCAATCTAAGACTTGCAGAAGGAGGGATATATGAGGAAGCTATGTGTGTGAGGAGAAGTTTCTAAGACAAGATTTGCTAAGAATTTCATTAAACCCTAGTAGGTGCTGACATGCAATTCTTGAAACCCTCACTTGTAGGCTTAAATATAGCGAAGTGATGTATGGAAAAGTTGAGAACTAGAGACCTATGAAACCTTGAAGTACTTCAAAAAGGGTATTCATATTGGTAATTAGTTTGCCATCTTGTTAAGGGAGAATTAGAGTTCTAGTCGAAAAACCAAGTTTGGAAGCCTAATTCAACTAGGCCTAATTGGGGCAGTTTTACCTAGTTTGAAGGAATCGATAGAGAAACCTATGGATTTTGAGACCACAGTATAATGGAAGTCAAAAATCCCTCAAATTGAATCCCTCAATCCATGTTGAAGGTAGAATTACCATGTTTGTTGAAATTGAGGGTTTGGAGGACAAGTTGAAATGTCTCCAGGATGGATGCAAGTTGTGGAAACATTGGTGTAGCTGTATAGTGAGGTGTGGAGGATAAAATAGCAATCCTCTTGATGTTAGGGGGCCAAAGGGGAAGCCTAATAGGCTAGGAGAGAAGCCTAGGTGAGTACTTAATGAAGAAAAGGACTGGAAGCAATTCAGTTACATCAAACTGAAGCATCCAACTCAGCATGCTCTGGCTCAATAGTCACTGCTTTGTCTACCTTGTTTGTAGGATTTTTCTGTGTGAGGAGCTGCAAGTTCGACTGCACAAACAAGCAGCCCTTTTCCTTTTTGTAGTGTAGTATATTGTGCTGTTTGAGTGGATGGAGGAGCATGTGCTCCAATTCCTCTTAGGTGAAGATGAACCAGCAACCTATCAAGTTTTTAAAATTAGAGAATTATAGTCATTGTAAAAAAAAATTAAAATATAAATAGCACAATAAACATGAAAACAAGATTGAAGGTTTTTTTATAAGAACAAAAAACTAATGATAAAAAATTGATGGCAAGAGGTTGTAGGTGTGGGCATGATTTTCTAAGTACTACAGACTATGAGCATCAGGCCTCTACTCGTCCCACAGAGCATCAAGTAAACAATCATTTGTGCTTGCAAAACTAATGAACTCAGCCCTCACAGCATCCCGTATGTGATGATCACCAGAGTCTGCGAAGTACTACCTTGTAACCTTCACCAACTTCGGGATCTCTATATGGGGCAACTTTTGTGCCAATAGTGAGGAGCCAAGAAATATAATATTTGGGGCTCAATGAAAAAGCAAGAAGATGCAATGGAGTGGTCACTTTGTTCCATCTCTCCACTGCGATTTCTTGTAGTTCTTTGAAGAATGTTTCTTAGAGATCTAGCTCTTTTTATGATGATATTCATCTTCTAGATTATTGAATTGATGTAATGAAATACCTCACCCAATCAAGGCCTATACAAAACATACCAGAGCATACAAAAACAAAGATGGGCAACGATTGACCAGAAATCTGCAACCCCAATTAATGTTCTTAAAGTTTAATTGCTATCACAGTGATGAGAGAAATCAAGAGATCATACACCTTAGCCTTCTAATGATGATTCTGCATTAGAGGTTCCGGAATGTGATAAAAAATTGATGGCAAGACGTTGTAGGTGTGGGTATGGTTCTCCATGGAGGTACTACTGACTATGAGCATCAAGCCTCCACTTGTCCTAAAAAGCATCAAGAAAATAATCCTTTGCGCTTGCAAAACTAATGAGCTCAGCCCTCACAGCATCCCATATGTCATGATCACCAGAACCTGCAAAGTGCTACCTTGTAACCTTCATGAACTTTGGGATCTCTATATGGGCCAACTTTTGTGCCAATAGTGCGAAGGCGACAACTATAATACCAGGGGTTCAATGCAAAAGCAGGAAGATGCAATGGAGTGGTCCAATTGATCCATTTTTCCACTATGATCTCTTGTAGTTCTTTGAAGAATGTTTCTTCAAGATCTTGCTCTTTTCATGATGACGTTCTTCTCAATCATTGAGTAGATGTAATGATGTACCTCACCCAATCAAGGCCTATATGAAATATACCAGAGCATACAAAAACAAAGATACACAATGGTAAACCAGAAATCTGCAACAGCAATAAATGTTCACACAAATTTAATTGCCATTCCAATGATAACAGAGATCAAGAGATTGTATGCCTTAACCTTCTAACAATAATTCTGCATTAGAAGTTGCAGAATATGATGAAATGTAGACTGACACTGTTGTTGGTACCACTCTCCAATGTGAATCACTTCTATAATTGATGTCGCTGCTATGACTAGCAGAGATCCCAGACAGGGGAATTCAGTTATAAACTCACAGCCTGCAATACAAATATGCAGATGATATGAAGCTCTAATATGCTGATGTCTATGTCTCATATGTCAATGTCTGTATGCCTGATATGCTGATGTCTGTATGTTTGATGTGCCAATGCATGTATCTTTGTTATTCTAATATCGCCCAAGTATGAATGCTGATGTATGACTATTATCGCCGATGCTGGAAGTCTGATTCCAGATGTATCCAATTGTTGATGTATGAAATATTGAGTGTCTGATCGCAACAATATAGAACTTGCCACCACTAACAAGAGTGATATGTTCACTGCCAATTCTGACCACAGCCTCGTCAAAGATGCAAAAAACACCACAATCCAATTTGGTCTCTAAGGGATTTCACCAAATTTGGATCGATAGCAGACTGAGGAGGATATTTCACCTCCGAAACTACAATCTCCAAAAGAATTCCAACTTAAAATTACCAACAGATCAATAAGAAACAAAGCTGATCAAAGATGATTATTGCTCCAAGAAGGCTGATACATGAATGAGACCAAACACCTCCAAAATTAAGCAAGTTGACCCAAAGAAAGGTTGGCACATATATTTGAATACCAATGAGGACCGTGCCAAGGGTGGTGCCAAAAGAATGCCAGAAATGGGGTCCTCCAACACTACCTTAATAGCTCACAAATGATCATAATGACCTACGAGGTGAAATTGGAAAAAGGTCCAGTTTAGAAAAAAGGAAACATGACACTATCCATGTCAAAATAACAGATCATACTCAATCTAGACACAATAAAACTCAGGATGTACTCAACATGATACTGCCAAATGCCATCTAGTGTCATTTTCTTAATATTTGTTGCCCCTAAAGTGCTAGATTGCCTTCACATAATCCAATTAACGTTGATTACCATGTTAGACAGCCTCACAAAACTTCAAAAGTTGTCTCAATACAATTGTATTGGAAGCAAAGCAAGTCTCACCAACATATTTTAAAATCAAAACAATTATAAAAAAAGAAAAAATTTAAAAAGTTCACTTAAGTAAAAAATATTTCAAGAATTGTCTAAATATGACTTGTCACATATGTTCATCGGTGATGAACATTAGGATCTCAAAGGCATCAACATATACTTCCTTTATCCAACTCAACTTCTTTCACGATTTTTTTGCAGCATTAGGTTAGGTGAGTGGACAGCACAAGGTATCCACAAAATGTGTGAAAGAACTCCATGCATTGTAATAAGCGTAACAAAGATGCCAATACATTTCATCCAATAGAGTACATATAAACCCCGAGGGGTGCAAGGTGTCCTTGCAACCCATAACTGCCTACCCCTCGAGTATATAAAAAAAATGGCATACTTGATAATCTAACAACATATTTGACGACAGCACTACTATTATACCCAACAACACCCCCCTCGTGGTTGCACCATATCATCTGCTCAATCCACACATGTTTGACCTTTGATCCCAACAAATACATGACAATTTTGGTTAGCTACACTTTCTCCAAACTCTATACCATGGTTCTCCATGCTATACATTCGAGGAGTTGAACCATGTTGTCACAAAACTTGGGTAGTTAGACAGGTTGGCATGACCAAGGCAGTTACAAGGGTGCAACGGTTCACCTCGCACTGCCTCAGACACTATATGTATGTACCTTCTTCATAAGAAAAGGCATGTTGTGAATTGGGAATGTAACCTTGTGTTTAGTGATTAATGAATATATGAATTGCTTCTTAGTTCTCTACATTTCCTATATCGAATACCTTGCTCTATATCTATGCATTAGTTCCTATTACACCATGAGGCTAAACATTTGGTGTTGTTGCCAAATTAAATCTGGGAAGCATGGTAATGGAAAAGATGGGACTACCTATAAATGACAACAGGGCAACCAATGAAGAAGAAATCACAAAACTTTTTTAAGGGAAGCACACTTTGACAACTGACTTCTATATTTTCCTATGGGCCACCATTGAGACATCTGTACGGAGAGAGGTTGGACAAGAGGAAGTTACAGAGGACTCTATGTGGGATGCATTGAACATCAAATCCTATGGTGGATACGCTTTGGCACCAACTGCCTCGTCTATTGGCGCAGGCATTCCTCGTGCAACAAAACCAAAGGGAAGACAATGACGACAACAGATCCTTCGAAACTTTGGTGAAAGCAATCATCAGGAGGGAGATGACCATGATGCATCTCGAAGGACCAACCCATGAGCTTTAAGCCTTGGGGGTAGCAAAGAACACTTGTAAGTCTATAATGATAAAGGTCGCACAACCCCAACCTACTTGTCTTGTATGGAGACATAAATAAATAAATAGTGTTGTTTGTTTGTTACTTATGATGTTTTCTTGGGATTGATGCCCAATCTATTAAATAAAGATAGAAATAAGAAGGATCCAAAATGATCTCGTACATGCCACACACCATGCCCTAGTTCTTGCACAGCAAGTCGAGCGAGATGAAGGTTCAAACAACTCACCGAAGAGAACCATGGAGGTGTCACAGAGGATGACCACAATGGAACCACAAGAGGTATAGTGACCGAAGCGGAACACGGTTCGCCAAAACACTGACGGGTGAGAAGTACCAAGGGGTTACTCGAAGAGACACAACAAAGGTTAAATTGGTTTGAGGAAACAAGAGAGGAGTTCATAAATTTGTCTCATACACCACGGGTGGAGGACTGAAGCAGGAGTGAAGAGGGACCCAGCACGGCTAGGGGTATCTCAAACACTATATTTGTTCCTCACACATCGAACGAGCGAGTACAATTTGGAAACCGAAACCTTTTTCAAAGTACCACACCACAGTACAACATGGCTGTGCAAGCGCATACACAGACACTGCACGGAGCACAACCAACACAACCGATAGTACAACTAGTGGTACAGCAAGTATCACAACCATAGTTTAAAAACACTGTGAAATATCGTAAAAATCGCGAAATATCGCGAGCTCGGTGTGTAGACGAATTAAACAAGCCATATATCGGCACTGATATTTTCCCAAAAACATGGCATTTTTTTTACTTTAAATCATGCATAAAACAAAAAATTGCCCCTAAATATCGTTGACTACATGGTCAACTCGAAATAGATTAGGTTGAACTTGAAGTTGTTGCCGCGGGTGAGGAAAAACAACTCAAATCACTAGAGAGGAAAAACGACCCCAGAGAGGAAAAGTAGCCGCTAACGCCACACCAAGACTCAAGATGCCACTCAAATTCGATAGCAAGGACTAAGAAACAATTGCCAAGAATCTTCTGCATAGGTAGGGATTATCTTTTTAGGAATCTTAGGAATTTGCAGTTCAATGTATCTTTTAATAAGATTGTAATATAAAGTTTGGGAATATATTTTAGAAATTTTATTAAAATAAATGTAAATATAAATTGTGATTCTTATGTAAATGTGCTTAAATAAAATGGTTTGTAAAATACAAATATATTTATTAATACATTTACTAATATATTTTAGTATCTTTGCAAATTATAGAAATTGTAAATGTATTTATATACAGAAATTATATGTAAATGTATCATTAATTTAGTATTTGATAGGTTCATAATTTAGTATTTTAATACTATTGTATAATACTAATTTTATTTAATACAAAATGAATTAATTATCATTATTATTTTGATTCATCAAATAAATTTTATGTAGATCATGACAAATGTATTTACTAATTATATGAAAATAAAATACAAATAAAAAACAAACTAATTGATTTAAAATAAAATAAAATACTAAATTACTAATAATGAATTTAACTCAAACCTTGATTAATATATGATGCAAATCTCAATTAGTATATGTTCTACAAATTTGGTGTTATATGTTTGTGGTTTCTAAGAATATTTTTAGAAATTATATATTTTCAAATGTTTGATAGAAGTGTCAATTTATTGCTGTTTTTTTTGACAAGTTTTTGCCAATTCCGAGTTTTTCAAAATTTTTGGGCTGATCGAGGTATTGCCGATACCAAGCTTTTAATCTATGATCACAACCGGTAGCCATTGCAGCGAACAAGCAAAAATTACCCAAATTTATGGGGCAGGCAAAAGAGGACCCAATCCATCATTGTGGGATGTGCGAAACCATTTGGACGATGAATGGGGTTACTGACCTGTTGGTAACAATTTGTCTTCCTTAATTTCAATGGCTTATACCTCGACTCTTAATGTGCCCAATGGTAAATGGTAAACAAAGAAGCTAACAATCAAATCTGTCAGTGTAGTAATCTATCAAAGGCCCCTGAATTGAAAGGTACAACTCCCTTGAAATGCTAGATTTGCAATGAATTTGTTTTAAGTTTTTGGGGTATGCTCTTAACCAGAGAGCAAAAGAGGCATAACCAAATTGCTTAAACCTTCAAACAACCTAGTCAACTTTCAAATCTAACTCCTAAAATGCAATCTATTCTATCTTAGATGGAAGATTGAAAACATACAAGACTACCTATTACAGCATGAGAGGAGAAAGAGTGATTACTTTAGCAATGCTTGGATTGCTAGAATATTGAAATGTGACAATACCCAGATTGTCCCCTTTTCAGGTACGTCATTAATCAAATCTTGAGCTTCTCATACAAACTGTAAAACACATGAACTAATGTGTACAGTATAGGGGAATAAAATACTGAAGAAAGTAAAGCTTACAATCCACTGAGATGAAAGAAATAAAACCAAGTCTATTTGCAATATTTCAATTTTCATTTACAGCATATTCATTCCAAGTACTATACCACAACAAAATTAAATGTAGACTTAGAGTTGCACATGATAGTCCCAACTACAGGGGTTCGCCCACAAAATAATTTCCCAATCTTATTTATTTCACAAAAAGTTACGTATATAGGCCTTTCCAGAAGAGCCAATTACATTCGATGATTACATTGCAGAGAATCTTCAAACAAAGGGAGCTAAAAATAGGACCTGACTGGTCATTGTCTGTTACAGAGTTTAAGCCTACTGCCAAAAATGATTTCAAAAGAGAAACTAAGAAAAGAAGAGAAAGAATGACAGTTGTCAAATAGAATATCAGAGCATCAAACTTTCTTTGGGGTCACGGCCTTAGCTCTATATGCTTTCATTGCATCCGTTTATTTATCCAATTTGTCAACACCTGGGATTGTGATGTTATCAGCTCGAATCATCCAGTAGTCATGCATCTCTGTCAGTTCTTCCACTCTAGTGACCTTTGATTGGAACTTTTCAATGCTTGTCTTACGATGGAATTTGCTGCTAAAAGCTCCTAGATCTTTGACACTTGGAGGTTAACTGGATCAATGGCTTGATTGACAAATGCTAGGAATTTGGGTTTCACTCGCTCAATGTCCACCAATTGATCGTTACTGGATACATATGATTCTGTATACAACACCTTCAAGTATTCAAAAATCTTTTCAATGACTTTCTACACTAAATCATGCACATCCTTAAGCTCATTTGCTGATCTTATGGAGCTTTCCACTATGAACTCCAATGAGTGCTTCCAATGAAGCAATGGTTCTTGACCTGTTTTGAGGATCCCATGGGTCATGGCGACGTTAGTCTTCATATCTATCACCTCTTGCAACAAGGCCAATTGCTCTATCAGTTTATCTGACGCTTTGTGCATGGTAGTTTCATGACTAGACACGGCTTCCCTCAACTAGTCAGTATCTAACAGTAGATTTCCAAGATTCTCAATGAGGGAGACCTTGAGCCTTCATTTGATCATGAGTGACCGAATTGCCTTTCCTGTTGTAGCTTTAAAAGCAAGTTCTTGTTCTCTTCTACACTTTGATCAAATGTACTCACAGAAGTGCTCCCAAGTGCAGCTCTGGTGTAGGCCATTAGTTCTTTATTCGAAGCCTTGAGTACCTCTTTCTCTGCCCTTACTTCTTCCAGTTTGTCCGCTATCTTTTCATTGGTTGATATCCATATATTAACCATGGAATCACCCATGGGAATACCAATGTCAACCATTCTGATCTGAAAGTCATTGGTAGTGAACTCATGGAACTTGCCCTCTTTCTGAGGTTCTGCTATCCCCATCGACATATGACCAATAGAGGGATCAATGGCCAATGTTGCTACAGACTTCTGCTTCTTCATCTTCTTTGATTGTGGTTGAGAAGAAGTAGCTCGCATGATGAGGTCCTTGGATGGGGCAGCTTCCTCATATCTTCGCTTTTCTCGATCAATGGTCTCTTCCTACCATAACTCAATTGAGAGGACATTGATCGCTGACTGAAGAGTTGTACGATCGACATGCTTCCTTGCCACTAAGGGCGTTTGCTTGCTCTAATTTTGCAGTGGGGAAAGCAGTCACTTTAGTAACTGAGATGGCCAAGGTATCATCATGATGGGATGCATCTTGCTCTTGACCACATGGGATTGGTGTCACCATCAAGATTGAGGACTTGGATAGGGGAGGAAGGCTTGGCCACTAATTTCTCTTGCTCCTACTCTTTATCCTTCCCCTTATCCCCAACTTTTCCTATGTCTAGGAGAGGTCCTCCTCCACAAGTAGGGGTTATATGGATATTCTTCTCCGGAGGTTGATCTCCACTATGACCGATGGACTGGGTTGGGCCTGCTGATGTTGAAGTGGCAGCGGTGGTGGAGGTAGTTGTAGTTGACTAGCAGCTCTAGATGCTACTCTACTAGTAGAGCCTATACTTCTTGTTCTTTTCTTTCTCGCCCTGGTCCACTCCACCCATTTATTCATCCTTTTAATGATCACATGCATTAGGACCTCCATTGTATCAATGATAGGACCTTCAGGCGGGGTTAACACAATGGGAGTTCCCTTGATCTACTTTAAGGACGAGGGATGCATATAGGAGCCATCATCTGCAATATCAGAAACATCCACAGAGTCATTATATAACATAGTTTCATCAATTGTTAGCCTGGCCCAATACCTCTCCCTAGTTTGGTATTCGTTATGACATCCAGCCCAATAATCTTCAATGTCTGGAACATGTCTATGAGCATATCCCAGTTTCAAATGATCTCTCACGAAATTCACCAAATCATACTAAGGCCTGAGTACCTCATAATCAACCAGTTTGATCTTGCTCTCAAAACTTTTAACTAGATTCTGGGCATCGGATCTAGAAGCATAGGAATAGGGTCCAACAAATATTGGGAAGGAAATTCCAGCTATTTATTTTACATTAGAACACAAGGTGTTCACTTCTAGTATTTGTCGACATAATTCAACAAGAACAACCTTGTACTCAGGGTACCTACCGTTTTCGGGAAACCCATCAAAAGAACCATTTCGTAGGTAGGAGAAACTAGGGAATTGGATGGAGCATCCAAAATGGGCTATAGCTGAAATAGCTTCTAGTGAAAAGCTTTGCTCAAGGCAGCCTTGCAATTCCTGGCACAATCTCATAGTGAAGGCATCATTGCAGCTGAAGGTGAGGGTAGAACTCATACACCCTCATACTCTCATCACAGTCTTTGATTCTGGGAAGACCCGAGCACAAGTGATGTGTGGCTAAGGTATATATTAAATATGAGAACATATAGAAATGCTTAAATGCCTTAGCTAAATTTAACCACGAGGCAAGCTCATCACATATGATTTCGGCCCAGTCGATCAGCAGTCCTTCGGCAGATATGGCTAGCACCAAGCAAATGAGATAAGCTCAATGAAATTCAGAATTTCTTACTTTCCTTTCAATCTTAGCAATAGTGCTAGGATGTCGACAATTTCTCTTTTCAAATTGGTTTTGAAAAGGGTTTTCGGCATTTTGCTCTTTTTTGAACGAGGTGTTTGGAACCAGATTCTCTACATATCCTCTCTTCTCAAAGTATTCTTTTCGTTGAACATAGATGCAAAGGACCCGAAATCAATATCGCAGTATTCCTTCTTCACTGGCACACCGAATGCAAATTGCATCAAGGCCTTATTTATCGAGAGAAGGATAGACTGATCAGGAAGGAGGATTTGCTTTGTTTCAGGATTATATCTCTCAATACACTCTCTTACTAATTTTGGAGCCTGCACAACCATGGGAAATCTAGTGGCTTCCACCAATCCGCTTTCCTTCAATTTTTGGGTGATTGGGTGGACGGGTTGAGAATTAAGCCTTCGGTGGAGATCACCTAAGTCATAGAATTTGAATGAAGTATCGGCGAGATCTTTCAATTCACTTTCCAAGCCTAGGAATCAACCGTAACCTGCTGCTCTAATTGCCATTTTCCTATAATTTCAAAGAGGGGGGACAACTACTTGATAAATAGTCGTTAAAACAATGAGGAAGCAAGTTTGAGGCAAATCCGATCAAATAGATGCAGAAATCTTAACGTTAGCGCCACACGAATGAAATTAAACACAACCAACAATCATAACGATAGGATTTGCAATAAATTTGATGATTAACAGCTATTTAAAACTTTTCGTTTCTATGCATGTAAGGATCCATGAACCCGGAAAACATATTACTCTCTCAAAGTCATATCGTTGCGTGAAAAGCCGCTTAACGAACCAAGGGATTTTAGTTTTAGTGGAAATTCCCTCATTTGCTTCAGAATCTAGAACAAGGATTCACACAATAAGTCTTTATATGGGATGCGTTGAAAAAAAATTCCAAAAGAAGTTCAAATTACTACGAGACGACAATGAGATACTAATGAAAATCTAAAGTACCAAATAAGGGAAAAGCGAGTTTGTTAGATCCTACGGACAACGATTTAAGGAATTACTTGGGAAGCTGGAGTGTGCACCAACAAACGAACTCAAGAAGCGGTGGTTCATCGAGGGACTCAGAACATCTCCCCATAGAAAGATGAAGATTATACCTCCTACTTCGTACGAGAACTTCTACAACCATGCCATGGACTTGGAAAGTGAGTACAAGACCTCCAAGAAGGTCAACAAGTAATCATTAGATAATGAGTCCTCTAAAGGAAGCAATGATAAAGACTCAAGTAAAAATGTACATGCCCTACAAAAGGACCTTCAATGAATGATTAAAGAATTGAAGGAAACAAAAGGAGGGTCAAGCAAAAATGAGGAAGGCAAAGTATGGTGTACAGACTATAAAGAAATCGGACACACAAAGGGTCCTCCTAAGAAGACTTTATGTGACATCTACTAGATTATGGGGCATTCCACTAAAGAATGTCCCTACAATACGAAGGTCAGAATCCAACAAGTATTGTTCACACAAGAGCAACCCTCCATGTCTGGGAAGTGTGCCCAAAAAAATAACGATAATGTCACTTCTACAGCTACAAAAATAATTGACGAGGAGGTGGAGGAACAACAAGAATAATTGTACCTGCATCCACTATAATGTGAAAGGGAGACTGATGATAAAATGGTGAAACTATAATCAATGGGGACACTTTGCCTAGGATTGCCAAACGGAAGAGACCCCACAGAAGTTGTGTAGGTAGTGTGGACCTAGCGACCATGAAGACACCAATTGCCTAAAGCTTGGCATCAACCTTGTTGACGTTTAAGGGAGAAACGAGAAAGATATTCTGGCTTTGAGAGAGCTATGAGAATGAATGCTGATCAGGCATTCATTACATAAATCACACATTGTATTATATATTTGTATTGACATAGGAATGAGAACATACAATACTAGCATACAAGGGTCTAATTTCTAATTCTCTAATGCAAAGAAGAGCATACCTTGTTTGGGACTTACAACATGGCACACTTGCAAACTGACTATAAACTTGATGTGAGGATAGGCTCTTGCCTCTTTATATAGAGGGAGTGGACCCTACACAACTCAATCAAGTTTATTACATTTTGAGATCCGTCCATACGAGCCTAACACCTAGCTTGCTTCTAGAAACCTTATCACAAAGGAGTCTCGCACAATTGTCTCAAAGTTGGTATCAGAGCCAAGTTTGCGAGTATCTAGATGAGCAAATTGATGCAGATTATGAAGCTCTATTGTATCCTCTTAAGGTTGTTTTGGTCCATATTGCTCAAAGAGAAACCTCTTAATTGGATTAGACACATAAGAATGGAAGGTTAAAGTATGCAAATAACTGTAATCAGTAATTACAACCAATCAAGAGAAGACGACCATGAGGATAGACCACCTGAAAAATAGTTCTGTAAAGGATATATAATCCTTAACCATCTCTCTTGGTGAGGAATATGAGTACTACTAAGGATTTGTGTTGGCCATTCAAAAGTTGTTGCATTGGTAACAGTGTGATGGAGATAGGATATGATTTCTTCATTTGTAGGTTGACATGGATATCTCCGAATAATTGATTCAGTCAAGCTCTGTCGAGAAGCTTTGAAGTGATTTTCCCTTTGTTCTTGATATACCTATTGAGTGAGAGTTTCAAGATTTTCTTGTTAGAGAATATTACTGGCAAAATTATATTTTCTTTCCATGATCATTCTGACATGATGTTGAGACTGTGCTCGTGTAAATTCTTCAACAAGAACTCTTTTTCTTTCTTCATACAGATCTTCTACCCATTCTATCCATGGAGATCGATCAGTTGAGTCTCTAAATAACCAATTAAAATTGTGCAAAATATCTTCCTGTGATTGTTCTTGTTCCAGGAAGAGATCAAGTTGACGAACAACTTCTCTAGTTCCTTCTCCTTGTTCTATCTGATTTAAACTTCTAACATGAAGATGTTGCTTGTGTTGTTCCACAAATTCCAATTTACGTTATTGTTGGATCACCCTTCTTTGACACCAATATTCTGCAATAAAATGTGGAAGTTCCCATAAATTTTGATGCATATGTTGGAGAATATCTAATTGAGTAAATTTTGTACTACTTCTAAGATGAGGTAGCAATACTTCTGCACCATTTTCATGTTCAACAATTTGATTTAGACTTTGAACAACATGTTCTGGTTGACAACCTTCTCTACTCAAGAAATTTGCTAAGACCTTTTTTGCTCCTTCAAGATGTTCAGTTTCAAAATCAAAGTAATTCAAGAATTGTGGCAGTCTTCCTATGGTGGTAGTTGATGTCGCTAAGGAAGGATGCCTTTCAAATGAGACACTGGTTGAGGTTGGGGTACAAATAGCAGAGGAAGAGCTAGGACATGTCTTGATACTCTTATAGCTGCGGTAGATAGAGGCAAGCGCATTGCACAAGGTGTACTTGTGGCACAGTGTGAGAAGGCTAGGGAGAGAGCTAGGGTAGCTACAAGGAGATCTTGAAAGGAGATGGCTACCCAACTAGCCACTCAGCAGGTGGCTTGGGCTAAGGAGCACGCAACACTCATGGCACAGTTAGAGGTAGCCTCACAGGGTAAGAGTTTGGTGGAGACGCAACTAACAGTTGTTACACAAAAAAAGTGTCTAATAGAGGCAAAATTGGCAGTTGTTACACAAAAGTGTCTGGTAAAGACACAGTTGACAGCAACTACACAGGAGAAGTGTGTTGTAGCAACTTAGTTTGTTCAAGCCAAAGAAGTATGCGACAGAAAGGAGGGAAATGCAAGATGTTACCCTTATGCTAAAGGAGGTAGTCAAGGTAAACTCCCAAAACAAGGCGGATTTGGGCATCTGGACCCAACAAGTGTACTGGCTTCAAAAGATGTCACCATCTTCTGCATCCCAACTAGCTCCAAGGACACTTCCTATGCCCTCTTCTTCTTTTTAGTCTCATGTTTGTTAGTTGTATCATTCCCATTTTGTGTTTCCATTTAGGACATTTTGGATGTTGTCATACGAAGACAACTTTCTTTTTTGGGGGGGATGATGTTGTCAGGAAACTTGGGTAGTTAGGCAGTTTGACATAACCGAGGCAGCTACACGAGTGCGACAGTTTGCCTCACACCTACTCAGACACTATATGTATGAACCATCTTCATAAGCAAAGGCATGTTGTGTATTGGGAATGTAACCTTGTGTTCGGTGATTAATGAATATATGAATAGCTTCTGAGTTCTCTACATTTCCTATATTAAATACCTTACTATGTATCTATACATTAGTTCATGTTATCCCACAAGGATAAACAAACCAAAGGCATATCCATGCTCAGTTATAGGCTAGTTTCAGACCATAATATCAGACTATAGACTATATTTTGACCCTTTGAGGAGGTTTGTCATCGTTCCTAGAAGATCTATGGATGCTTTGATGATTTTTGCAAAGCCTTTGATAATGTTTCAAGGACAGCCTTCTTTTAAAAAGTTCATGACATTAGTATCTTTGAGACCCTTTTGACTGCAATTATGAAACCTTATGAAAGAGTCCTTGGTCATCTTAAGACTACGTACAAATTATTTGCATTCATCAAGAGCACAATTGGTGTTAAGCAAGGCTTCCCCCTATCCCCTACCTTGTTCAATATTTACATTGATGAGTTGGAAGGCTTCCTACAGGAGTACTCTCATGAGGAGGATGGTTGCCATCTCCACCAAAATCTGATTTCTATTTTATCATTTACTAATGATGTTCTTTAGGCTTCTTCTCCTAATGGTTTACAAAAATAACTGGATAGCCTTGAGGTTTTTTGTGGCTAAAGGAAGTTGATTGTAAACCTAGGGAAGATTAAGATGATGGTCTTCAATTGGCCTCAAGACTTCTCACCTCCACTTTTTGTTTAGGGGAGTTGAGGTTGAGATTTCTTCTTCATGCATATACCTGCTGGTTAAGTTCTTCCACCGCCCCTTTAGTTTGAGACCTGCCCTCTAGCTGTGTATCAACAAGGGTTATGGATCTTTGGTCCTTACTAAGAGATAGTGCTTGTTTACCATACAGGGTAAAAGGATAATTAACACATGTAGTATAGCATGATATAATGCAGAACAGATACTTTATTCATATACGCAATATGCTTATTACCATAACTCCAATGATTACAATCCGAATACAATGATAACAACGACGATTCCAAGTCCATTTCGAACGATGTACATATACCTTCCCGAAGCGGTGACTCAAGCGTCACGCGCCCGTTCGAATACTATTCTACCCATCGGCTACACTATAGATTTTATCCACAACATCATCCCCCCAAAAGAAAAGTTGTCTCCGGATGACAATTACAAATATCCAAGACAGATTAACAAAATAGAATACACTAACTGTGACTAACAGGATAGATCTTTTTCCGTTACATCACATTCACATTTCTCCCATGCCTGCACCAAACTGGTCTCCAAAACACGTTGCATCTGAAACTTTCGCTAACACAATACTGTCACCTTAGCCATGCTGACCTTGATAGCCACCCATGCCACCTTCTCTACTTCCAACTCCTGTGTACACTGAGCCAAGTGTCACTCTACTGCCTTCAACTGGATGATCAGCTCCTCCCGAGCTCTCTATGCATCCACCAAAACAGCCCTACGCTAAACACCTACTCCAAGTGCCACCTCTGACACACAGACACTCCATGCCTGCAGTAGCTCCTGGTCTCATCAACTGGTTACACTTCCCATAACTGATAACTGTACTGACTGGGGGTCTAGGAGCCATCACCCCTAGCAGGGTCAAGGGGCAACGCCCCCGCAACCAAGACCAAATTAGCACTCTCAAACCCACACAAAACTCCATGGAACACATTATTTTTGTGATTTTCTTCCGATTCCATACTCTTTCAACCAACCTCTTATGTTTTCTTCATTGCCTGTTTATGTCTATCCCTCTGGTACCATACATTTTCCATTATGAACATTTTTGATTTGTCATCTTTTTTTTTTTACGACTCCTATTTTCTAAAGAATACAGCTCCTTCCTCTTGAATGCTCTAGTACGGCCTCTATTATTACTATACCTCTACCAATGCGACTTCTTTGATCCCTTTTGTTATATCACAACCTAACTCCGTACACTGTACAGCCACCTGATGCAGTGCTTCTGTAGTGTATGTGTTCTCCTTTGTCCGTACGTCTTAATCACTTCCTGGTGAATACTGATCTACAATGTTTGGCCAGGTATCTTTTATGCTGGCTTTTCCCTGCTGCTGTATAGTCCTTTACTCACAACCATACGACCTTCTTAATTGACTGGGTGTATTCGTACAGCCATACTTTAGCGCTTAAATATCTTCTCCCTATTTGTCCGTACAGACCGTACAACATATGGTGTTACTCTATCCAACCATGATTTTTCCAAGCTGTATGGTATTCCCTTGTCTGTACGGTATATTGTTGTTCCCACAATCTGCTTCCTACTCTAGGTCATACAATATTTGCTTTAAACTCGTATGGTGTTCTTTGGACCCATAGACCGTACGGCCATTAATGTTTCTCTTATTGTTTGTACAGTCATTAGTATTTATAATGCTTTTATGTTTGCTATTTCTCACCGTACGATGTTATACTCCCATCTAGTTCTATATGGCCGTATCGTACGATAGTGGATTTGTGCTTGGCTCCTCTTTCCCCAAGCCGTACGATTAATGATTTTCCCATCGAGTGGCCATTCGTGAAGAATTTATGCTTCCTCTGAGCCGTACGTCCCAATATTTCTCCCTTTCGTGGCCGTATAGTTCCTTAATTGATTATAATCTCATTCTTCATTTATTACTTCCTTTATTCCCTAATCCAATCTCTTATTACTTTGTACCCGCACTCAAAATTTATGTTACTCTATATTTTATCTACATTTACTTATCTTGCATATATACATTATTTACAATCGTTCTTCTTTCTCAATTGTTCGTTGGCAGGAGAACATTTCTTTCATGATATATTTTTAACTTTGACCCGTTCACCGCGTCTGCTACTTCTTTCCCGTCCAACGTCCATAACTTTATTGCCCCGTTATTGCCAACTTCTCATATCGTATACTGTCCTACCCATTTAACTTTGAACTTTCCAGGTCTGATTTCATTCCATCCATTATACTTCAACACTAACTAGCTCAGTTGAAACTTATTTAATTTTAAGTGCTTATCATACCATGCCTTCCGTCTGTTTTGTGTAACCTTTGTGACCCATACCATGAATTCCGTTAGCTGCCACTCCTTGCCGTCAATAACTATATTTTTTATTCTAGACCCTTCACTCCGTACAACTGTAATTTTTATTAAGCCCTTCCTCTTTGTTTCTTGTGCAGCAGTACAATTTGTTTTCCTTGTTGTCGGCACCTTTCTACTATATCCGTGGTGTGGCATAACATTTTATATCCACGTGGTTCATTCATAGTGTACCATATAATGGAATCTTTCCTTTTTCTAGGTTCATACAGTATGTTCCTCCCTTCAGCTTCAGCCGTAACCTCCTTTCCTTCTTTTGCTTCCCTATATTCCTTCGGACATTCATTTTCCTCTTCTTTTTCACCTTCGCCGACCCTTAACATATTATAGCTTGGAATGAGCTCGTAATCCTCCATCTGCCAATGGAATAGGCCATTCACTGAGTCTAGGTCATCATCATTCGACCCTCCTAATCTCAATACCCCTTCTTCATCTGGTTCCATTCTCTTTTTTCCTTCGTCATCACTCTCGCCTTCTGAGTTTGACAACACTACCTCTTCCCCTACCATTTGTGTATGCAAGTCAATTATAAATCTTCTGCCTTCGTGCTCCATTGATAGGGTGTTCCATTTCCAATCATGTTTTACCTTTGCTTGCACCAACTGGCCCCGTCCAAGGATGGTGTCGTATGGCATCGTATCCTCTTCTCTTCAATGGGATGACCACAAAATCTAGTAGAAATGGTTGCGTCCCAATCGTTACCGGCTGTGCCATCAAAGTTCCCAAGGGTTTTATCCCATGCTGATCTGCCGTGAGTAACTGGAAAGTAGGCGGCCACAGTGTGGGTTGTCCTAGCTTTTTCCAAATATCTTCCAGTAGCACGTTCACACCCAATCCTCCATCTACAATTGTATCTGTCAGCACGGTGCCCAAAATGCCCATCTCCACTACTGTCGAATGCCTTCCTGTCATAAGTGCCAGTAGCATCGGGTCTGCTGTCGTTGTTTCATTACTTTCCCTTCCTGTTTCCTCCGTCACTCTCGGGGGCAGTGTCATATTCATAATAGTCGTTCGCAACTATGGCATCGTGAGGTCATTTAATTTAATAAGAACTTTTGTTTACATTATCTGCTTCATCATGTTTTGTTCCGCCAAGTTCCTTTTTGAAGTTTCGGTAGTGTCTTTGACTTGTGATTTTATCTACCTTTCTATCTCTGTTCGCACTTTTTGTAGCCTCTCCTCTTCTTCTGCATCTAGGTATTTTGCTTTCTTCGCCTGCTCCCATGTGACCTCCAGGACCTTCTCATCACATGTTTCAATGCTTAATAGATTTACGCCTTGCTTTGGGCATTTTGAATCTTCGTTGTCCCCCGGACCACACCATCTGCATAGTAGCTGTGGCGTCTCCTTCGTAGTACAGTCTAGCAAAGTGGACACAGAGGTTGCACACACGGCACTGAATCATCGGCCGTCCACTCACGTCATACTGTGTTCGACTCCGGCCTCCATTATTACTATTGTTGTTATTGCCACCCCTTCTACATCTATTATTGTTGCAATATCCTCTCGAAGTTGCATCGTTGTTTGTTTTATTTCAGGTGGATACTTCCTGCGTTAGTAACACCTGCTGGTGTCCTTTTGATTTAATGTTAAATGGGCACTCCTTTAGGGAATGTCCCGCAACCTAGCAAACGTCACAAAACTGTTTCTTCGCGCATGAGCCCTTTGTATGGCCATCCTCTTTATAGTCTGTGAACCACAGTTCTCCCTTCACTATGTCTAGATCCTTTTTCAAATTCTTAAATTCTTTTATCATTTTGAGCATATCTTTTTGTAATGCTTGAAACTTCTTGTTTGATTCCTTGTCACTACTACTACTTTCAGAGGATGAATCGTTTGAATCCGACGACTTATGCTTTTTCTTCTTACTTGTCTTTTGTTCACTTTCCAAATCCATCACGTGATTATACGCATCAGCATACGACGCAGGTGGCGCAATCTTCATCTTCTTTTTCAGAGCCTGCTATAGCCCCTCCATAAACCATCATTTCTTCAATCCATCCGCCGGTTGACTTTCCATCTTCCCAACCAGCTCTTTCAACCGTCTGGCATAGGCTCAAATTGTTTCATTCTTTCCTTGCTTGGTGTTGTATATTTGTGCTACAATTTCATTATCATCTCGTAGCAGTTGGAACTCAACTATGAACTCCTTTCTGATCTCCACCCATGTAGTCAATTTTTGAGGGTTAGCGTCCGAAAACCAATCACTTGCCACACCCCATAGGGTTGTTGGGAACTATCTGACCCAATCATCCTCGTTCCTCACGCCATTTGCTGTACCTATGGTTTCACACATCTTGCAATGTCTGATTGGATCTGTCGTACCATCACCATTAAACTTCGGTAATTTCTATTTGGGCCCTACAATCGCTACTTGCTTTTGATTCTGAGGTACCTGTTGTGTACCCGCACTATTCAAAGTACCTGCATTGTTCTGAGTACTCTCGCTGTTTTGAGCACCCGCACTATTTTGAGCGCTTGCACTATCCTAAGCACCCGTGCTGTTATGCACAACACCTGCGCTATTCTGTATAACTGCACTGCTTCGGACAATCGTTTGAGTGCCTGCACTGTCTTAACCACCCGCGTTGTTCTATATAACTGCGCTGCTTTGGACAATCATCCTACTTCCAACAACCGCGTTACTTGGTGAGAAAAGATCTTCCTCAAGCGAAGTTGTTCAATTCTCTTCTTGTATCCTTTCGTCAGGTGTATCGAGAACGAAGAGTTCACTCCACACTCGTGCTCCCTCGACACTTCGAGCCATGTGAGTTGCTTCCCTTCTGTTCAGCTGCTCTACCCTCGGCGTATACAGGTTAATGAACTCCTCCCTTGTTTCTTCCACCAAATTCAATCGTTGTCGAGTCTCCTCCAGCAATTCCTCGGTACTCCTTAGCATACTAGGTGAGTGCACTCCCTCCGTCTGTGCCCCTTCACCCCCTCGGTGTCTATCGGCAATCTGCTGAAGCTTCTATCTGCACTCTACCTAGTATGCTAAAATTAAAACTTCTTGTGCTGTATGTATTTCATCCTTGTCTTTTACCTTGTTCCTATCCTTGTTAAGCAACAGTGCCAAATGTTTACCATACAGGGTAAAAGGATAATTAACACATGTAGTATAGCATGATATAACGCAGAACAGATACTTTATTCATATATGCAATATGCTTATGACCATAACTCCAATGATTACAATCCGAATACAATGATTACAACGATGATTACAAAATCCATCCCAAAGGTGTACATATAGCTTCCCGAAGGGGTGACTCAAGCGTCACGCGCCCGTTCGGATACTATTCTACCCATCGGCTACACTACAGATTTTACCGACAACAGTGCTTCCAACACCACATCCAAGTTGACACTTATGGACACTTTGATTAGGCCTACTATTCATTATGGTTATGTGATTTGATGGCCTTCCTTGTTTGGGTCTAGTTGCGCTTAGGTGAAATGGGTTCAAATAATCTTTTTTGGCAAGTCATCAAATGCAAGAAACCCATGCCTCATAATATTATTCTTGTGGAGTTTGAGGCTCATCCCTTCAGTCTTGGGGCCATCTTTGATCTTATTTGGTTCTACCATCATCTACGGGGTTTCGCTAACTCTAGGGAGGGATGTCATAGATAACCCTGACTCGCTTACTACTTCTCTGAGTCTATTGCTACTTTTGTCTCTTCGGGTCGGACCCATAGTTGGTTTGTTGAGTGTCAGCGCTTCTAGGGTTTATAGGAAATTAGATAGATCATCTCCCTCCCTACCAACACTCCCTTGATGCTCCTAACTATTTCATCCAATCCTGACAAGAGTTGAACAAGTGTACCAAAACCAATATTTCAAGTGATTCATTAACACTACTTAGGTTAGCCCCCATGGGGGTCTTTGCCCAAAAAATGGTGTTCTATGGTAAGCACTTTTTGCAACTTAAAGATAGACTTGTTGTCCAACCTTCTTAGTTATCTAACCACCGGGCACATTCCCTCTTGAACTTGCTTGGTTCTTTCAAAGTGCGTTCTCATTGGCTGCACATCAAGATTGACCATCAACTAGCTAGAGAGAGGACTTGCTAGTATGGGTGAGGCAAAGAATGAAGAGCACTCCATTTTCCACTCCCCTATCTACTTTGAGATCATAGGTAGATTTTACTATCTTTTTAGAGTAGTTCAATCCCTCTATGTTTTTTAGATTCACAAACCAAAGGTGCCTTGCTTCTTATACTCACGAGGTCGTTAGGCTCTAAGATCGCTCACTTTAGCATTAGCATCAACACCATGATACCATGTCGTCCTGCCAACTTATTACCTTCTTTTCTAGGATTGACTTAGCGCGTGGGACCAAGCACCAACTTCCCCACCCCCCATTCTCGACTTGAGAAACCACAGAAGATATCTCTTCAGCAATAATTTTCTACCCCCCCTCCCCACCCCATAGTTGGTTTGTTGAGTGTCAACGCTTCTAGGGTCTATAGGAAATTAGATAGATCATCTCCCTCCCTACCAATACTCCCTTGACGCTCCTAACTATTTCATCCAATCTCGACAAGAGTTGAACAAGTGTACCAAAACCAATATTACAAGTGATTCATTAACACTACTTAGGTTAGCCTCCATGGGGGTCTTTGCCCAAAACATGGCGTTCTATGCTAAGCACTTTTTGTAGCTTAAAGATAGACTCATTGTCCAACCTTCTTAGTTATCTAACCACCGGGCACATTCCCTCTTGAACCCGTTTGGTTCTTTCAAAGTGCATTCTCATTGGTTGCACGTCAAGATTGACCATCAACTAGCCAAAGAGAGGACTTGCTAGTATGGGTGAGGCAAAGAATGAAGAGCACTCCATTTTTCATTTCCCTATCTATTTTGAGATCATAGGTAGATTTTTACATCATTTTAGAGTAGTTCAATCCCTCTATGTTTTTTAGATTCACAAACCAAAGGTGCCTTGCTTTTTACACTCACAAGGTCGTCAGGCTCTAAGATCGCTCACTTCAGCATCAGCATCAACACCATCATACCATGTCGTCCTGCCAACTTATTACCTTCTTTTCTAGGATTGACTCAACACATGGGACCGAGCACCAACTTCCCCACCCCCCATTCTCGACTTGTGAAACCACAGAAGAAATCTCTTCAGCAATAATTTTCTGCCCCCCTGCCCACCCCACCCCCCCAAGAAGCCTTGGAAGTCGTCTAGAGCCCCTGGTAGTCCTATGGCTTATCATTCAGTTTTGAGGTTCTTCATGACTATGCAGATTTTATAGTAAGGGTTGGGGCACTCCATTCCCCCCAACACCCTCCCCCCGCCCCCCCAGTTTGTTTTTTGTTTCTTTTCTTCAGGCACCATTTGGTGTCCCTGCTCTGGGCCAGCCCTTTCTCTTGTTTTCGGCAGTCCCTTGGACTCACTTTGTTCTCGTTTGTTGGACAATAAAAGATTTATCTTATCTTAGACATCTGCATACCAAATAGGAATCTACATAGAAAATATAAATTTGCATACCAGAAATGGGTCTGTATGTCAATCATGGCTTTCTTAGTGAATGCATGGTAGTTGTAACATCCTAGCCTACCATCACTGAATTCAATCTATACTTGCACAGAAGTTGCCTAATCTGTGATGTAATACTGAATCACTGCTTAATCTGCAATGATAAACCTGACAGTTCAGTTGTACTATGAATTTCATAAATAACAAATGATCCTTTGGGTGGGCAAAACCAGATAAATATATGAATGTGGCAGCATGTCATCCATAAGAATGTTGTACTGTTTCACCTGAATTATTGGACAAAACAGTAATCAGAGAAGTTATAAAACAAGGAATTATAGACTTAACAACAATTTGGTAAGGGATCCATTTCCTATCCTAGGAAGGGAAAACAAATAGAATAAAATAATGGCAATCATGCTTCAATGATTTATAACAGCTGACAACTATTAGGAAGGGACGCTCAATGGTTTGGTCATGAAACATATAGAACCATGTATATTTTGCACATGCTAGTGAGTCACCGCTCTTAAGGTCATTGGACCATTATTACGTTAATGGACTAAGTATAAGAAAGGTCATAGAGACCCGAAATAGTCTTAAGGTCTCCATTATACAAGTAAGGAGGTCATACTGACAAAATGAAGAACAAATCTTGAATTTATGAACCTTAGTCAAAGTGGTGCTATACAATAGCATGGTACCATCAGTAAAATGAACTGGAACTACATGTCTAGTCAAGAGGGGTCATTCTCACTGGCGAGGAGTCTAGGGTGTAAGTGACTAAGATTGTTGTATGTTTTAAACACCAAAGACTCCAATGGCAATGATAAGACTGGATCCTGTCTCTTAACCTCTCATGTAGGGCCAAGTAACTTCTGAAAGAAAGTTGTGTGGAAGACCAAAGGTCAATGGATAAATTAAAGATTCAAATTTATCCAAAAAGTATTAAAGCACAATAACTCTCTTCTCATTCAAGTTCATGTTATCTTAGATGTAATTAGTTAATTTTGCTTTTCAATTGTTTACCCTATCATATGAATTAGGTATAAATTGTTAGGATACCCTCGTCTTGTGAATGTAAATTCTTAATAAATATCGTATTTTTTCCTTTTTAAGGTAATTAATTCAGTTATTGAAAGGTTTCATGTTCATGTTAAAAGGAAAACAATTTCATTTTTCCGTTAAAAGTTAGTTAAAGGACAAATTTTATTTTATATGGAATTGTCAGTAAATGCTTACAACTTGTTTTGTTATAATTTGGCATGTTACAATCATGGTCTTACCAATAAGACACAATTCCTATCTAGCATCTAGTAGCACACCAAAGGATGCAATTTTGAGATGGATCCATATCAAGTGACAAGATCAAGGATTGCAAATATCTAGTACCTTCACCAGCATAACACCAAATTATGATCCATTCATTGAGCTCACGTGATCTCAAGCGTGACAATCTTTTGGACACATACCTTACCAACATGTAAATCATGACTTTTCTGTTAATTAATCGGGAATCAACGGCTGTGCTGTTCTTTTCCCAAAAAAATTGATCAATCCTAGTTGAAAATTTGTTTGCAAATATTTGCATTTTAATTGAAAATAAAGCATCAAAAAATGAGATTAATATGGTTTAAAAACAGTGCTAAAAAAGAATGTCAAAAACCTAATACACATAAAACATGTCCATTTCTTACAAAAGCAACAGAGGTAGCAGTTGAAAAGCACAGAGCAAGTTGTGGGTTGACTGAGGCAAAGGTAGCAATCAAAAAGCATGGAATAGTTGCAAAAGGGAGAATTGAGTTCCGCATGTGAAGCAAAGACAAGTATTATACGAAGTGTTACACTCCTCTGCAAGGTCAAGTTTTGCAATTTATAATTTATGGGCACATAAACAAGTATTTTTTAAGCATACCACTGATACTTGTACCTATGCAACATGCACCACCATTCGCATGTATTCAATATATATGTAATTTCATCACAATGCATACATAGTATGATGAAGGTGCTCCCTTATCACAATCACACACAACAAAATAGAGAAATAACAGCAAATTGTAAGAACCAAACACCTGCATGAACAGGGAACTTGCTTTCTATTATCTCCAATGAAATGAAATAACCATATTCAGAAATATAACATACATAGCCATATGGGCATTTTCATTACAATATTTTGCAAGCCAGAGCCACCATATACATTCTCTGAACAGCCCCACATAACCCTACAGGCATTCATTATATAGGGAAATTTTAATGCTCCAAGAAGGTTCTACAAAGTCTAACCTTAAACTTTGAGGTCGACCATCCCTAAGATATTATTAGTTATAGTTTTATATTTTATTTCATTGAAATAGGCCCCAAACAACTTTTGGAACTCAAATGAGTTTTTGAAGGAATTTTATTTTCCCATCTTACGTAGCAAAACCTCCAGATACCATAACTCTCCACATGTTTAACCTGATTGACTCTAATAACCCCATTGTAAAAATCCCCCCTTGGTCTGATATAAGAAAATAAACTTTGACTCGAGGAATTTTCCCAAACAGTTGGTGTACAACCCGGATGCTGTGAATGCTGCTTAGTTTCTGCAATATGGAAATGTTTATTTGGTTTGAGGATGTTTGCCAAGTTTATCAGATTTTCATACAACTAGAAATAACACAACAAACTCTTGCCAAAGAACCAAATTTAATTCTGAAATGGTGACTAAAAGCAGACCTGAACCAATAATATAATGTTCTCAGATTTATTCCAGAACTGCACTCAATACCAATTCAGTGGTGTTAAACATCGCAGACCTGATTATGCCTCCAGTTTATCACTTGGCAATGTGCATACAAGCAAAAGGTATTGTTCACATTGGCTTGTTCTTCAATGGACATATGTTCTGAAGATACCAGTTCTGATACCACTGTAAGAAACCCTGCTGGTTTGATCAGCTAAACTGAACTTCAACTAGCAGTAATTTTGTCAAACAGTTGTCATACAAATGAAGACATTAAGCAAGGTTATTACTGGGTTATACCACTACAATATTTTCCTTATACTTCATTACAACATTGGATCCATTAATCAAACATTTTAACAAATAGTTGGTAGGCACCGACTGTTGTAAGTTAAAGGCAATACTATAGTACAGATTTAATTGGTGTTTCACAACATATAATGGCCGCTCAATAATGGAATTCTGTTATTTCGAAAACTCACTTTTACTTGCAATACAAAGAGACTAAGGAATACTAACGAATATTACATATATACTAGCCAAGGAACGACTACACGTTAGAAGATTACAAATACATGTGTGCCTGCTGTATGACGTGATTACGTTCAGACTACTCACTCACTGAATGCTGCCGACCGTTGGAGAGGTGTTGGTCTGGAAGTTGTCGTGAAGGACCCCTGCTATCCCTTTGGACTTTCCTACTGCTACTGCCAGTTCATATAAGACTTTCCTGTTACTTCCTACCGTCCATTACCTCTTCTCTGAGGGAGTTCCGTATTGTGCAACTGTTATGGGACATGAGTATGATGCCACTGCTGTTCCCAGTCCCCACGTCAACCTCTGCTATGAATAATGCTAGGGAAAAACCAACTGTGATAGAATAACCAGTGAGAATGAAAAACTACGTTCACGCCAAGTTTACCTTGTTTCATCTATGAACTGATCATGCTCCTGTTAGAACAATGATTCATGCAATCCAGAGTACAATGATGATTCATAATTCCATTCGGACGATGTACATATATCTCCCGAAGGGGTGACTCAACTGTCATGCAACCTTTCGAACACTAACTAATCCCATCGGCTATAATGTTACCAACAACAATGGGCAACAAAACTAATTTTGCACTTCTTTTCAATAGTAGAAATCAAACTCAAAGGGAGCTTGGGTGGCAAATGTACAATGCTAAATCCTTTGTATAGGATTAGAAAGCTCACATAGCAGTCTAACTGCAAAAGCTCTTTGTTTGATCAAACATTGGAGTCAATTATTGTGTTCTTCCCCTTGTTGGTGGTGGGCCAACGTCCCTCACAAGGTTTGCAACCTAGCTTAATTGCCTCTTGTGGTTCTATAAGACTATTGGTTGTATCAAGCATTGGCAGGTCTGGCTTTTGGTGCATTAGAAACCCTAACCATTCTAACAAGTGGTATCAAAGCTTGGTCATGGGTTCGAATCCATACAAGCCATGGCAAGTGACACTGGGAGGGGAATTGTTGATAGTGGGCCAACGTCCCTCGCAGGGTTTGTGACATGGTTTAATCGCCTCTTGTGGTTCTATAAAACTATTGGTTGTATTCAGCATTGACAGGTCCATCTTTTGGTGCAGCGGAAACTCTGACCATTCTAACAAGTGGTATCAAAGCTTGGTCATGGATTTGAATCCACGCAAGCCACGGCAAGTGACACTAGGAGGGGGATTGTTGGCAGTGGGCCAGCATCCCTTGTGGGGTTCGTGACATGGCTTAACCTCCTCCTGTGGTTTTATAAAACTATTGGTTATATCTGTTGATTTTTGTAGCTAGGTAGGATCCCTTCTTGGTCGACTTAGATATAATAACAATTGTGATAAGTGATAATATAATTATTGTGATATAATATCTATATTTGTTATTGCAATTGATAATATAATAATTATATCAATAATATACTTATTATATTGCGAAATACTATAATGTGATAATATGATTATATTATTGCAATTATTATTATTGATTAATAATAATTATATTGATAATATAATTATTATTTTATTGTGAGATAATGTAATTATATTTTGTGATAATAACTTTATAATATAATTGTTATATAATAATATAATACTCATTTGGTAGGACCCGACTTTATTATATTATTATGGACCAGTGTCATTAGATTATAATATTATTTTTATATTATTATAATATAATAATTATATTGGGTATTCAATCTTTGGAAGGATTGTGCCCCTCCTTGGATCCTATTTGATTGGTAAAAAGGAAGATCAGTCTTCCTCTGTTTTTTAAAGTAGTGTAATATGGAGATATACGATCTAACTTATTAAGCAGATACAGTGCTCGAGGGAGACTATCTGAGATTGCCTATGGTTTGGGAGAGAAAATCATTGCCTGTGGTGGAGCACCTAAAATTCAACATAGTATCATAGCTTTTACCGCATAGATTAATTGATTGATGAGCACAAACAATAGATGGAATAGCCGAACTTCTTCCTTTATTCGCATATGCCAAAGACATTACATTATGCTTGAATGACGATTTACAATGATCCCGAAGGCTATATAAATACTTTCCGAAGAACCTTCCCGAAGGGGTCCATCGGCTACATAACAAGAACCTTCCCGAAGGGACCCATCGGCTACCCAATATTTACCTACGACATCATCCCCCCCCAAAAGAAAAAGTCATCTCCGGATGACAATTACAAAACAAAATACATTAACTGACTAACTACAACAAGATAAATCTGCTTCTATCACATCACTTTCACATTCGTTCCGTGCCTGCAGCAAACTGGTCTCCAACCCACAACGCATCTGTAGCCTCTGCTAACACAATACTGTCCCTTAATCACGCTGACCTTGATAGCCACCCGTGTTGCTTTCTCTGCTTCCAACTCTTGGATACCCTGAGCCAAATGTCGCTATACTGCCTTCAACTTGGATGATCAGCTCCTCCTGAGCTCTCTACGCATCCACCAAGACAGCTTCACATCCAACACCTACTCCAAATGCCTCTGGTACACAAACACTCCATGCCTGCAGCAGCTTCAGGTCTCATCAATTGGTCAAACTTTCCACGACTGATCCCACACTCTTTCTAGCAATCGTTGATGTTTTCCCTTCCCTTTGGCATCATCCATTACTCATTCTGAGCATTCTTGATTTGTCAACTTTTTCTTTTTTTTTCTTTTCTTTTTCTTTTTTTTTTTCAATTTTTTTTAATTTCTTTCTTCAATTGCTCATTGACGGGGGACTATTCCCTTCATGATAGATTTTTAACTCTAACCCATTCACCGTGTCCAATACTGCGTACATAACTTGATCGCGCCATTATCACCAACTTCCCGTATCTTGTATGGTCCTACCCATTTGACTCTGAACTTGCCTGGTTTGATCTCATTCCGGCCGTCATACTTCAACACCCATTGTCCAAGTTGAAGCCTGTGCAGTTTCAGGTGCTTATCGTGCCACACCTTACGCCTGTTCTGTGTTACCTCTATGTCCCCTTGTGCCTGCAATCATCGCTCATCAAGTTTATTTAAGGTACACGATCTCTCTCTTCGGTTTTCCATATCGCCCAGTTTGTTTCCGAAGCTTGGTACCATGGACTCCGTCAGCTACCCCTTCTTGCCATCAATAACACCTCCACTCCGTACTGCTACAACTTTTATTTAACCCTTCCTCTTTGTTTCTTGTGCAGACCGTATGATGTGTCTTCCG
Organism: Cupressus sempervirens; assembly: GCA_028749045.1. Lineage (NCBI taxonomy): Eukaryota > Viridiplantae > Streptophyta > Pinopsida > Cupressales > Cupressaceae > Cupressus > Cupressus sempervirens. Next base: position 919,173,334 of record CM053786.1, read on the forward strand.
TGTTGCCGGCACCTTTCTGCTATATCCGTGGTTCGACGTAACACTTTCTTTCTACGCGGTCGTACGGTAGAATCTTTCCTTCTTCTGGGTTCATACTGTGTGTTCTTCCCTTCAGCTTCAATCGTAACCACTTTTCCTTCTTCCGCTTCTCTGTATTCCTTCAGACATTCATTTCCTTCTTCTTTCTTACTTCGTCAACCCTTAATATATTACAGCTCGGAAAGAGCTCATAATCCTCCATTTGCCAATGAAAAAGGCCGTTCAACGAGTCTAGATCGTCCTCACTCGACCCTCCTTCTAGTCTCAATACTCCCTCTTTATCAGGTTTCATTCTCTTTTTCCCCTCGTCATCATTCTCGCTTTCACCTTCTAAGTCAGACGATGTTGCCTCTCACCTACCATTTGTGTTTACAGGTCAATTATGAATCTTCTACCTCCGTGCTCTATTGAGAGAGTATTCTTCTTCTAGTCGTGCTCAACCCTTGCTTGCCCTAGCCATCCACAGCCCAGAATAGCATCGTACCCTTTCCGTTTCAGTGGAATCGTGACAAAGTCTAACAGGAACGGCTGTGTTCCAATCGTCATGGGTTGTGCTATCAGGACTCCTAATGGCTTGATTCAATGTTGATCGACCGTTAACAGCTAGAATGTTGGCTGCCCCAACCTTTTCCAGGTGTCCTCTTGTAACACATTGACACCGACCCCTCCGTCCACAATCGATTCCGTTAACACAGTCCCGAGAATTCCCATTTCGACAACTGCCAGATGGCGTTCGAATGAGAGGGCTAACAGCATCGGGTCTTCCACACTTGCACCACTTTGTTTCTCCCTTCCCTGTTCTGCTGGTAGCTTAACAGTCGGAGCTATATTCATGAATGTCGGACGGAGTTGAGGCATAGTGAGCAACAGATCATTTATCGTGATGATTACCTCGATTTGTAATATTTGCCATACGATGTTCTATTCTGCGCAGTTCCGTACAGAGGTACCAGTCGTATCCTTCAAGTGCATCGTTTCTGCCTGCGTTGCTTTCTGGATCTCTGCCCGCGCTTCCTCTAGTCTCTTCTTTTCTTCTACCGGGTCTGGGTACACTTTCGCTTGCTTCCGCATGATGGCCAGGACCTCTTCTTCGTCCGTCCTGATGGTGATCAAGTTTACTCTAGACTTCGGGCACTTAGCATCTTCATGATCGCCAGGTCCACACCATCGGCATAGCAACTTCGGTGTGTTCGCCGTTGTGCACTCTCGGGCAAAGTGACCCCACAAATTACATGCGCGGCATTGGACTATCGGCCGGCCATTCACATCATATTGGATTCAACTCCTCCCGCCATTATTGTCGTTGCCGTTATTGTTGTTGTTGTTTTGATTGCGCCAATTATTTCTGTATCCACCCGATGTAGCACCCTCCATACTGGTGTTCCCGCTCCCTCCTGCGTGAGGAACACTTGCTGCGGTGCTCTTGTTTTCAGGTTGAAAGGAGATTCCTTTGTCGAATGTCCCATGATCTGGCAAATCTCAGAAAATTGATCTTTCGAGCAGGATCCCTTTGTATGGCCTTCTTTCTTGCACTCCGTACACCATAGCTCATTTCCCTTGATCTCCTTCTGCATGTTCTTGAATTCTTTCATCATCCGAATCATATCCTTCTGGAGGGCGCGGACCTTCTTGCTGCTGCCTTCATCATCACTGCTATCTTCTCCGAAAGGTGCATCGTCATCTGAATCGAATGAACTATTCTTCTTCTTTTTTTTGGTCTTTTGTTCACTTTCAAGGTTCATTGCCCGATTGTATGCTTCAGTGTATGTCGATGGTGGCACGATCTTCATCTTCTTTTGCAGTTTCGAGTGAAGGCCTTCAATGAACCATCTTTTCTGCAACCCATCAACTGGCTTATTCTCCATTTTATTGATCAAGTCCTTCAGCTTCCTGGCGTAGACTCAGACTGTTTCATTCTTCCCCTATTTTGTATTGTATATCTTCGCTACAATTTCATTGTCGTCACGCAACAGTTGAAATTCGGCAGTAAACTCCTTAAGGTCGTCCCAAGTGGTTAATTTATGTGGATCTGTATCGGCGAACCAATCAATTGCGACACCCCGGAGGGTTGCCGGAAACTGTCAGACCCATTTGTTTGTATCTCTTATGCCATTCGCCCTCCAAATCGTTTCGCATGTTTTACAATGACGGATCGAATCGGCGGCTCCATCACCATCAAATTTAGGCAACTTTTCTTTTGGTCCTGCCATTACTACTGGATGTTGTGGGTTTTGTTGTGTACCTGCACTGTTTTGCACTCTCGCGCTATTCTAAATACCTGCACTGTTCTGCACACTCGTGCTATTGACACCCGCGTTGTTCTGCACACCCGCGCTATTTTGCCCACCTGCACTGTTCTGCCCACCCGGGCTGTTTCCGACACCCGCACTGTTTTCGACACCCGCATTGTTTTGTGAAGAAGGGTTTTCGTCAACTAAAGCTGTCTGTTCCGGAAGTATGTCTTGGACGAAGAGTTCACACTCGTGCTCCCTTGGCACTCTGAGCCGTGCGAGTCAATCCCCCTCTGTCTGGATTCTCTTCCCTCAGTGTATGCAAGTTCAGAAACTCCTCCCTTGCTTCTTCCACCAAATCGAGCCGCTGTCAAGTCTCTTCCAACAATTTTTCAGTGCTTCTGTGGCTGTCGGTAACTTGTTGAAATCTCCGTTCTACGTTCAGCCTGCTGTGCCAAAATTAAATTTTTTTGCGTTGCGCGTAATTCATCATTTTCCTTCAACTTATTCTTATTCTTGTTCAACTGATTTGGCTTTAATCTTCATTTGCTTATTGTCGTACCAGGTCCATTGGGCAACGGGGCCAAATGTTTACCGCATAGATTAATTGATTGATGCGCACAGACAATATAGATGGAAATAGCTGAACTTCTTCCTTTATTCGCATACGCCAAAGACATTACATTATGCTTGAATGATGATTTACAATGATCCCGAAGGCTGTATAAATACTTTCCGAAGAACATTCCCAAAGGGGTCCATCGACTACATAACAAGAACCTTCGCGAAGGGACCCGTCGACTACCCAATATTTACCTATGACATAGCTATGGTTACAATCCTTGAGTATCAGGGGTCAGATCTCATTTTTTTGTGAGGGAGAGTCAAATATAGTGTCGAGGTGTGTAATGTCCCCTTTTTCTGGGACATTACAATTTAGTGTTGCCAGCTCACTTCACCTAGGTTTCGGGGGTGAGAAGGTTCTTTTCGGGGTTCAGTTCGAGATTTGGTCTAGACATTTCCAATTTCAGACCCATCGAAGCAATTTTTCGCAAGTTGTCCGGATACTTACTATATTTAGTAAGTGAACAAAGCTCAGTATTTGTGATATCTCAGTGTTGGTTTGGAAGCGTCACGCCGAGAGCTTTCCAACGAGCTATTGCACGTGCTTTTCTGAGTTCGTTTGGTCAGTTATTTTAATGCCTGACAATTATATGGTTTACTGGCTAAGTGACTTTAAAAGTTTATTTAACTTGTCACTTTATTTTAAAAAGTACTATGTTTATTTAAGTGACTAAAGGACAAAAAGGTGCTTTATCCCACATTGCTTAAAGATGCATGCATCACATTGGGAAAAGGGATAAAGGTACAACAGACTCTACATGGGAAGAAATATAAAAGATTATATTATTGAAGACAAATATTAATCTGGGAGCTGGAAACAGTTTTGGCTATTTCTTTGAGGACGCAAACCCTTGAGGGAACTTTGAAGGTTGGACGCAAACCTAGCCTTCTTTTAGGTTCTATCTATATTGCCAATCTGACTGTTATTTTTGTTTGTAAGATTGGATATTCTGAATTGTTGCACGTTATTGTATTAATACAGTAACGTATTTTGGGTTATTTGTATTAATCTATTGGTTTATGTATAATTTTTTGAATATTGGAGGAAATAAACACATTTTTCTGGGTTTCTTGTATGTATATCGGTTTAAGCTCTGAAATTTGTTTCAAATACTGAATTACTGTTTGGATTTAAAATTTGTAAGTTTTAATCGAGGGTTTTAGTGAATATCCGGAAAGGGATATTTCAAGTGGTATCAGAGCTGGTCTTCCTGCCAGCCTGTGAATTTTTATCCAGACACAGACACAATTATGCACGAATTAAGGCAACTGTTATTGGTGTTTGTTGAGAAACAAAGAAATTGTGCAGACTGGCTTTCTTCACTTATACAGTCAGACATAACGGGTCTGTAACTACTCCCTTCCATCGCATTTCTGAACTGTATTCTTTGGAAGGTGCAATGTTTTGGTTTAAATGGTTACATTGTATCATTTAAATTCATTGGGACAACTTTGTACGGATACAGTATTAAACATGTGTTAAGGGTTGATTGTATGACAACTGTTTGTCAAAATTTCCTGCCAATCAATACATATATCTTCTAATTTTTATGTGGGAATAACTGTTAATCTAGTCGCAAGGAATAGTATTGGGTGAAGAACGTGAATGTGTCTTCTCTTACTGCGTGAGCACCATTCAGTATTTTGGGAGGACGTTTTAACAAGTTGAAAGAGACTCGGCTGAGATTTTTACGTCTGCTTCCACCGGCCTGCAGTTACATTCATGGCAGTGTTGAACGACAGAGAAAGATATCAGTGGGATCAGCTAACAGACAGATCTTAACAGCGGTGTGAGAAAGGCCTCCAGTCGGGTCAAAGAACAGAGACAGGCTGGTTTTGTTTAGTTGTGTAGACACCATTTTTTTTTTAAACCGTGAGCAGGCCGTACCTTTTCATGGTTCAGACTTCACATAACTGGGCCATGGCACAATTACAGAGACAGGTTTTAGCGCGGGAATCTCCATTAATCACGTCCGGCAGGGTGAAGGCATCCCGAGTCGAGGAAAGTATTTCCACAAACTGCATCGTCATCATAATAAGAACGTTAGCCGACTATACCAGGTCGCTGCGGCTTCATATTATTTGGAGGAGTCCTGGTTGCATTCACGGAAATATTAGTTAGCAGCAGTATTGTCTTTGCATCCTACCACAGGTCGAGCTGCAACTTCCACCACACGGCTTACATTGTTCGTTTTGGAGTGAAGTAATAATTGGAAGACAGTAGAAATTGGCCAAAGTTTACCGTACAGGCGAATGGAACTGGGTAACGTGAACAGTCAGTGCTGGGCACTAGATTTGAGAGCTTAAAACTATTTCAGTTCGCAAGGCATCAACCAGTCACGGGCAGAAATGGACGTGAGCACCTAGAATAAAAAGGACGCAGTCGGGTTTTTGGAAGGCGAGATACATATCTATGTGCGGTGAGAAGTTGGACAGAGACTAACGTTGGGAAGACAACACACCAGCGAATACAATCGAAAGAACACAGACTGTAAAATCAAGTGTTAAAATAATTTGTGAAATAAGTCCATTCGAAGGAGCTACGGCGTGAGCACAGTGACTTCCAGTCCATGTGATTACGTTGACATAATCTGGGGGCATATCAGCGAACGCGTGGCCTGTTACTTTGTAGAAGGTTGAAACTCAACTTCCTCCTCTGCATAAGGAAACGGGTTTGTACATTTTTTAACTTCTTTCAGCATTTCTCTGGCCTTAACTGTATACTTCATGCAAAAGTCTGAGTTATTATTTTTATGGGATGTTTCAATGATCTGGATTATCGACTGTTAGGAAACTGGGTTGTGAAAATGCCTTCATACATTATATGAATGTGCAAGAAATCATTTATATTTCCGCTGTTGGTGAAGTTTTCAAGTGTTCGGCAAAATGGTGCAAGGTTTAAAAAATTAATTTGCAGTGATATCTAAACTCATTAAGGCTACCTTGAAACTGTTTGACGAAATTGTCCATGAACTCTAGCACTGAAACAGCAACATATCTTTGCTTACTGATTTGGTACAAATCATTTCCTTTTCCTGCCGATAGTTGGAAGGAGGCAGAGTTAATACCGTTCTGGGATGGTGGTTTTAACAGGGAGCAGTAACAGCATTAACGTGACATCCTTCCACCTCCAGTCGCATCGTGGGCAGAACTGTAGGTGTATTCGACAGGGAGTCACACATTCAGCAGCATTATGGAAAACTTGATATTCTGGTTAATAATGCAGCGATACTGGGAATTTCAATAGATTATGACATCTTAAGGCCAACCAAGCAGATCCAAGTCAGATATTTGTAAGACAATTTCTCTCTGTATACTGTTTGATGAGCTAAGAATATTACAGTGGTATCGATTTCACTACAGAGGTGCCTTCTAGAGTTTGTGAAGCCTACCAAACTTATATTTCCATTAATACTGTATTCACATCAAACGTCCCATTGCAAACTGTTGTTTTTGGACTGCCAATAGAGCATATACTCTAAAGTTATTCAAATTGGTTGGTTGGATAAACAGTGCCTGAATATCAGATAACTTTCATCAAGTGAAGTACCACAGTTTCAAACTTTCCAATGCGTGGTTGCATGCCAACTGATTGTCAAAATGTCAAATAGTTAAAATCTGAATTTTTGGACAAAGTCAAGATTAGTTCAGTGGTTGAGTTTGATTTCGTAATAAAACACACATTTGTGACTGAGTTCCAGTATTACAGTGACATTAGATTATATTCAGATTGTCTGGAAGCTGCTTGAATAAATTCCTCCCAATGCATTCATATAGCATTTCATATATAGAATGGCACAGAGTTATTGCAGGAAACTCATAGCATTGTCAGATCCAATTAAGATCAGCAGAACTTCGCACATTCCAGAAAACACACATTACCACAACAGATAAGTACCAACTGTTTGTTAATTTGTCCTTAGGCATTTTGGAAATTTTCCTTGTCCTCGAGTTTGCACAGTTCAGTGTGGGACATCTACAGGCATTTGGAAAAGCTACATGGCAGAGAAAGTGGGACGAGACTTCCAACTCGATGTGAAAACCAAAGTAAGGTGATTGTACAATGATTAAAACAAATTCCTGTCAAAGCTTCAAAAACAAATTTCCTTCATGGAATATGTGAACTTTCAGCTAGAGCTGCAAAACAAGACAGATATGATAAGAAACAAATACTATGATCTAGCTCAAGATCTCCTTGCAGAGGACAGTTACAAAAATTTGTATAAGGAGGATATCAATCAACCTAATAGTAGTACTAAAAGCGAAGAACAACTTTCGGATGATAATATGCAAAGTACAAATAATGGCACAAGTACATTAACAGGTAATTGGGAGACAGGAGTATCTTATGGAGCTGTTTACACTAGTCCTTCTGATGAGCAGGTCAATGGCCCATGCAATATAGTTGACCAAACCGCCAACATTGGCAACTCCAACATCTTATTTGGTGACATGGAAATTAACTTGGATGAATTTTATGGTGATACTAGGCTGGAAATTATATCAGATTTTGAGGAGCAAATGGATAGCGATGTTGGCAAGACGGACGATCTAGCACACACTGAGTTAGCGGATATATCTGAAAATATTGTTTCTCAAAGTGCTGAAAAATCAGAAAATTCTATGGGGAGCAGCCCACTTGTGTTTGAAGGAGACGGTCAAAAACCATTGTCACTCCTTGACTTATTGGATATGCTTTTGGTCAAAGAGGACAAGATTGTCCAAGTGTTAACAAGGATGGATGATTCTTCCAGATTGGTTGAGGATCTCATGCGACAGATTGTGATAGAGGAGATACATGGTAATGTATGTGGTGTCACAAGTGCTCTTTTACATACTATTTTTGAAACTTTAAAAATGACAAAATATGAGTACTTGCAACTATTAATGGATAGAGATCTAGCAATTAAATTCGGAAGGAATAAGGAGAGTGAGATAGATGAGCTATGCCTTCAATTGAGCTTAACACATTATTCCCTCCACCAAGCTGAAACTCAAACAAGTGGGGCAGTCACTTATGAAAAAGATGACAATGGTTCAAGGGCACAAGAAATCACACAAATTATTGAAAGAATTCATAAAGTGGGTAGATGTGAAGTCAAACAATGTGATTCAATCCCGTGTTCCCCATTTGAGACTTCCTATGGTGAGAAAAACTCTATGGATAAGCAAGTTGATGAGTCTGAAAATTCTGATTTTTATGACAGCAGCTGTGCATCTTCACATGAGCACATGGTTAGTGATACCACAAGCGAGGATAATTCAGAAATTTCAAGTAATGATGAACCTTCCTTTTATGAAGACTTTGACATGAGTGAGAGTACTTATGATGGAGTAGGAAGTTCAGATTTATCCTTAGCATGCATGGAGGGATTTTTCAGCTTACTCAGAGTTTTATCACCTAACTCTTATGAGATGGTCATGGGCTACTTGTTGATTGGTGATTTTATTTGTTGGTATATTCCAGCTATCAATGGTTTGCCTGTGTATGATGGTAGTATATTTGTTGATTCTATTTGGCCTTTAGGGGTTAATGACTTATTTGCAGATGAATGGGGAGAGCATACATTACCCTACCTACCACATGAGGTATCTACATTTTTATTTCAGCAGGGTATTGAAGATAGTGTTAGCACTCATGATGTTGGTGACTCACCAACCGCTCTTTCATTTACCCAGGGTCATGTTGATTGGGTGGTCGGGAATCCAAGTTGTGTTGCTACACAGTCGCATGATTATGATCTGTGTGTTTCAGCCTTCTGACACATTAGAGCTACAAAGATTTGGATTACTCCATTTCCACCAGGGTGATATAGGGCTGGAGTTAGTTTGGCCGGATCTATAAATATCATCGGTATAGATATTACAGGAATGGTATAGTGGTACGATGGTACAGATGTTATAGGAATTGGTCAGTGGGTTTTCAAACAACGCACGAGTTCTCACTTGGGATCCAGGTGGAGCATCCCTATGTATTACTCTTTATCGGGGAGCTCGTTGGAGAGTTTGGTTGCTATCATTTTGGGATGGATATTGGTATATTGCTGAGCTCCCATCTTCACTTGACAATAGAGATTTGCAGGCTCACTCATGGAGTGAGACATTCATTCTGAATGAGGATATTGGTACACAGGGCAGCAGCAGATGGCAGTTGGTGAGCCTTGGGATCCTGGCATTCAGTTATTTGGCACATTGATTCCTCTTGTACTGTTTCACCATTCTGGATTTGGGATGATGCATGCTGGGTACATCGACTAAGGAGTAGAACCTCATTCTCGAGGCAAGTATGGGATCTTGGTCTCTGATTTCTGCAAGAATGAGCGGATTGCTTGGGGGCAAGCAATCTTTGAGAAGGGAGGCTTTGTAATGTCCCCTTTTTCTGGGACATTATAATTCAGTGTTGCCAGTTCACTTCGCCTAGGTTTCGAGGGCGAGAAGGTTCTTTTCAGAGTTCAGTTTGAGATTTGGTCTAAGACATTTCCAGTTTCAGACCCATCGGAGCAGTTTTTGGCAGGTTGTCCGGATACTTACTATATTTAGTAAGTGAACAGAGCTCAGTAATTGTGATATCTCAATGTTGGTTTGGAAGCGTCATGCCGAGAGCTTTCCAACAAGCTATTGCACGTGCTTTTCTGAGTTCGTTTGGTCAATTATTTTAATGCCTGACAATTATATGGTTTACTGGCTAAGTGACTTTAAAAGTTTATTTAACTTGTCACTTTATTTTAAAAAGTATTATGTTTATTTAAGTGACTAAAGGACAAAAAGGTGCTTTATCCCACATTGTTTAAAGATGCGTGCATCACATTGGGAAAAGGGATAAAGGTACAATAGACTCTACATGGGAAGAAATATAAAAGATTATATTATTGAAGACAAATATTAATCTGGGAGCTGGAAACAGTTTTGGTTATTTCTTTGAGGACAATATATATTATGGATAAAGTGTTTGTTGTACAATAACCTCTATAGACAACTATACAAGATTGTTTATACTTATGTGTTCATTTGTTGTTTATCACAAATTTGTTTCCCCCAATATATGTGGTGTTGGGGCCATGTCCCTAATAGGTGTAACTCCACTCCACCATAGAGTCATGACCCATCAGGGTTGGTGACTCCCAAATCATGAAAACTAATTCACTTTTAATTTGGTCAACGCCAGTTTCATGAATCAGTATAAATGAATATGATATTATATAATCAAGTTGTATTTAATATGATTTATATTTATACAGTCACAATAATATGTGTGTGTGTGTGTGTGTGTGTGTGTGTGTGTGTGTGTGTGTGTGTGTGTGTGTGTGTAAACATACTAATTCAATTTATTATATAATGTCAATAATTATACATACAATAGATATGATGTATGTATATATCTGCAATTAGTTTTATCCAACTGAACTATAAAACATTAACACTCCCTCTTAGTTGAGAAGGATAAACACAAGACTAGATATTATCTCAATGTAATATCAGCAATAAAGAGTTTAAGGATATCTTTGATTAGAAGATATCCACCATTTTGATATCATCACATGATATCAAGAATAATGACCTCCTAAATGTCAAGTCACATGACATTCACCAAGTACTCTTTGAAAAATGGCCTTCTCAATGTCAAGTAGAAAAATATTCACCAAGTACTTTGAGTAATGGCCTCCTGAACGTCAAGTCGCAAGATGTTCACCAAGTACTCTAAGTAATGGCCTCCTCAACATCAAGTCGCATGATATTCACCAAGTACTCTAAATAATGGCCTCCTAAACATCAAGTTGCATAACATTCACCAAATACTCAAAATGTTCATAAGGTATGTGCACACATATCCTCAATAATACTTACCATATGAACATTCATGGTCTAATTTGGGAACTTAATCCACCATGCAAAATATAATCTATCATGGTCCACTTGGACATCATAAGATATCCATCATAATAAAATATTAAGTTATTGTAAGATTGTCACCTTTCACTAACTTCTTTAAATACAAGTGAAAATCATTTGAAATCATCACTTCCTCATGATGTACAAAGGGGGCAAGCCCATTAAAATCATGTAGTCTCATACATGGATTTTTAGGCTCCCTCTGAATATCAATCTTATGAGCTCCTCATCCAATGTTGTTGTTTAGCCCTTGGTGAACAAGAAATAAACATATAACTTAAAAAAGTAAAGCATTATTCATTCATCAAATGCTTCCATACAGAGTAATAATATTCAATACCAACATGATGCCAATTACATAAGTCTATGCCATATTTATAAAATCCAACACGGTGCCAATGAAGCGACACAGCCGTGCCCGTACCCATAACCGTCTAACTACCCAATTCACTAGACAACATTATCCCCCCCAAAAAAGACTAGTCGTCTCCTAGCGACTCCAAACTAACAAAATTAGGAGACAACATACAAATATAGAAACAAACATAGACTAGGGAGGAGGTTGCATCCCTGAAATGTTCAGTAGCTAGCACAACTTGTAAACCTGATCAGTGCGTATACGTAAGTCCTATGTCTATGTATCGACCTCCACAACTTGCTTCAGTTGAAGTGTTGCCTCCATAGCCTGAGTTTAAGCCGTCTGCAATCCTTTTTCAGCCCTTTTCTTGTCTTGTAAGAGCATCACTCACTCTACCGCCCATGCTGCCGAATATTTGCCTCGACTGCCCTAGACCTTGCAACTACAACCCTCTCTGCTTCTCTATCTGCCTCTGCATGCCAATGAGCATAGTAGACATAATGAGATTAATGAACCATTCCTTACAAAACCTAGAATGTATCAGGTGATTAGTGAATGATGCGAACCAACATTTCCAGCAATGTGAGGTAGCGGTAGCACCCATGGGTAACAAGGAAGATGATTAGGCATAGGAATTTGTCTGGGAACTTCATGAGTGTCAAACCAGCATACATTAAGCACATTTTATCTATTAGATAGAATGCTTAAATCTCATCACACTCACACTTATCTATATGGGCTATATGGATGGCTAAAATATTACTTTGTTTTAGCATATCTTGGGTTTGCGCCCCTTTGATATGATGCAGTAGTGATTTGTTCTTATTTGGGTCTACGCACTCACCATCAGTAGACTCTATTCATGCATATGTTGGATAATTTGAGTCGACTTCATACCTGATATCCTTGTTGGCAAAGTTTGTTCATTGATGACAACTTATACAATGCATTTAAATGGAGATGATGTTATGAGTCTGCAACCAGTGTATTTGGACTAGGTCTCCTAATTTTGGCTGAAGATTTATTTGATTGATCTTGATCATAATCATTAACTGATTGCAATTTGCATTACTGCATTTGTGTAGGAATTGACATGCCTACCCTGAGGAAAGAAAAATGAGTGGATGCTTATATCTGTTGACTGAGGACAAACCAGTCAGTATAAGGAGATAAGTATTCTTTATGGTTGAATACTGCTCTTCACTCTTTCATGTTGTTAATTAATGCTATATATTATTTGGACAATGAATCGTGCGTGATTCAAGCATTGATATTTCTCTTTGAGATAGTCTTGGACTATTATTTATCTCTAAGAAATACTTTCAAGATGACACTAATTCCTCTTACTAGGGAGCAATTTCGTTTTGTAAGAGATAAGTATTCCATGATTATGAATTATTTTTTGATAGTGTATGCTTTTTGTATTGATCTTTTTGATGATATGACTTTTAATCGCTCTTGGTTGCAGGATGTAATGGGAAGATGAGAGATCATGCCGACTGCTTCCTTGATACATTTAGTTGTATCTCCTAGCCTCTACGGGAAATGCAAGGTGGTAGTGCTTTCCTCAAATTTGAGGTGTAAGACCTCCACCCTCTGCAACCTTCTACAAGTAATGCAAGGTGGTATTGTGTTCTCTGGGAGACAATTTGAAGTGTAGGACCTCTTCCATCCTCTACGAGCAATGCAAGGTGGTGTTGTAGTCTTCTTTGGGAGAAGATTTAAGGTAAAAGACCTCTCCTATCCTCTACAGGTAATGCATGGTAGGTTCTTCCTTTGCGGGTATGCAAGATGGTATCATGGAAAGAATCTAAGATATTCTTGATCATCCTCTAAGAGTGTCATGGTGATGATGTGAATTTTCTTTTTCAATCCTCCCTAGCTAAGAGGGAGTGTTGAAATTAGCTACATCGAATTCTAGCATATGTTATGAGAATGTTGTCATTGCTAAGAGGGAGACTTCACTTAGAGGAAAATCGACAATTCAATCTTAATTGAGGAGGTCAGAAGGTTGATTTCAATTTGAGAGGGAGGCTCAGCTAAGAGGGAGTCTTAGCATTTAGGTAATCTTTAAGTTCTTTATGAATTCTACTCTAACGAGAAGTTTGAGGTGCAAGTTCTCTTTCAGTATGTATGGAGGATGTCATTACATGGTTGTGCTTATTCACCCTCTGGGAGTACCTATGGTGAACATCATATTGAGATGACATTAAGCTCTTGTGGTGGTAATAAGTCATGATGGACCAGCAACTGTGATGGTTGACACCACGTGCCTTGGTTGTTCATAAGGAATCCTTCCTAGCTAAGAGGGAGTGTTGATTTTTGTAGCTAGGTCGGATGCCTTCTTGGCTGACTCAAATATAATAATGGTTGTGATAAGTGATGATATAATTATTGTGATATAATATATATTGATTATTGCAATTGGTAATATAATAATTATATTTGTAATTATTATATTGTGAAATAGTATAATGTGATAATATGATTATATTATTGAAATTATTATTACTTTATAATATAATTACATTCTATTCTATGTTAATTACTTTATAATATAATTACTTTATGTAAGATGATGTAATTATATTCTATGTTAATTACTTTATAATATAATTGTTATATAACAATATAATAATTATTTGGTAGGACCCAACCTTATTATATTATTATATTGTAATAATTATATTGGGGGCCCAAACTTTAGAAGGGGTGCGCCCCTCCTTGTAACCTAATTGACTGGTATAAAGGAAGATCAATCTTCCTCTACATTTTGAAGAGTGTAATAAGGAAATATATGATCTACATTATAAGACAGATGCATTGCTCAAAGGAGACAATTTGAGATTGTCAATAGTTGGGAGGGCAAATCATTGCCTATGGTAAACGAGCAGCTAGAATTCAATAGTATCAGGCATTCACAGGTCAATCTTAACACCCTTGCTGAGAGAGAGTTTCAGCATTCAACCATTCTTATGAGAATAATGAGTTCTTCTCTATGAGGGAGAAATCTAAGGTGCAATCCCTTGTTAATGAGTTCTCCGTGAAGAAGTTTGAGGTGCGATCCCATATTAATGAGTTCTTTGCGAGATAAATTCTAGGTGAAATCCCCTGTTAATGAGTTGTGTTCGAGGTGAAATCCGCTGTTTTACCCTACACGACTAGGTATGGTTGATCCACCCTCTACGAGTAGGCACAGTGGAGATGCATTCTTCTCTAGGAGAAGTTTGAGGTGAAGCCCTCATTCTGCCCTCCGCAAGTAGCTATGATGGACCCACCCTCTGCAAGTAAGCATGGTGAAGATGCATTCTTCTCTAGGAGAAGTCTGAGGTGAAAGCCCTCGCCCCATCGTTTGCGAGTAGGTATGGTGGATCCACCCTCTAAAAGCAAGCATTGTGGAGATGCATTCTTCTCTTGGAGAATTTTGAGGTGAAAGCCTCTACATATAGGTGTGGTGAATCCACCCTCTATGAGTAGGCCCAGTGGATGTTCATGGAAGAAATTTCATGATGTAGCACTTTTGTTTATTCACCCTCGTAGCCATGGTGAATGTCATCACATTTTTGTGATGAGCACTTGTATCTTCATTCATGGAAGTAGCCATGATGAATCCACCCTCTGGGAGCGACCATGATGGTTGTGTTCAATTGAATTTTCATGGGAATAGCCATGATGGTTGTCACTATGTCACTCAGACATTGCAAAGGAATCCTCCCTAACTAAGAGGAAGTGTTGATGTGTAGCTTGGTCGGATCCCTTCTAGAACCGACCAACTAAACCTAATGACTAATTGTCTTGTCAGCCTTAGCCATGTTGCTAATGAACTTTTCATATCAATCCTTATTTGGGTCTGGCCATATCTAGGCGATTCATGTAACTTACGACTATGTAATTGGGAAAGACCTATATGAATGTAACTTGTAATTAATAGGTCTGATCCTATTCTTGGTGTAAAAACTACAAGGCTGATTGGAGGCCTATTAAGAGCCATTTATTCATATATATGCAAGGTCATTATTGCATCAGCAGAAAATGAATTCTGCTATGTACACAATATGTAGTGTGCTCAAGGGTGATGATAAGAGCTTATCATCTATGGCTGGGAAGGCAACAAATCTGATGGTTCAAGTGCATGGAAAAAATGTTTCTGAGTAGAGAGATTGAAAGCGACTATGTCAAAGTTGCAAATGTATAAGAAGGCAAGGGATTTTCTCTCATCTAGGGATGTTGATGAAGGAAAAATGATCTTCCAATCAGGTCAGCTCTAAAAACTTTTGATAGTCCATTCATTATGTCTACATGATCAGCCAATTTGTTAAGATTTGAAGATATTCTTACATGATATCATCTCCCTAAAATGTGTTTTTCAGCTCAATGGTGGGATTTTTATGAGAACGAATACAAAATCTTCGATGAATGGCGAAACGCATTTTGATCCAGCCATGCAGCTCATCCGCTTCTGAGTGTAATAGGAGTGTTTTTGACCATACACATTCCAAGTATGAAGAAACGCAACCAGCACAAAATGATGATGATTATTATGTTATTCAACCTAAAGATTTGGAAGTCATGGAAACGGACAACTTTCTCAGTTTTCTTCTTGCAAAAAGTCACAAACTATGTTGTAATTGACATATTGATATTTGTCTCCATCCGGTTATCTTTTATGCTATTGTAGTATATTTTGTGCAATGTAATCAACCATATGAATATAAACAATGAAAATCTATTCTCTATCATTTACTAGTTGAACTCAATATTTTATTTCCATTCAATATTATCTATGATGTGGAAATGCACCTTAATGTTTAAAAAAAGGTGTTTTTTACTGTTTTCCTTCAAGATTTTACATATTTTATGTAAATCTGAGTTTTCCCCTTTTTTTTTTTGGAAAAACCCTACTCTACTAGTTTGCCGATCTTTTCCCAATTCATTTTATGCTTCTATGATATAAGGTATTGATCAGAAACAGCGGGTTATATCATCACTATAAGAAATAGAAGCAAACTTTACCATTTTCCTTAGTGCCATATCAGAGACAGCTATCAGCAACATTAAGAATACTTGTAGCATGTCTTATATCAATATATCAGAAACAGCTACTATCAGATGGAAGAAGACTTATTGCACAATTCATATTGTTATATCAGGAAGCAGAAGTGCAGATCAGAATATAGCAGAGATCATAATTGCACAAATCTCATTGATATATTATAGATAGTAGTGAAACTTTATCCTCTTTGCAAGATATTTTTTGATAAGTGATATATAACCTCATAAGTGGTATCAATTGTATATCCTAACGATAGTCATTTATAAAGCAAATCATAAATCTATCAATCTTATATCAAGTGGTATCAATCAGTTTTATAAAGGATTCCAGAGTCTTGTTTGTAAAGAAGTCTCTTGCAATTGACTTTGTGGGTTAATATTGCCTAATTCCAAAGAATTAACGTAAGGGGGTGTCACTCGATATGACTTTGAATCGCCTGTAATAGACAGCATTGCTAACTTCTTTGCATCATATCAAATGATCACAAAGTGAAAACATATTGCAAATGATGCGGCAGTATGACTTTGAATCACCTGTAATACTTAAAATATTACAGGTGAGCATTTGACATGATTCAAAGGAGTTAACAATGTTGACTATTACTGTGAAAGATTAAAATTGATTAAAAAAAATATGACAATATATAAACTTCATATATACAAGAAGTTTATATTAATGACTTCATCCAAAACTTCTCAATATTAAAAATATTAAAGGAATGAATTTATGTGTTCAACTAGAAAGCATTCTTGTTTTTCTAAAGGATCTAGAACACAGGGTAGGAATTAAACTCATCTGAAATTTACAAGAGTCTAATTTACAGTAAAGGAAAATTTTAATTTAAAATGAAAATAAAGGCTAAAGATGAAAGCTACCATTTTATAGAGAGCATCCTTCCATTATTAAGAATTTCAAGGATCTACAAAGTAGAGCAATTGAACTATGTGAACTTTATGAGACTCCCAACCCAATGTAAAACAAAAAATTGAAGTGCTTTACCGGCAAATCACTTCCAGAGTTTACAACAAGAAGATTATTTGCATCAACTCCTAGAATGTATTCCTTCCCATCTTTAACCTCTTTCACCTGACATTAAAATTTAATTTATCAGATATGGCAGTAAACATAATACCACTTGCCTGATCATCATCATCACTCACTTGGAAGAAGCATCATTGACAAATTTATAGACAAAATATTGTATCATTATGTACACCGGAGACTTCTTAAATTTGTAAAAGCTTACCTTCGAGATAATTTCCACCAATTCAGGGTAAGTAATATCATTAATGGATGGTAAATCATTGGCTGCTAGAATCACCTGCAATAGCCAACATTATCAACTGCTTTGAATCATATCTAATAATCACAAAATGAAAAAAAATTGCAATCATTATGTCAATAGAAAGAAGCTATAAAACCATGTAATCTTGCAAAAGCATCTAGAGAAGCATCATTTAAAATAAGACAAAAAGATGAGCCTTTAGTTCCACTTTACTGTTATCACCTAAAACTGTACCCTTGTTAAGTTTGACAAAACTCAACATTTCAAGGAAACATTGAAACACTCCTAAGTTGTGGGTCACTTGAAAATGGAGTGAATCTTCGGATAAGGCTGGCTCCTAGCTTTCAAACTACTGAATTTCCAGGAAAAGGGATAGAGAAACTCAAAATTAAATGACTGAAAACTCAAAGCACATAAATCCTAAAACTACTTTCACTGCAGTGGATACTAACTTTCATGCAAATGAGAACTTGACAATTGTAATGTCCGCTTCTAGTTGACAATGACATATCAGCAGGATTAGCCTATTAACGGCTCTCGTAGGCTAATGAGGCATGGTGAGAGAGTCATCTGGCAGTCATTCGATGATTACTTGGCTCAATTTTTGGTTGGAGTAAGGTTTTCCATCATATATCATTATTGTTTTTATTTATGGAAACCTTATTTTATAATTTGATGTTAAATGCACTTTATTAATAATATAATATTTTAATATTTTATAAAGTGCAAAAATTTTTAAAAATATTGGAATCTTCTAGAAGTCAAAAAAAAATTAATATTATTTTATTGAGGCCGCCCTCTAGAGGAAAAAAAAAGAATAAATAGACCTTGAGGTCTCACTGTTGAGGTAGGCAGATTTGATATTGATGATTGATGATTTCTTCGAGTATTTGTGGAGCCAAGTGGTCTGCAGATAATTAATTTGTCTTTGGGAACGAAAACTCCCAATGATAGCAATTTTGAGGGTGTGAAATATCACCTGAATTATTGCAGATTGGAGGTGATATTTCAGTCACTTCATTAGGGTAAAAATTTGTGGCCAAGGGCCAGATTTGTGGAGAAAGGATAAGTTGGGTGTTGCTACAGGAACACTGCTACAGTGACATGGCTATAGTAAATTGCTATAGGAATGCTGCTACAGTGACATGGCTACAGTAAATTGCTATAGGAACGCTGCTATAGTGACACGGCTACAGTAAATTGCTACAGGAACGCTGCTACAGTACCGCCACTACAGTAAATTGCTACAGGAACTTTGCTACAGTAATCTGCTACAGTGTTACTGCTGCTACAACAAGTTGATGCAGGAAAAATCCAGATTCCCTTGAGCAGTTTTCTAGACAGGCGATTTCATGTTTTGGAAGCATCAAAAATCAGATAAGAAATTCGGTGAGTTGAGGTCCTTCTAGTAGCTTGGGCACATCATTTTGGAGCTGTTTGGCAACCTCATTTTGAAGAATCGAATATTTTAAGCAGGCTGCAACATAAGAGTCTTGGCTTTTGATATTAGCATTGTATTGGATGAGGAGAATTAGAAGTTGTTACAAATAATAGTTTTGTATTCAGATCTTGTGTTTGTAAGCCAAGTGTTTGTAAAGATGTCTTGGCTGTAGATGCATCATATTCTCTTAGTATTGTATCTAAATGCATTAAAAGGTGAAAGAAAGCATAATATTTCATTGAGGAGCTTGCATAGTAATTGTAGAAGTGTTTGAAACAATCTTAGCAACCATTTCTATCAAGCAACTTCAAACGGAAACGCTATATCAGCAAGTCTCAAGGTTGCACATGAACTGTTTGACAAAATTACAAGCACCAAATAAGGGCAATTTGTGATCGGTTTTGAGCAAGGTTCATTACAACAATAGCACCAAATATTATGCAGAAATAATCCCAGAATCACTTGTTATAAACCATTTACACATCAATATTTCATTATTTGGTTGTAAATGACAGAAAACTGAAAAGGAAAAGACTTTCACAAGACAGTTTTTTGAACATTCAACGAATAACAAAGCTAACTCGTGTAATAATCACTTATAGAAAAGAGACAATATGTGAGACAAAAGTCTGAACAGAAAGATCTGATAGCACTTTGAGATTCCACCCTATCAATCACTTGATGTAACTAAACTATAATAGCAAGTAGGACAAGACTTGATAATCTGCAAATAATAGGCCTTCAAATATATTCACTTCAAAAAAAACTGAATATTAATAAGTTCAAAACTCACTAAGTACCCAATTCCAACCACCTGGTTCGGATCCATGAAAATAGCCAGCAAAAACTGACCTAGAAGCTTCCAAAACGAAGTCCAAACACTCAATAAGCTCCACTAAGTCATAAACACCCCTATGACTCACTCAAAACTATCCACAAAACCCTCAAACTAGCCATAAAGACTCCTCAACTGTTGTTACCAAGTCCAATACGACCTCTTCAATCCTATATTCTCTCCAGTTGTTTCCAAACTAATCCAACCACTTAATCAAACCATAATGATTCAAGCTGTCACTCCTTAGACACATGTCAAATTTAACTTAATCATTAAAATCAAACTAATCAATATAGTTAGAAGAATATAGACCAAAGCTAACTAAGGATTTGCATTAAAGGAGAATGAAAATAAAAATGGTTTATAAGGTACCATTAATCATTTCATTTTACATTGAAAAGATTGTTTACCGTACAGGGTAAAAAGCTTAACACATATATAACACGATATCATGCAGAACAAATACTTTATTCATGTATGCACTTTCTAATTACCATTCGAATACAATGATTACACAATTACAAGGATTACAATGATGATTTCAAAGTCCATCTCGGACGTGTACATATACCTTTCCGAAGGGGTGACTCAAGCATCACGTGCCCGTTCGGATACTACTCTACCCGTCAGCTACACTACATTTTATCGACAACATCATCCCTCCCAAAAAAAGAAAAGTCGTCTTCGAACGACAATATAACAAAATTTCAAAACAAAATACATCAATGCATAAGTACTAGGGATTTGTCCACGTCCTCAGCTCGTTTAGCTCCATCCGTAACTTGTAGACCTGTTCTTTCCTGATCTTCAGCTCTACTTTTGCTTCCATCTGAAGCTCCAGGGCTGACTACATCATCTCTCCTACTTCTCCCAACTCCTCCTTTTTTGCTGCCATCTTTTCCTTTTCTATCGCCAACTGTTCTTTTTCTGCTAACAAGGCTGTCCTCTTGGATTGTCAGGCCGCCCTCTCAAATTCCCAAGCTGCCCTCATTGAAGCTAACCAGGCAGCTAACTCCTCCCGAGCTCTCTTAGCTACTACCTGATCCGCTTAACTCCTCCGAAGAGTGTAGTATGCTTTCCTATATATCTTTGCTATCTCATAAATTAGAGCCTCTACCCGGCTCTCCATCTCAGGGTCTCTCGTCGTGGACCAATCCTGCCGCATCTCTGTGGTCTCTACATCTGGCCATCCTCTCTCCTCAAAACAAACTCTAAATGCAACTGGACATCCCAACCTCATGAAGGCTATGACTCCGTCCAACTCTTTCACCACTGACTCCAATGCCTGAGTCTTAGCCGAAGCTAACACTTGGCGAGCACGAGATGCTAGAGCTTCGACATCATCAAAAAAAAATTCCTTTATCATCACTGTCTCCTACGCTATCGAGTGTTCCTACTGTGCACCCATAGCCCTCTCCACAACCTCCGCCATACGCTCAACAGTGCTACATGGTACTCCCTCACTCTGTGCCTGCCCAACCTCCTATACTAGGTTCTCCAAAGCTGCTTCCCGTCTGGGTGTCGGCAAGTACGTCACTCGAGGTGCGGGGGTTCAGTGGAACTTTGTACTCAGGAAAGCACTCAGCCTCTGGGAACGGCTCTCTCTATCTCGCTCCGATGATGCCAACAGGGCCATATCTACTGTGAGCACCGCTTCAGAACCTACTACATCCAGTCTGACACCTGATGCCCCCAACTCCTTGCCTGCAGGTACCTCCATCACGCTTGTCTCTGTGTCTATCTCCATGTCAAGTGCCAAAGTCTCTCCTGTATCCAATAGAGTCTCACAAGCCGGCTCCATCAGTACCTCCAGAGCTGCCATCTCCGTCGGTGTCAAATGTGACTCTGCTGCAGCTCGTGTCTCTATAGTGGGCTACGTCGTAGCTAAAACTGGTGTCATCACCACTGGCTGCATAAGCTGTCCAAACCCTGGAATACCATGTATGCCTACAAGAATCAAGTGTGTCGTGGTCGAAAGCACAGGCCGCGGAAATCTCAAAGGTGTAGCCGTGATCACCTCAACCACTTCGTCGTCTTTTGCTTCCCCCTCAGACCCACTCTCTTCTAAAGATGTCTCCTCTTGGCCACTATCTGTGTTTCAACCATCTGGCCTTGGTCACTTATGTCCTACAGTTTTTGTGCCAAGAGTATCCAAATGCCTCCATTGCATAATAGGTGGTTCGCCAAGCACGAGTGGTCCCAGTTTTGCCTCCAGTGCATCATTCGGGATCATCCGTGTTGTCACCTCCAAGAACAAACCAATAGCATAATGTGGCATATAGAATGTTTTATGCTGCAAGGTGAGAAACTCTGACATCCATTCGGCCAATAATGCTGCCCAATCATAAACCCTGTTGTGCAAAATCCTGTTTATCATGGCTACCTGGGGAAAAGAGATACCCGAAGCGTGGCTCGAACCTGTGAGGCAGCTTTTCACTATATCCATCAAACAACACCAATGACCCTCCTGAATACTAGATTTCTTTAACCCTCTGCCCTTGGACGTGTCTGAAAGGGCCTCCTGTTCCATCTATGACAGGTCTCTGCACACCAGCTATATCAACTTCAACTTCACTTCACGGCTCATCTTTTTTGGCTTGCTATCTATTTTTCTCCCGCCCTGAGCATGACCAGGTATGCCAAATACTCGCGTAAAATCAACCGATCTGAATGATACTACTAATTTGTGATCCAGATACTCAAATGCACTGCTTCGAGAGAGCCTGTCATATGTTTCAATCATAATACGCAAAAACCCTTCCTAGTCTCTGATGCAAAATACTGGCATTTGCACTACCCATTCCACCTGAGCTTTCCTGATACTAGCCTTCAGCATGGTTATCTGGATTCTCCTACCACCACTTCCGGCACTCTGCACCATATAACCCTTCGAATGTGATACTGTGTACTATAGGAATGTCTCCTGGTTGCTTTGATTGCTTAGCTTTTTTCTTAGTGGCACCTATACTAGTCCGTGCACTAGTCACCAGATAGGTTCCTCCTGCTACACGAATTCCAAAAGGTAGTGTCTTCACGTTCTTGTTCATGGCAATGTCTTTGTCTAGCTTCCTCTTCCAGGCTCTCTTTCCAACTGACTGCATAACTGTTAGACTTTTGTCGTTTTGTGAATCAATCTCAAAGCGTTAAGGCAGTTATTTTCCGTACACAACTTCTTTCACAATTTCCTATCTTCCTGACTTGCGTACTATACGGCTTCTCCAAACTATGTGAACAGCTTCTATTGTACAACTTTACTGAATTCAGCCTCCCAGGGGATGGTACGGCTTTAGCTCTAACTCTTCTGCTTAGTACGGCTTCCTTGCTATTCTGAAACAACTTAACTCCTCTTCAATGATTCATACGGCTTCCAGATTTCCTAGCATTTGCATACTTTACAGTCAAGTTTATTCCCTCCTGCCGGACGCTGTACGGCTTTCTTTTCCCTATGGTCTCAAATCTATACGGCTCAACCTTAATGATTTGTTTCAATTTCTTCTTAGCGTATGGTCTTCCTTTGTAATGTAGTTTAGCTTGACCGTACAGTTTCAATCTTGTGTGTTATGGGCCATACATTTTAAGTTCCTTCCTTCCCCTTTCTTATCGTACGGAAGTTCCTTCTTGCCACCGGCTTGACTTTGCTTGGTAATTGTTCGAAATCCTTTCAGGCTCCTCCATACGAACTTTATTTCCTCATGAGCTTCCACGTACAGGCTTTTTTTTTCCTTCCTTGAATTCTTTTCTATGTGCTGTACGGTTCTTGCCACGTTTTCCTACCATGCATAATGTATCGTACAGCTAATTGTAATATTTTCTTGTGTATGCTTCCAGCTGGCCATATGATATCACCATACGGTCTTTTTTGTCACTCCTGGCCATACGGCCTTCACGTCACCTCTCCTTTGTGGCCTGGCTCCAATTTATTCTCTCTATGCTTTGAAACGACTTCAAAATCCTGTATTTAATTGATTGCTTTTCTGTGCTTCTGCCCCCACCACCGTATGGCGGTTTGTCTTCCTCCTAATGTTCGTACAAAGGTTTTTTCTTAGCAATTTCACTCGACACTGTACGGAGTCCAAAACTAAATGGCCGTATGGTCTTTGATTTATCTTTTACTAATAACTCTGCTTCTACCACCGTACGATGATGTCCCTCACAGGCCATACGGTCTTCAATCTCTACTGTATTTGATGCCGTACAGTCATTAATATCTGGTCTCCTCTATCTGCCATACAGTCTTTCTCATATGGTTCCCTGCTCTCTCGATACAGATTTTTTGGATCTTCCAATTGTGACTGTTTTGAGTTGTGGCTTACATCTTATATTCTTTCGAGATCGTACGGTTTTTATTTCCAAAACATAAGCCTTTTGAGGCCGTACTGTTGTCTAAACTCCTTTCAAATTCTCTCTAAACTCACTTTATTATTATTCTCTCTAAACTCACTTTTTATTATTTTTCCTAGGCTTTTCTTCATACTTTTCCTTCTGATGATATCTTCTAAGGCCATATGGTAGGCCGTACGGCAAAATTTTGCTCCCCACTTACTTTTAATATTTAAAATTCTCATCTTAATAAATTTACTTTATGCTCCAGTTTCTTTTATCGCTAATATTTTAAATGGTCCTAGCTATTGGACTTTAAACTTTCCTAGTTTTATTTCATTTTTTCCGTTGTATCTTAGTACTAGTTGTCCTTGCTTAAAATCCATCTTCTTTAGATGTTTGTCATGCCAAAATTTTCGTCTTTGCTAGGCGACCTTAGTACTACATTGAGCAAATGTCCTTCTTTCATACAGCTTGAGTAAAGTACATAGTCGCTCCTTGAGGCTCTCTTATCCGCCAACTTGTTTTCAACTACCACCCGTAAGCAAGGAGCTACATGTTCCATTGACACCACGGCCTCCTATCCGTTCATGAGGTAAAAGGGAGTATATCCAATAGTAGCCTTATATGTAGTTCTATATGCCCGGACTGCTGCTAGGATTCTCTCTTCCCAATCCTGCCCTTCGACTCCACAAGCTTTATATAGGATAGCTACTATTACTTTGTTTGTAGCCTCTACTTGGCCAATTGCTCTTGGATAATAGGAACTGGAAAAAGAATGAAAAATTTTATACTCACTTGTCATCCTCCTGATGGTATGATTGATGAAATGTACTCCTCGGTCACTTGTTAGTTGGAGTGGAATCCTGAATCTGGTAACCACTTGCTCATACAAAAATCTAGCCATGCTGAGAGCAGTATTGTCAGGAAGAGCCCGTACTTTGGCCCATTTTGTTTAGTATTTTGTTGCCGCTACTATGTACTTACATCAGTGGCTTTTGCTTACCGGCAATGTTCCCACAAAATCTAGTCCCCACCATTCAAATAATTCTTGTGGTTTGGACAGAAATAATGGCATGAAGTCTCTTTTGAGCGGCCTTCCTACTCTTTGGCAAGTGTTACAACTCAATACCCATTCCCTAGCATCTGCGAACAATGTTGGCCACCATAGTCCTCCCAAAAATACCTTTCTTGCCATAGCATCTGGTCCCATATGACCTCCCGCCAACCCTTCGTGAGCCTCACTGAGGAACCCTGGAATTTCTTCCTCCATTACACATCTCCTCAATATTCCATCCGGTCCCATTTTCTATAGTAACCCTTTGATTAGCTAGAATGTGCTACTTTTTAAGGCAAGTTTTCTTCTTTCTGCTATAGGCATTTCCTTGGGAAAGGTTGTTGTTGATAAGTAGTGTCCAATTTTTTTGTACCATTGAGGTAAAACTGCAATCTTAAACAGGGGTGCATCTGGAAAATCCTCACACACTCCACTACCGCAGGCTTCCCCTAACTTAATCTTTGACAGCTAATCAGCGATCACATTAGATTTTCCCGGCCTTACTATAATTTTGAATGTAAATTCTTGCAGCAGAATTAGCCATCTACTTATTCTCCCTTGGATCACCAGTTTGTTCACTAAATACATTAGCGCCTAGTGGTCAACAAAAAATGTAAAGGCATGTAGCAAGTAGATAGTGCCTGAATTTTTGAACTGCATAGACCATACCAAGTGCTTCCCTCTCCGTGGTACTGTAGTTCCACTCCGCTTTTGACAGAAGCCTGCTAGCAAAATATACAGGGTGATCCAACCCTTCCTTCCCTATTTGGGCCAGGGTGGCACCTATAACATAGTTGGATGCATCTACATGAACTCGAAATTCCTTGTCCCAATCAGGATAGATAAGGATAGGTGCTTCCACAAGTCTTTTTTTAAATTCTTGAAAGGTGTCTTCCTGTTCCTCCTTCCATTCAAACCGTTCCCCTTTCCTAGTTAACTTTTCGAGTGGAAGTGATACTTCAACGAATCCTTTGATGAATCGTCGATAATACCCAGCATGCCCTAGAAAAGATTTGATACCTGTCACATTCTCAGGTGCCTCCATTCCCAAAATTACCTTTATTTTGTCTGGATCTGTCTTTAAGCCTTCTTTACATACTATATGTCCCAGAAGTCTATCGTTGTTTACCACATAGATTAATTGATTAATGCACACAAACAATGAACAAGAACAGCAACAGCAGTACTTTATTCGCATATGCCAAGAGATTACATAACTGATGATAAGATAAGATGATTTACAATGATCCCAGACGGGGTATAAATACTTTCCGCCGAACCTTCCCGAAGGGGTCCGTCCGCTACATAACAATACTAATCTACCTATCGGCTACAAATCTTTACCGACGACAACACCCTGTCAACTACACAATATTTACAGACAACAGCCGTGTGCGGCCATAAACCAACATTTCTTAGGATTGAGGGCCAATATCGCTCTCTGACATTTCTCCAGGCATTTTATAATAATTTTAAGATGGTGTTCCTTTCCGCTATAAACCGACCAGTCATCAAGGAATGCTTTAGGATTTCCTACTAACATACCATGAAAAATGTGTAGTATAATTCACTAGAAGGTAGCCGATGCATTGCATAGTCCAGAGGGCATCCTATTATAAGCATATACCCCATCTTCCACCACAAATGTGGTTTTCAGCTTATCCTCCTCCGCAATACTAATCTAGTTATACCTGAAAAATCTGTCCATGAAAGAGTACATCTCATGGTCAGCTGCTTCTTCCAAGATACTGTCTGTAAATGGAATGGGAAATGGGTCTTTTATGGTCACCGCATTTAAACTTCTAAAATCTACACATCCGAATTTGAGTACCATCCTTCTTGAGTGATATTACAATAGGAGAAACCCATTCGCTTGTCTGAACTTTAAATATTATCCCTGCGTCCAACATCTTTGTGATTTCCTCTCCTACCCACTCTACATAGTTTCTATTCATTCTATAAGGCTGTTTCCGCACTAGTCTTGCTCCAGGTATGAGTGGAATCTAGTGGACACATAGCTCAGGTGGTACTCCTTTCAAGTCCTTGGACGTCCATGCAAAAACGTCTCTGTACTCCATAAAGATTCTGAGGGTTGCCGCTTGCAGCACTAGATCCCAATCATCACCTATAAAAATTTCTTTAGTTTGCCCTATTTCTCCTAGGTTTAGGCCCTGGAGGCTAGCCTCTTTGTATTCCACTTTTTGGTCAAAAATGTGGGCAAGTGTCGTGTTCAGGGCAGTTACACCTTCTTTGTACTCCGTATACCCTTCCGGGTATCGTTCCTCCAATTCTTGTATTTATAACATGTTGCAATCTGCTTGGAAGACTTCATAATCTCCCATCTGCTAGTGAAATAAACCCTTAAGAGAGTTTGTGTCATCCTCCAAGTATTCCCCTAACCTGAGTACTCCCTCCTCGTCAGGTTCCATCCCTTCATATTCTTCTTCTTCAAAGTCAGATGCCAAGTCTTGACTTACTAACTGGTTCTTGAGATCTATAGTGTACTTCCTTCCTTCCGATTCAATAGAGAGGGTGTTTCATTTCCAGTTGTGATTGGCCTTTGCTACTATTAGCCATTCTCTCCCTAATAAAGCATCATATCCTTTCTTCTCCAAGGCAATAACCACAAAGTCTAAAACAAATTGTTGGGTTCCTATTATTACCTTTTGCCCTATCAAGGTGCCAATTGGTTTGATGCCATGCTACTCTACTCCTACGAGCTAGAATTTGGGTGGCCACAAGGTAGGTTTCCCAATCGCCTTCCAAGTATCTTCCAATAGAACATTCACCCCGGAGCCTCCATCAGTTATCGTTTTTGAGAGTTTGTACCCCATGATCTCTATCTCTACCACTGCTAGCGCTCTCCCTAGACCTATTGTAAATAAGGTGTTTTCTTCCTATTCCACTTAAGTTTCTTCTTTTTCTACACACTCTACTACTTATGGTTCCACTTGTTCTACTATTTCTAATTCCCCTTCAGGATCCTGTTGAGTTGGCAGCGTTCTTTGTGTCAATGCGACTTGTAACTAGGGTAGTGTATCCAGTAATTCCCCGATGGAGACCGGAATGGTAGTTTTTAATACTTTCCTCATGATGTTAGGTACCTCCTTGCCCCTAGAGGTGTTGGCTAGCTTAGCTGTTGTTTCCCCTCTCAACTCATTTTCGATGTTCTGCTTTGCCTCCTCAAATCTGGCCTTTTCCACAGTCACCTCTGGGTACATGACTTTCTTGGCTTGCATCCTTGTTATTGCAAGTACCTCACTTTTTTATCCTGCAATATCTAGCATGTTCACAGCTTTTTGCCTTGGGCAATTCACATCCTCATGATTGCCTAGCCCACACCATTTGCAGAGCATTCCTCCATTTTGTACCCCTTCGTTTTGACATTCTCAAGCAAAATGGTCACATTCGTTGCATCTCCGGCATTGAATCATGGGCCATCCTCTAAAATCATATCAGATTGCCCTTCGGGGTGTGTTGGTGTTGCTATAGTTATTACTATTATTGGCACTGCCTCTATGGTTATTCCTATACCCCCTGGGGAAGCTTCTATGTTATTGTTCTTTGTGGGAGTTGCTAGTGGTGTAGATTGTTCTCCAGCAAACAATATCTGGGTGTTCCTTGTTTTTAGGTTATAAGCGCAATCTTTGATTGCATGACCCCTTATCTGGCAAATCTCGCAAAACATCTTTCTCGGGCATGCTCCTTTGGTATGACCCTCTTTTTGGCAGTCTGTACACCATAGGTCTTTACCTTCCTCTCATCCTTAGTTCCAGCTAATTCCTTCCTTAACCGTTTGAGGTCCTTCCTCAAGGCTTGGATCAATTTCAACTCTTCCTCACTTGGATCAATTTCGACTCTTCCTCACTCTCCTCAGAACTCTCACTAGAGCTTCCATGTCCTCTCCTCTTCGAGGTTTTAGTTTCGCTTTCAATGTCCATGGCATGTGTACAAGTATCTCCAAAAGTGGATGGTGGAACTATCTTCATTTATTTCTTTTAAGGACGGGGCGAGTCCTTCAATAAACCATCTTTTCTTTAACCCATCTACAAGCTTATTGTCCAATTTGCTAATGAGTTCCTTCAGCCGTCTGGTATAAGCCTTCACCAATTCCTTCTTGTCTTGCCTGTTGTTATAGATTTCTGTGACAATTTCATCATCTCTTAACAATTTGAATTCCTCCTCAAATGCTCCACGCAGGTTATCCCAAGTGTTCTTCTTGCCAAAATCCAAGTCTGCATACCAATCAATGGCGATCCTTCTTAATGTGGCAGGAAATGCCTTCAACCATTCGTTACTGTCATTCTCCCCATTTGCTTGCCATATAGTTATACAGGTTTGCATACAAAGAAACTCAAAAAACTTTGTTTTATTTCACCAATATTCAAAAAGTACATATATAAACCAGAAATTAACACATAACCACAAATGCGTTACTGTATTATACAACAGCAATACAATAATGTGCAACAATTCAAGCAATCCAATCTTATAAACAGAAATGACAGTCAGATTGGCAATGTAGATGAAACCTGTAAGAAGGCTAGGTTTGCGTCCAAACTTCAAATGCTTCTTCAAGGGTTTGTGTCCTAGAATAAAT
Organism: Cupressus sempervirens; assembly: GCA_028749045.1. Lineage (NCBI taxonomy): Eukaryota > Viridiplantae > Streptophyta > Pinopsida > Cupressales > Cupressaceae > Cupressus > Cupressus sempervirens. The sequence continues at coordinate 919,203,067 of CM053786.1, forward strand.
AACCAGCAACTGTTTCTAGCTCCCAAATTAATATTTCTTTTGAATATTATAATCTTCATAACCTCCCATGTGGAGCTTGTAGTACCTTTATCACTTTTCCCAATGTGATGAACGCTCTTTTAAGCAATGTGGGATAAAACACCTTTTTTGTCCTTTAGTCACTTAAGTGAACATAGTACCTTTTTAAATAATGTGACAAGTTAAATGAACTTTAATAGCTACTTAATAAACCATATAATCATCAGGCATTAAAATAGTTGACCAAATGAACTCAGATAATCACATGCAATAGCGCGTTGGAAAGCTCTTGGTGAGACGCTTCCAAACCGACACTGAGGTACCGAAAATACTATGCTCTGTTTACTTACTAAAAATAGTAAGCATTCGAACAACTTGCCAAAACTGCTCTGATGGGTCTAAAACTGGAAATGTCTAGGCCAAACCTCAAACTAAACCCCGTAAAGAACTTTTTTGCCCCCGAAACCTAGGTGAAGTGAGCCGGCAACACAAAGTTATAATGTCCCAGAAATAGGAGACATTACACACAAGCTTACCTGTAATAAGGAAATGCTGGCCATAATGTACGCTTTAGCCAAATTTAAACAATACTTGGTAGGAAGCAAGTTCACAATAAAGATGGATCATAATAGACTGCATTACTTTCTAGAACAAAAGGAGTTGAATGAAAGACAACAAAAATGGGTCAGCAAGGTTCAAGCATACGATTTTGACATTGAATATGTCAAAGGGAAAAAATAGCATAGTTGCTGATGCACTTTCTAAGAAACCCTCAATGATGGAGTGCTATGCCATTTTTGAGATTTCAGCAAATTGGATGTCCCAGCTGTTAGTTGTGTATTCTAAAAATACTCACGCTTGTCAGATTATGGACGGTATACTTCAAGATGATCGGTACTGAATGACATCATATATTATAAGGATAGAATCTACATGGTACCAAAATCTAAACTCAAATTGAAAATTTTGCACACCATACATGATGCACCTACAATAGGCCATCCCCGTTTTTTTAAAACCTACAGGCAAATTAGAGAACGGTTCTCATGGAAGGGGCTTAAAGATGACGTTTTGCAGCATGTTAGAGAGTCAGACTTGTCAGCAAAACAAGTCAGAACAGGGCTTCCCGGCAGGTTTACTTTAGCCTTTCCCTATTCAAGCTGAGAGATGGGAGAGTATATCCATGGATTTTATTACCGGGTTATCGAGGGTCCAGGGCAAGGATTGTATATTTGTGGTGGTAGACAGATTGACTAAGTTCGCACACTTCTTTGCTATTGCATCAGACTAGTCAACCTCTCAGGTGGCAGAGTTGTTCTTTCGAGAGGTTTTTCATCTTCATGTACTACCCAAGACTATTGTGAGTGATAGAGATAGTAGGTTTCTCAGTACCTTTTGAGAGGACGTTTTTAGATTAGCAAATACCGAGTTGACACCCAGCACCAATTAGCACCCGCATACGGATGGTCAGACCGAAATAGTAAATAAATGGGTGGAAGGGTATTTGAGAAATTACATTGCAGGTCAGCAAAGAGCATGGATCAAATGGTTGTATTTGAGGGAGTATTGCTATAACTCCACATACCATATGTCCATTCGGATGACTCCTTTCTGCGCTCTATGGCTACGAACCCCTCTCTTTCACTGATTTGGCCTTCTAGGACAACAGGGTGCCCTTAGCCAAAGATTGGATTTTGGATCAACAAGATATCCTCAGAGCCCTTACGGATAAAATTCAGGAGGTGCAAAACCAACGAAAGTTATATGTTGATCGCCATCGTATTAAGCGAAGCTTCGAGATTGGTGACATAGTTTATCTTCATCTACAGCCATATAGACAGAGCTCCCTGAAGAAAAGTGGATCAGAAAAGCTTAAGCTCAGATTTTACAGAACTTATTGCATCACCAAGAGAGTCGGCAAGGTTGTTTACGAGCTGGATTTACTTGGTGAAAGCCAAATCCACAACATATTTCACGTCTCATGCCTCAAGAAGGCAATTGGTCAGCAGGTTGTTCCTTCAAAGGGTTTGCCCTCCATTTGATGAGGAGGGTAAGCTTGTTTTGGAGCCGGCAGAGGTGATTGAGACCAGGGAAAGGAAGCTGTGAAACAAGTCCTTCAGAGAATATCTAATCCGCTGCAAAGATCTGCCATATGAAGATGCCACTTGGGAGGGTGAATCTATTTTGCAGCATCCAACATTGAGATTGCTTAAGGGCAAGCAATCCTGGGAACGGAGGATTGTCACGTCCCCTCCCCCGTGCTAGTTCTATGGCGTCGGGTTAATCTATCTCCACATCGAGATAGATTAACAGCATCACCAGTCAGGATGCCTGGGAGTCACAAGGGAGATTTATATTAAGTCGCCACTTAATGTATTAAAAGTGCTTTAATAAATTTACTTTATTTTTTAAAAGTCATTTACTTTATAAAGTGACTTAAGTGACTAGAGGATAAATTTGGAGTTTTATCCCACATCTCTTATTCCAACACTTTTCCCTCACTTCGAGATTATAAATAAGAGACTTCGTCTTGGGATTTGCACACGAAAATTTTATAAATTCAGTATATTGAAAGTTCTGGTTGCTTTAATGTGACTAGCAAACTCTAAGGATGAAACCCCTCAAGTTGTTTGAGGAAGTTGGACGTCACCTCAACACCTCATTTCTGGATTCAACAGGCAAATTCTGGCAGAAATCAGCAAGGAGACATATAACATTGTTCTTCAAGATTGAAAGTATTGGTTAAAGCATATAGTAATACTAATATCCAAACCTACCATTTTTGCTCTATAGCTAGTGAAGAGTAGCTACGGCAACTAAGAGATCATAGGAGCTAAATGGGAAAGCGTGGACTGTGGTCTTTTCTACAGTCGTCAAGTTAATACACACTCTGATAAGATTTCTGCATGAGCATGCACAATCAGAACGTCCTCCATACTTCCTCCCAATATCCGGCATTCATCTCTTATCACATTTGAAGATCTACTAAGGCAGCAACGTGTTGTAACCTACAAGCTGGAACTAAGGCATTACGGGAGTCTCACTAGCATTAGCGATTGATCTTGGGTGCGGCAATGGCCATCTGGGTTCCACAACAAGGTTGGAGGGTCTCAATGGTGATTTTCATTGAGTAACCGGTGGCAATATTGCAGAAGTTCTTGGTCACGTAAACAATCAGATTTCGTCTACAAACACCCAGGTCCAAGTCATCACTTCTATCTCGTCGTATGACTTGTAAGTGAACAAACTTGTAATTACAATGGTTTGAACTATGCTTGAGTAGAGTATTGCTTTCACGAGCCTGCACTTATCAATCTGTAAGGAACTACCCGATTAATCTGAAAGTTTTCCTCCCTTGAGTTTGTATTAGTCCTTACTGTATAACATCAAATGGAAAAAGGAAAAAAAATATTTGGGTTCAGTTATATGCGCTGATTTACAGCTTAATGTATGATTGTGGGATTACTCCTATAGTTTTATTTCAAACAGCAAAATCAGACCTTCATATTCCGGTTAACTGCCAACTGTTTAATGAAATTCTTCTAGTCCAGATTTGAATTCTTTAATCATAACTAGCAAGGATTATTACATGCAAGCAAATGTTGATGTTGGGAAAATCTTGGAAGCCAATGGTTTGACATAAGCATAAATGGGTGCAAATATTCTACATTATTCACGAGTCGTGCAAAATTGAGGATGTTGGGCATCAACTCTAAAAGATCCAAAGATCTATGTCCATGTTGTAGCATTACGATCCATGGTGCAGGTCTTTCAATGCAATGACACTAAAGCTAGATGTCAAAAAATGTAAAGCTTTAAACTAGCCTATGTTTACCGTACAGGGTAAATGGTTTATTAATGCATTCAGACAATAGACAAGAACATGTAACACAGAAGTATTCCTTTTATTATTCGCATGTATATAGAAGATACTACAATATTCGATATAATTGATTACAATGATGATTACAAAATTCATTCCGAATGATGTACATATACCTTTCCGAAGGGGTGACTCAACCGTCACGCACCCATTCGAATACTATTCTACCCGTTGGCCACAATATAGATTTTATCGACAACATCATCCCCCCCAAAAGAAAAGTCATCTCTGGACGACAACACAACAAAACTCAAAAATAACAACTATTACATTAATGCATAGATACTAATCTGAAGGATGTGTCCCTAAATGCGTAGACCGGCTTCGTCGCAGCTTATACACTTGTTCCGTACGGACCTCTAAATCAGCTCTGATCTGGGAGTTCTCTTCCACTACCTCCTTCAACATCATCGTAACCTCTTGGCATTCAACTTCTTCCTCGTCATCTGTTGTCTTTGCTGATTACTTCCCCTGTGGTGCTACTACAAGCTGTTGTTCTACCTCCTGCTTTCCTCGTATCGCCTCCTCGAGTTGTGCTAATAATGTTGTCCGCTCTATTTCCCATGCAATCTGCTAGGTGGCAAGTCGGTTGGCCATCTCCTCCCGAGCCTTTTCTACGTCCTCTCGAGCTTCTTGCCTAGCCTCTGCCCAAAGTCTCTCTATGAGCACCAACTCTGTCACGAGCTTGCTTTTCTCTATGATGTCAATGAGGCACGAATGAATATCCTTATCCTTTTCCTCTGCTACTCGTGTAGGACCCTCCGTCTGTATCGTCCTTTCTGCTTTCTCCGATGCCATTGTACTTTGATCTCCTACTTCTAGCACTGAAGGGATCTCAACAACCTCATTGTTCAACCATATCGCCTCTAACTGTAGGTCCTCTCTCATGGGAGACTAGATGGAAGGGCCTCTGGCAACAGGGGGAAGTGATCACCGTCTCAAATACTCACTTGCACAACTCGATGAGCTAATCTGTGCAGCTGCTGGTACCTGGTACTCTGCTTCCAGCATGCTCAAATCAACACTCTAATCCACTGCATCATCCAACAATGTGTCAGCTATCATTACTGCATCTATCCCAATCACCTCTAGTCGAACCTGCTCCTGTGCCCTTCCCTGACTATCTCCTCCCTTTGTGGTTGTTAACTCTGCCACTAGATGTGGCTAAGGCATACTTAGTGCTGCTGACTGGGGTAATCCGTACTCGTGTGGTACAAGGGTCAGCTCTTCCCTCCCCTCTTTCTCTGGCTGAACCACTAGTTGTGGTTGTCTCCGTGTGTGTATCTGTCGATGATGTTGTCCCTCAACTTCATAAGGGTTGGGCGGTAACTGGGTGTGAAGATACTCCTGCAGCTTGCCGTGGTCTGGGGTTTAGGGTGACTGGAGTCATTACCACTGGTTGCCTAAACTGCCCGAACCCTGGAATGTGAACATCTGTCATAGTGTGTACATGTGATGATGTAAGAGATGGCATAGCTATCACTGGTGCAGCCGTCAACAGCTACGAAAAGTGAAGTAGGGTTGTTGTGATCACCCCACTTCCTCATCATCTTCTTCCTCATCTTGCTCCACCTCCTCCATTTCCTCTGAGTCGTCCTCCTCAGAAGACGTATCCTACTAGCCACTATCCATGTTTCCGAATTCATCTATCTCCTACCGCATCCTCTTTTGGCCAATGCCTTTCTACCCTCCAGGTGTGTTTAAATGTCTCCAATGCATTATTGGAGGCTCGTCGGGTACTATCAAGCTCAGCTTGATTTCAAGCCTTTCGTTCAGTATAATCCTCGCAGTTGCCTCCAAAAAGAATCCGATGGCATAGTGTGGCATGTAAAATGTTTTATGTTGCAATGTCATGAACTCATCCATGCATGCGGCCAATAGAGAAGCCCAATCATAAACCCTTCCGTTCATGAGTCCATTCATCATACTGACCTGTGAAAAGGAGATGTCTGATGCCCTACTTGACCCTGTAAGTCGACTCTTTATCACGTCCATGAGGCACCTCCAATGGCCTTCTCTAATGTCTGATTTCTGCAACCCTCTTCCCCTCGAGGTGTCGGTAAGGGCATCTTTCTTCTGCTGTACCTGTTCCCTGCACACTAATTCCACTAGCTGTAATTCTCTCTTTGTCCATCTTTTTTGGCTTGTTGTATATTTTCTTTCCTCCTTGTGCCACCCCTAGTATGCCAAATACCCTGGTGAAGTCGATTGACCGAAATGATACCACTAAATCATATTCCAAGTATAGAACCGAACTTTTACGAGAATGCCTATCATATGCCTCAATCATGATACGCATGACAACTTCGAAATCCCGAATACAAAAAACTGGCATCCGGATTGCCCACTCTACCTGTGCCTTCCATATGCTTGCTTTGACTAGGTGGTCATCCAGACTTTCATTCCACCATTTTCTGCATTCCAACCCATTCAACCCTTCGAATGCTATGTTCTGTGGTGTTAGCTATACATCTGGTTGGTTCTGCACTTTGGCCCTTTGTTTCCCCTTGTCTTTTCCACTTGGTCGCACTCTTGAAGGCACTGTCTGCATATTTTGACTCATGGCTGAATCTTGATCGAGTTTCTTTCTCCAAGCCCTTTTTCTGGCTAACTACATACTTATCACTTCTTTGTCGTTTTGCTAAAAAGCTAACAAACTGTTAGGTCAATTGTTTTCTCCATACATGCTTGTTCCTCTCCTTTTTTTTTAGACGTATGGATCCGTACGATCTTCCCTCAATGCCTTGTGAATGGCTTCTCTTTTGCTGTGCCAACAATATCTATGCGGCTATCAAAAGTACGGCTGTCGCAGCTACTTCTTAGCTGTTCAACTTCTCCTTGGTTCTAGTACAGCCTTTCTACACCCGCTTTGTCCGTACGGACTAATTTGTTTCCTGTCTCCTGCTTGACAATGCTTGCACGATTGCTTTTGATATGCACACAGAAATATCATACAATACGGTTTTAAGTCTTCAACACACACCCCTTGGTTGTACGGTGATGTCTATTGGCTCACCTTGCTTCTGGTTGTACGGCTTGTTGTCTTCTCTACAAATGTAGACCGTACGGTCCTCCTTCTCCCTTTATAATCTTAGATTGCAAGGTCCTTTCTCCTCTTTGTCTTCGGCCGTACTAACTTCACTGTACGAAATTGTTTACTAACTTCATGTCAGCGTATAGGCCATACAAAATCAAGCCGTACATTCCCTATTCCAAGTTGACATTGTCATACGGTCCTTTCCTTTATCTTTTGCCGCTGTTCACCGTACTATCCACCGTATTGTGGGTTCTACTTCGACTTTCTTCCATGGTACGCCGTACGGCCTTTTGCTCGGTTTTCTTTTTATTTTCTTTCCCCGTACACCGTACGGTCTCTTTGCTCTGACTCACCTCCTCACCTTACATCCTATGGTGTTTGTTTTTTTATGCTCCGCCTTTCTTGTTGCCGTACATTGTACAATTTTTATATTTTGCCTTGTTCTCTGCCTCATAGTCTTTAACAATTGTTTGCCTTTTATTGGTCATACGGTGACTTTAATATATGAGCAGGGCTTCCGTACGGCTCGTACATTGCAATGCTAATTGTCAGGTCTTGCTGTTCTTAACCCACTCCTCAATGCCATACGCTACAATTTTTCCACTAATTGTGTTAATGTCTATTAATTTAACAATCATGTTCCAAATTTTATTGCTTTCATAATCTGATCATTTATTACTTTATTACTTCGCAGTGGCACTCAAAAATTATATTTAACTCTGTCTTTACTTATCTTACATATGTACAATATTTACATATATATAGTATTTACAGTCATTCTTTTCTCAGTTGTTCGTTGGCAGGGCAACTTTTCTTTCATGATATATTTTTAACTTCGACCCGTTCACTGCATCCAGTATTTCTTTCCCATCTAGCGTCCATAACTTGATTGCCTCGTTATCGCCAACTTCCCGTATCTTTTACGGTCCAACCCATTTAACTTTGAACTTTCCAAGTTTGATCGTTCTGTCCATTGTATTTCAATACTAACTGGCCTAGTTAAAACTTATTTAATTTTAAGTGTTTATCATGCCACGCTTTACGCCTATTCTGTGTCACCTCTGTGGCCCATTGTGCCAATAGTCGTTTTTCCTCGAGTTTATTCAGATTATGCAATCTTTCTCTCAAGTTTTCCATGTCGCCTAACTTATTCTCAATCGCAATTTTAAGTTCCAAACAAGTGAATGGGTGTCACCCATAGTAATATCCCTGAAGAAGGATACCACCCAAATCAGGTTGTGTCGACTTCAGATGTGTCTCAATGAAGTAACAATCAAGGACCCTTGTTTTACCGTACTAGGTAAAGAAATCAACGCACAGACAATAGATATGAAAAGCAGAACTTCTTATTATTATTCGCATATGCCAAAACAGTACATTATGCTCAATAAGATCTGATGATTACAATGCTTCCTGAAGGGGGTATAAATACTTTGCGAAGAACCTTCCCGAAGGGGTCCGTCAGCTACATGACAATTACCGAAGGGCCCATTGGCTACATAACAAGAACTTCCCGAAGGGACCCGTTGGCTACATAACAAGAACCTTTCCGAAGGGACCCGTCGGCTGATACACAATTTCTACCAACGACATCATCCCCCCCAAGAAGAAAAGTCGTCTCCTGACGACTACAGAACAAAACTCAAACAACTAACTACAACAAGATAGATTTTCCACATCACTTTCAAATTCGTTTTGTGCCTACGCAAACTAGTTTCCAAAACACATTGTCTCCATAGTCAAGCTGACCTTGATAGCCACCTATGCTACTTTCTCTGCTTCCAACTCTGGGTACACTGAACTACCTTCAACTGGATGATCAACTCCTCCCGAGCTCTCCCTGCATCCACCAAGACAGCTTCACGGCCAACACCTATTCCGAGTGCCACCTCTAACACACACTATCCATGCCTGTAGCAACTCCAAGTCTCATCAACTAGTCACACTTCCCACGACTGATATCCGCAACGACTGGGGGTCCAAGGGGCAACGCCCTCGGCAGGGTCGAGGGGCAGCGCCCCCACGGGGTGTGGGGCGCTGCCCGCCAAGACCAAATCAGCACTCCGAAACCCACACAAAAATGCACTGAACACACTATTTCTGCAATTTCTCCTAATCCCACACTCTTTTTGGCAACCGCTGGTGCTTCCCCTTCCCTATGGCATCATCTAATACTCATTCTGAGCGTTCTTGATTTGTCAACGTTTTTTTTTTTTTTTTTCGTTTTAAAAAACCTCCTGTCACCCTTTTATGCTACCAATGTACAGCTACACCATACATCCTGCCACCGTATTGACTCCTTCCTTATGCAATATCCTGTAACGTCCTCTAAAGTCTAAATGCAATAACAAGTAGAAGCCGTACGCCAAAACTTATAGAATCAATTCGCCACATTATGCAAAAATTGTACCCCATATTATGCAAAATCCGTACGGCTACCTCAAAACCATACAAATCCGTACAGCAAATGGAATCCGTACGGCATTAGTATCCAATTAATGTTTCAAGTATATAAAGAAAACTTCAAAATCCATATGCCATGCTTTGTCTCAGAAATCCATACGCCAGGCTTTGCCTAGGAAATTCGTACATCAAGAAAGTCCATTCGCCAAGTGCTCTGATAAAATCCGTACGGTACTTAGATTTTTATAAACACCGTATGGTGAGGTAGAAAGCCGTACAAGAACACAGGCTTAAAAGCCGTACGATGGCTTATCAAAAATTGACTTAAAAAATCCGTACAGTAGCTTCACTCCAGAACTCTGTACGATGACTACTACAAAAAATCCGTACAATGTCTAAAAACCGTGCAACAACCAGTCCTCAAAAAATCTGTACGGTAACCTTTACTTAGAAACCGTAAACTGCATCCTCATTTTAAAATCCATACGATACATATCAGACTTAATGTTTTTCTGTACGCTTGCTCAAAACCTCCAAAAAATTTGTACGGTGGGTGTCTTTTAGAAATCGTACGGTAACATCACTATCATATAAAATCCGTACAGTACCATCCTTTAAAAGCCGTACGGTATCTTTTCCATTTTCTCTTTTTTTTTTTCTTTTTTTCGAATAACTATGTACAATATTTACATATGTACAGTACTTACAGTCTTCTTCTCTCACTTGTTCGTCCACGAAGGTGCGTTACTTCTTTCATGGCAGACATTCAATTTCAACCTATTCACTGTGTCGGCAACTTCCTTTCTCTAGCATCCATTGTTTTACTGCTCCATTATCACCCACTTCCAGAATTTGATATGGTCTAACCCACTTAACTTTGAACTTGCCTGGCTTGATCTCATTCTAGCCATCGTACTTTAACACCCATGTCCCCAACTGAAACCTGTTCAGTTTCAAGTGCTTATCATTCCATGCTCTATGCCTGTTCTGTGTCACCTCTGTAGCCCACTCCTGCAACTATTGCTCATCAAGTTTATTTAAGGTACACGATCTCTCTATCCGGTTTGCCATATCGCCCGGTTTGTTTCTGAAGCTCGATACCATGGACTCCGTCAGCTGCTCCTTCTGGCTGTCAATAACACGTCCACTCCGTACTACTGCAACTTTTATTAAACCCTTCCGCTTTGTTTCCTGTGGGGACCGTATGATGTGTCTTCCTTACTGCTGGCACCTTTCTGCTATATCTGTGGTTCGACGTAATACTTTCTTCCCGCCCGGTCGTACAATGGAATCTTTCCTCCTTTCGAGTTCATACTGTATGTTCTTCCCTTCAGCTTCAGCCGTAACCGCCTTTCCTTCTTCAGCTTTTCTATGTTGCTTCAAACATTCATTTCCATCTTCTTTCTTATCTTCATCGACCCTTAACATATTACAGCTCAGAAAGAGTTCATAGTCCATCTACCAGTGGTAAAGACCATTTACTGAATCCAGATCGTCGTCTGTCAATCCTCCTTCCAACCACAGGACTCCCTCCTGATCTAGTTCCATATTCAGCCTCCTTTCATCCTCTTCTTCTTCAGAATCTGACGATAGAGCTTCTTCCCCGATCATTTGAGTGTGTAGATCGATGATGTACTTCTGCCCTTTGCTTTCAAGTGATAAAGTATTTTTCTTCTAATCGTGCTTCGCCTTGGCTTGTATCGGCCACCCCCGGCCCAGAATGGCATCATATCCTCTCCGCTTCAGTGGAATCACGACGAAATCCAACAAGAATGGTTGTGTTCCAATCATCACTGGTTGTGCTGTCAAGACTCCCAATGGCTTGATTCCATGTTGATCGGCCGTTAGCAGCTGGAATGTATGCGGCCATAATGTCAGCTGCCTCAACCTTTTCCAGGTGTCTTCAGGCAACACATTAACACCAGATCCTCCGTCCACAATCGTTTCCGTCAATACAGTCCCGAGAGTTCCCATTTCGACGACCGTCGGATGGCGTCCGAATGAGAGAGCTAACAGCATCAGATCTTCTGCACTTGCGCCACTTTCCTTCTCCTTTTTGTCCGCTATACTTGCTCCATTTTCCTACTCACTTCCATGTTCTCCTGGAAGTTTAGAAGCGGGAATGATATTTGTGAGTGTCGATTAGAGCTGAGGCATAGTGAGCAACAGATCATTTATCCTGACGGGCACCTCAGCTTGCAATATTTGTTGTACAATGTTCTGTTCTGCACAGTTCCGTACAGAGGTACCCAGCGTGTCCTTCAGGTGTGTCGTTTCTACCTGCGTTGCTCTCTGGATCTCTACACGGGCTTCCTCCAGAGTCTTCTTTTCCTCCGTCGGATCAGGGTAGAGCTTCGCCTATTTTCGAGTGATTGCTAGAACTTCTTCCTCGTCCATCCCAACAGTAATCAAGTTTACTTCGGACTTCGGGCACTTAGCATAGTGATGATCACCAGGTCCACACCATTGGCATAGCAACTTTGGTGTGTTCGTCGTTGTGCACTCTCGAGCAAAGTGACCCCACAGATTGCATGCGCGGCATTGAACTATTGGCCGACCATTCGCATCATACTGAATTCGACTCCTTCTGCCATTATTGTTGTTGCCGCTATTGTTGTTGTTTTGCCATCTGCTATTATTCCTGTACCCACCCGAAGCGGCACCATCAATGTTTGCATTTTCGTTCCCTCCTGACGTGGAAGCTGCCTGTGTCAGAAACACTTGTTGTGGTGTTCTTGTTTTCAAATTGAAAGGGCATTCCTTTACCGAGTGTCCCATAATCTGGCAAATCTCACAAAATTGGTCTTTCAGGCATGATCCCTTCGTATGGCCTTCTTTCTTGCACTCTGTGCACCATAGGTCATTGCCCTTAGTCTCCTTGTTCATGTTTTTGAACTCCTTCATCATCCGCAACATGTCCTTCTGAAGAGCACGAAATTTTTTGCTACTACCTTCATCGTCGCTGCTATCTTCTTCTGAAGGTTTGTCGTCATCTGTATCGGATGAGTTGGTCTTCTTCTTCTTCTTTGTCTTCTGTTCACTTTCGAGGTCCAATGCCCGATTGTATGCTTCAATATATGTCGATGGTGGCACGATCTTCATCTTTTTCCGTAGCTTGGGGTGAAGGCCTTCAATGAACCATCTTTTTTGGAGCCCATATGTCGGCTTATTCTTCATTTTACTGATTAAGTCTTTCAACCTCCTAGCGAAGACCCATACTATTTCATTCTTCTTTTGCTTGGTATTGAATATCTAGGCGACGATTTCATTATCGTCACGCAATATTTGAAATTCTAAGCAAAACTCCTTAATATTATCCCAAGTGTTTAACTTCTGCAGATCCATGTCAGTAAACCAATCAATCGCAACACCCCGTAGGGTGGCTGGAAACTGTCAGACCCATTCATTCGTATCTGTTATGCCATTTGCTCTCCAGATCGTTTCACATGTTTTATAATGTCAAATCGTATCGGTGGCTCCTTCACAATCAAATTTAGGCAACTTTTCTTTTGGACCTGTCATTATCACTATATGTTGAAGGTTTTGTTGTGTACTTGCGCTGTTCTGAACACCCGTGCTCAACTGAGCTCCCGTGCTGTTTTGAACACCCGAGCTGTTCTGCACACCCGCGTTGTTCTGCACACCCGCGCTATTTTCTACACCCGCTTTGTTTTCGACTTCCACGCTGTTTGGTGAAGAAGAGATTTCGTCAACCGAAGCTGTTCGTTCCGGAAGTATATCTCGAACGAAGAGGTCACTCTACGCTCGTGCTCCTTCGGCACTCCAAGCCGTGCGAGTCGATCTCCTTCCGTCAGGATTCTCTTCCCGTGGCGTATGCAGGTTCAGAAACTCCTCCCTCACTTCTTCCACCAAATCAAGCCGTTGTCGAGTCTCCTTCAACAATCCTTCCACGCTCTTGTTTTCGTCGGCAATCTTCTGGAATCTTCTTCGGCGCTCTGCCTACTGTGCCAGAATTAGATTATCCTGAGCTGTGCGTATTTCATCCTTGTCCTTCACCGTGTTCTTATTTTTATTTAGCTGATTCGGCATCAGATTTCATTCCAGCCTTTGTTCCAGGTCCATCGGGCAATAGCGCCAAATGTTTTACCGTACTGGGTAAAGAAATCAATGCACGGACAATAGATATGAATAGCAGAACTTATTATTATTCGCATATGCCAAAACAGTACATTATGCTCGATAAGATCCGATGATTACAATGCTTCTCGAAGGGGGTATAAATACTTTTCGAAGAACCTTCCTGAAGGGGTCCGTCGGCTACATGACAATTACCGAAGGGCCCATCGGCTACATAACAAGAACTTCCCGAAGGGACTCGTCGGCTACATAACAAGAACCTTTCCGAAGGGACCTGTCAGTTGATACACAATTTCTACCAACGATAACCCTTTCCCGATACCATTCACATACAATATATTGTAGGAGGTAGTTGGACATGAGATTTATTCATTTATGGACAAGTTCTTGGGATATAATCAAATTGGCATAGCAGAAGAGGATAAACTTAAAACAACATTTGTGGTAGGAGGGCTGTATGCATACAACCGAATGCCATTCGGCCTGTGCAATGCGCCGGCTACATTCCAAAGGATCATATTGCACACATTTGGCAAAATGTCTGTCGGAAATTTCAAAGCATTACTAGATGACTGGTTTGTATTCAGCACCGAAGACAAACATCTGGCAGCATTGGGCGAATGCATGGAAAGATGTCGAAGGGCACGACTAGACTTAAATACAAAGAAATGCAAATTCATGGTTCCGCAAGGAAAATTACTAGGACATATAATCTGTAAGGAGGGATTGAAACATATCTAGACAAAGTCAAAGTGATAATGGAAATGCAACCATCTACAAATGTAACAGAGGTGAAGTCATTCCTGGGACACATAGGATATTATAGAAGATTCATCAAGAACTTCGCCAAAGTATCATACCCGCTAGACAAATTGACATGCAAAGGGGAACTGTTCAAATGGGAAAAAGAACAGGATAATTCATTTGAAGGGTTGAAGGTACGATTGGCCACAGCACCTATATTGGCGTACATAGATTGGAACAAGGAATTTCATGTTCACGTCGATGCATCCAATTATGCAATAGGAGCAACTTTGGTGCAAACAAGTAACCACGGGTTAGATCACCCAGTGTATTTTTTCAGCCAAGTACTGTCAAAAGCAGAACAAAATTACAATACAACAGAACGGGAAGCCTTAGGAATGGTCTATGCAGTACAAAAGTTCCGACATTACTTGCTGGCAACACCGTTCATGTTTTATGTAGACCATCAAGCTCTGTTGTATCTAGTAAATAAACCTATCATCCTAGGAAGAATCAGTCGGTGGCTACTTTTGTTGCAGGAATTCACCTTCAAGATCATTGTACGGCCTGGGAAGAACCATGTCAGTGCAGACTATCTGTTGCGAATTAAAACAAGTGAACCGGCCGATGGAGTGAATGATGATTTTCATAATGCACAATTATTTCAAATTGCAGTACTGCCAAAATTGTACAGAAGTATTGGGGAGTACCTTTCCACGGGACAGCCACCAAAGGAGATGCCACAAAATGAAAGGAGGAAATTAGTAATAAGGAGTCGTACATTTCAATTGATTAATGGATTACTGTACAAAATGGGGTCTGATCACATCCTGCGACAATGTGTTAAAGGAGGAAATACCGAGTGTTGAAAGAAGCACATGAGGGTCCAACAGGACATATGGGACCTGATACCACGGTGCAAAAAATATTGTTGGCAGGACTGTGGTGGCCAATAGTGTACAACGACGCACGGGAATGGGTTGTTGAGAGTGACACTTGCCAAAGGGCTGGAAAGATGCTATAGAGAGACTTTATGCCACTGAACCCCTCACATGCACAAGAATTATTCGAACAATGGGGATTGGATTTCGTGGGACCCCTAAAAGTAAGCCGAATGCATCGATGTTGATATATAGTTGTAGCTACAAGTACTTAACGAAGTGGGTAGAAGCACAGGCTCTACCAGATAACTCAGCAGTCAGTACAGCAAAATTCATATATGAACAAATAATCACTCAGTATGGGATTCCACTTCAGATAACGAGTGATCGTGGAGGGCATTTTGTCAATCATGTCATTAAACTGTTAACGACGGAATTCAAGATATATCACTCTCTATCAAGCCCGTACTACCCAAGAGCAAACAGACAAGCTAAGGCTACGAACAAGATCTTGGTAGCAATCATCTACAAGTCATGTGCGGTCGAAGGCGAAGACTAGGAGGAGAAACTGCCCTCTGCCCTCTGGGCATACCGTACGGCATACAAGGTGACAACGGGACACACACCGTTCCAGTTGATGTTTGGACAGGAGGCAATGGTACCAACAAAATTTATGATACCGAGTCCGAGGATCGCACTGGAGAATAAGTTAGGCAACATGGAAAGCCTGAGGGAAAGATTGCATAATCTGAACAAACTCGAGGAGAAGCGGCTATTGGCACAATGGGCCACAAAGGTGATGCAGAACAGGCGCAAGGCGTGGCATGATAAGCACCTAAAACTAAATAAGTTCCAACCTAAACAGTTGGTGTTGAAGTATGGCGAACAGAACGAAATTAAACCGGTGAAGTTTAAAGTCAAATGAGTCGGGCCATACCAAATCGAGCAAGTAGGTGATAACGGAGCAATAAAGCTACGGACATCGGACAAGCAGGAAATTCCGGAAATAGTGAACGATTCCAAGTTAAAAATATACCATGCCAGAACTATTCCCCCATCAACAAACAATGAGCAGAAGTAAGAAGCAAATTAAAAAAAATTGAAAATTGAAAAAAAAAAAAAAATTATAAGAGCATCGTACGACCATATAACTAACTTGTAGAAATCGTACAGTCCCTTCCGAGCACCGTACGGTGCATCTTGGAAACTCCGTACAACATCTAAAGACAGTGGAAAACTGTACGGGGACTGTTTATGAAACCGACTGTATGGGCATTAAACAAAAACCGTACGAACATCCAGGAAAACTATACGGTTCAATTGAAGACTATAGGACATTGTACACGCAACAAGCAAGTGGGAGATACACTACAATCATACGGACGTCATGACACACTGTACGATTGGCATAGAATACCATATGATGCAGAAAAAAGAGGAATTTATGAGATCTAGTGACATTCGTACCACTTCTATCACTTTACGGGTTGAATCATTGAGAGAACGTATAATATTTTAAGCCATACAAGGAAAGCCGTTCAAAGAAGCCTTGCCGGAGGGTGGTACGGACGCCTAGAAATTTGTGAAATAAGGTTGTATGGAGAAGTAACTGACCTAACTAAGCAGAAGAACAAATGGAGTCTGCAAGAAAGAGGAAGTAGAAGAAAAACTTAGAGGAAGAATCTACTGCTAAAACAAAACAAACAATGACAAATCAAAAAATGTTTAGAATAAATAATGCATGATGCCAAAGGGAAGGGAAAGACATAAACAGGTAGTAAAACATAAGCACTTGTTAGAAAGAGTGTGGAATCGGAAGAAAATCACAAAAATGGTGTGTTCTATGGAGTTTTGTGGTGGCTTTGAGAGTGCTAATTTGGTCTTGGTGGCGGGGGTGCTGCCCCTCGACCCCACCCAGTCGCTTCAGTTATCAATCGTGGGAAGTATGACCAATTGATGAAACCTGGAGCTGCTACAAGCATGGAGTGTCTCTGTGCCAAAGGTGGAGAGAACAACAGAGCAAGCCTTTCGAGAGGGGTGATACGCTTTGAGGCACTTGGAGTAGGTGTTGGATGTGAAGCTATCTTGATGGATGCCTAGAGAGCTCGGGAGGAGCTGATCATCTAGTTGAAGGCAGTACAACAACACTTGGTTCAGTTACCCAGGAGTTGGAAGCAGAGAAAGTGGCACAGGTGGATATTTTGTAATTGTCGTCCAGAGACGACTTTTCTTTTTGGGGGTGATGATGTTGTCAGCAAAGTTATAAAATAGCCGACAGGTAGATTAGCATGTTGTCAGTAAAGTTATAAAATAGCCGACGGGTAGATTAGCATCTGAAAGGATGCGTGACGATTGAGTCACCACTTCGGAATGGTATATGTACACTGTTCAGAATGGACTTTGAATTATGGTTGTAATCATCATGGTAAGCACTATGTAATCTCTTTGGCATATATGCGAATAATAAAAGGAGTATTGTTGTGTTACATGTTCTTGTCTATTGTCTGCATGCATTAAACTATTTACCCCATACGGTAAACAACTACTACCAAGGGCATATGCGGTATTCCCGTGCCCCTAACTCTCAGAGAAAGGGTATATTCCCACGAACTCCTCAACTGATGTGTCTCAAATTTCTATACATGAAAGCAGATTCTAGTTCCATTACCAATGATTTTTGGATTCTCAAGAACATGACAGAACTGTCTCCTTAAGTGTAGCCTTTTGATACCAATGCTAGGTGGTGCCAAAAAGCTGGGATAAGCCATTTCAAACAGCACTTTTCTAGAACCACATCAGTCCACGTAAAAGAGTTTTTTTTTTTTTTAATGTAAGTTATAAACTTATAAACATCAAAGAATTCAATAACAAAATACAAGTGCAAACACATCAAGTCTCATCCAATAAACTTCACATACTCATTCGTCCAGCAAAGCAAACCATATTTATATTTCTTCAGTACATTAATTCAAGATTAGTAGTAATAAAAGGACACCGGTTCGAAATGTACCATGAGAAAATAATAGTTTGTTGGGTCATCGGGTTTTCAATTATAAAATGCATTTTATTGCAAACTAATTAGTTGTGCAACTGTGGATGCTAAAGGTAATACAGCTCTTACAGGTTTAGTCTAAATAAACAATGATGTGTGTCTTTCTAGTTGTCAATAAACTAATCCAGAAAATGATTTATTGATATATAGATTGATGACTTGATTATTCGCCTTCAGTTCAAAAAAGTCAGACCTGTGTACCTCGTCGAAGCAACTCTCTTGCAAAAGGTAAAATCCCTAACACAATATCTGCACCAGAATTATCCACAAATATGACAGCCTGTAAACATGGCATACATAAGAACAGTTAATCACATATATAAATTTCCATAAATCATTGAAAACACAAAACAATGGATTGAAGTTTTATGAGACAGTAAATCTTTAATGTTTCCTTCTAGATAGAATCACAGATTCGGGTCATATGTCTGGCATTGTTGTCAAATAAGTTTATGTCCAAAATGAATTGGGAAAGTTATTGAACAGTGCCATTAAGGGGTACATGTTCCCATGCTACACATATGATAATTTGTTTATACAATCCAAACATGTGAATTACATATAACAACATAATATGACTAGACTTGAGGGATCAATTAGATTTATAAAGGATAACCATTATCTGTTTCCTGATGTAATTAATTCATCATTGTCAACAAGAAAAAAGAAATTATGGTGCCATTTCAAAAGTGTCACAAGGCTATTATCAAACCCATGCTTTATGACCAAATATGTGATTTAATATGAAATTGAAATTCTCAACTTGTGTTAGCCTATTTTGTACTCTCAACTCTAACAATTAGTTTACTAGGTAAGTATTTTCCCTCTTCTAAGTTCCATCAAATGAGAATTCAAGATTTTCTGCTCCCATCCAATTTCCTCTATTTTTACTTTTTAACCATACTTGTTGATTAGAAAACATCAAATACATGGTCAAACACAAAAGAGTTCAACAGCATCAACAGCAGCGCCTACTCTTATATTATTACAGGTAACAGTACATTTGTCATTGATCATAAATTAATTTCAGGAAACCAAGGCTCTCAAAAATGTCCGAAATAAAGAATTAATAAACCAGAGTCTTACCTTCCTCCAAGATTTTCTCATCCAGCTTAACTTGAATGCCTCCAAGTCATCTATTACCCATGGACGGGTTAATAGATTTTCACAACTGGCCAAAAAAGACATTCCATCCTTTGCAAACACTTCTGCAAGCTTCAGTAAATTACAGACAAAGAGTTAGCATTGCTTAATATAGTCTGAATATAGTAACTTGTGTTTAGTACTTGTTATAGCTAGTTGAGCTGGGTAGTTAGGAGGTATAACAAGTAGTAAACACAATAGTTACTTTATTTGAACTACACTTAGTCTTAAACTCCCAGTCTATGAATATCAAATCATACAAGTCTGCGCATAATGTTCTAAACTATGAAAAAGTATAATAATGAAATCTTCAAAAATCGTGCCTTTGGCCTGGGTTCAGAAGTAACAAGAAGATTTTAAAAAAAGGCATTGACAATGAAAGTTTCTGTACAGAATTGAGGAAGGAAACAGCCAAGTTCAGTATATTCAGCAAGTATACATTCAACTACATAATCTGTTAAGGAGAAGGAAATCAAATTGAAGAAACTTGCAGACGTAATTTCAGAATCAGTCAGTTACCATAACTACAGATCCTACACCTAAGACCTCCTACAACATGTATTTGGTTTTTTACCAACCATAAGAGCAACAGCAGGAATCTTATGCAAACTTAGGAGAAAAGACAATCCCAAAAGATCAGTAGCAACCTGCA
Organism: Cupressus sempervirens; assembly: GCA_028749045.1. Lineage (NCBI taxonomy): Eukaryota > Viridiplantae > Streptophyta > Pinopsida > Cupressales > Cupressaceae > Cupressus > Cupressus sempervirens. The sequence continues at coordinate 919,222,978 of CM053786.1, forward strand.
ACAACCAAAACATTCTTGATTGTACAAAGAACATGATTGCTTCTAAAGTTCTATTAATGCAAAAGAAACCTTATGATCTATAGAGTCAGATTCTCTTTAAATTTCTTCTAGCTAGCTTTTGCAAAGCCTACAAGAACATAACTTAGTTTTAATCTTCTCCAAAAATAACAATTGAAAAATCAGCATTATACATTCTATATATTTAGCTTAGAACATGAATACTCATGCCCATTACCATGTATAGAAAATACTCTATAGAAAAAATATGCAGGTAAAGCTCAAGCACAAAGTCCAGGCTAGGAATCCTAGGTTTCTTTGTGAACCCTCAAGATTAAAACAGGAAATCAATCCTTGACAGCAAAACAATATGGACAGCAAACGGTGTAACAGATGAAGATGATTGGGTCCGGCAGTTTCCAGCAACCCTACGGGGCATAACAATTGATTGGTTTGTAGACGCAGTTCCTTAGAAGCTAACTATATGGGTAGAAGTTAGAAAAAAGTTCATAGCAAAATTTCGATTGCTAAGAGATGACAATGAAATTGTAGCAAAAATATACAGCACAAAGCAAGGAAAGAACGAAACATTCGTGCCTATGCAAGATGGCTGAAAGAGCTATCGGGAAGATGGAGAGTCAACCGGCTGATGGATTGAAAAAATGATGGTTTGTGGAGGGGCTACGGCTGGCTCTGAAAAAGAAAATGAAGATTGTGCCTCCAGCATTGTACACAGATGCGTATAATAGGGCGATGGATCTAGAAAGCGAACAAAAAACAAGTAAGAAGAAGAAGCACAAATTGTCAGATTCAAACGATTCATCGTCCGAAAGTAGCAACAGTGATGAAGAATCAAGCAAGAAAGTCTGAACATTACAAAAGAATATGCTACGGATGATGAAAGAATTCAAAAACTTGAAAAAGAATCTGGACTCGATGAAAGGAGAATTGTGGTGTACGAATTGTAAAGAGGAAGGCCACACAAAGGGTTCATGTCCGAAGAAACAATTGTGTGATATCTGCTAGGTTGCAGAACATTCCATAAAGGAGTGCCCATTTAATATGACGTCAAAATGACACCAACAAGTATTACTGACGCAGGAAGTGTCCGCCAAAACAAACACAAACAACGATGCAACCTCAAGAGGTTATCGCAACAATAACAGGCGCAGAATGGGTGGAAATAATAATAACACTAATAATAATGGAGGTTGGAGTCGAATACAATACAACGCGAGTGGACGACCAATGATATAGTGTCGTGCGTGCAATCTCTGGGGGCACTTCACCAAAGATTTTACCACGAAGGAGACGCCGCAGAGCTTATGCAGATGGTGTGGTCCAAGAGATCACAATGATTCAAAATGCTCGAAGCAGGGGGTAAATTTGCTAAGTATCGAAGCATGTGATGAGAAGGTACTAGCCATTACACATGAGTAAGCTAAGAAGGCAAAATATCCTGATGCAGAAGAAGAAAAGGAGAGGTTACAGCAAGCATAAACAAAGTTGGAAAAGTAGATGAAAATAGGAAAGTTGCAAGACACTACCGATACCTCGAAAAGGAACTTAGCTGAACAAAACATGATAAGATAGGTAATGCAAACAAAAATCCCTATTAAATTAAATGACCTCCTTCTCACAATGCCACAGTTATGAACAGTCATTTTGAATATGACACCGATTTCGAAAGCGACGAAGGAAATAGGAAGGGATGGTAGTGGAACCACGGCAACAAACCCAATGCTATTGGCACTCACGATAGGAAGGCATCCAGTAGTAGTCGAGATGGGCATTTTGGGAACTGTACTTACAGACACAATTGCGGACGGAGCGTCAGGCGTGAATGTGTTACTAGAAGATATATGGAAAAAGTTAAAAACCTACGCTGTGGCCACCAACATTCCAGTTGCTCAACAGATCAGCACAAGATCAAACCATTGGGAACCTTGATGGCACAGTCGGTAACTATTGGTATGCAACCACTTTTATTGGATTTCGCAGTCATTCCACTGAAAAGAAAAGGGTATGACGCCATCTTTGGATAGGGCTGGTTGGTGCAAGCAAAAATAAAACATGATTGGAAACGAAATACCCTATCCATGGAATGCGAAGGCCGAAGATTTATAATTAACCTGCACACACAGATGGTGGGAGAGGAGGCAACGTTGTCAGACTCAAAAGGTGAAGGCCAGAGTGAGAATGAAGGAAAGATGAGAATGGAACTGGACAAAGGAGTGTTGAGATTAAGAGGGTCGAATGATGATAACCTAGACTCGGTGAAAGGCCTATTCCACTAGCAGATGGAGGATTACGAGCTCTTTCTAAGCTCTAATATGTTAAGGGTCGACGAAGGTGAGAAAGGAGAGAAAAATGAATGTCCGAAGAAATACAGAGAAGTGGAAGAAGAAAAGGCGGTTACGGCTGAAGCTGAACAGAAGAACATACCATACGAACCCAGCAAAAGGGAAGATTCTACAGTACAATACATGGTAAATGGACCACGCAGAAAGAAAATGTTAGTGCACCACGGATTTAGTAGAAAGGTACCGGTGGCAAGGAAAACACATCATACGGTTTGCATAGGAATCAAAGAGGAAGGGATTAATAAAAACTTCAGCAATATGAAATGAAGGTTCTAAAATCAAGAATACAATTATTGACGGCAACACGTGACAACCAATGGAATTCATAGTACCAAGTTCGAGGATTGCGATCGAAAACAAGCTTGGAGATATGGAAAGTTTGAGGGAGAGATTGTATAATTTAAATAAACTTGATTAGCGATGATTGCAAGGCAGGCACAATGGGCCACAAAGGTTACATAGAACAAGCATAAGGCATGGCACAACAAGCACTTGAAGTTTAACAGATTTCAATTGGGACAACTAGTGTTGAAGTATAATGGGCGCAACGAGATCAGACCAGGCAAATTTAAAATAAAGTGGGTCGTGCCATATAAAATCCGTGAAGTGGGCGATAAGAGAGCAATAAAATTATGGATGCTTGACGGAAAGGAAGTAGCCGATGCAGTGAATGGGTCAAAGTTGAAAGACTATCATGAAAGAAATAACGCACCTCCATGGACGAACAATTGAGAGATAGTATAAAAGTAGTAATTATTAATGTATATATGTAAATGTAGATAATATATAAAGTTGAGCATATTTTCTAAGTACAAACCCGAAAGTATGAAAGTAATAAGAAACAAGATTAGCAAATTAAAAGAGTATTAAAGGACTGTACGGCCGTGAAGAACTATACAGTAGCATAAAGAGAGAAAATCAGAACCGTAAGGAATTTGGGAAGAAACAGAAATTGCACACACAAACAGCCACCGTATGGCCGTACAGAATTGGGAGCACTAACGTATGGCCCATACGGAAGAACACAAAGACATTGCAACGCATCGTACAACCGGGGAAGTTGCAGGAAGAGGCCCAAAAGTGCACCGTACGACCATACAGCCAAATTGTTGGAGGTTGGGTGACTGTACAGTGAAGGGGAGAGACCATACGGTGAACTTGTACGAACATCGGCAGCAAAAACCATACCGTACGGTCCATACGGAAGCAACAGCAAGCGTGAGAGGACGACGGCGTGGAAGAACCATGGTTATATAACATCAGCAAAATAACAACTTAGAACATAACAGTGAACAAAGACAAGGAGCCATTTCGTATGATAGGAATTTGGAGAAGGAAAAGCCGTACGACCATCAGCAAGCACTTCGTGGTTTTGTCGTACGTCGTACGGCCAACAAGATTACAAGAGAAGGGTTATCGTAGAAACTTGGGAGAACATTATTCCATCTGTATGGCCATAGGTAGAAAAGAATGTAACCGTACTCTCCAAGAAGCAGGAGTTATTAAAAAAAAAGGATGATAAATCAAAAAAGTTCATAATGAATAATGTATGGTACCGAAGGGAAAGACATAAACAGGTAGTGAAGAAAACGTAAACGGTTGGCAGAAAGAGTATGGGATCAGAAGAATATCACAAAAATGGTGTGTTACATGGACTTTTGTGTGGGTTTGAGGGTGCTAATTTGGCCTTGACGGCAGAAGTGCTGCCCCTCAACCCCAACCTATATCGCGACAGGGAGCACGCTTAGACCACCCCGCTGGGGCGATGCCCTCTACACCCCCAATCAGTTCAGCTATCAATCGTGGGAAGTGTGACCAGTTGATGAGACCTGGAGCTGCTGCATGCATGAAGTGTCTGTGTGCCAAAGGTTGAGAGAGCACTGAAGCAAGCCTTTCAAGAGGGGTGCTACGCTTTGAGGCACTCAAAGTAGGTGTTGGACATGAGGTTGTCTTGGTGGATGCATAAAGAGCTCGGGAGGAGCTGATCATCCAGTTGGAGGCAGTAGAGCGACACTTGGCTCAATTTACCTAGGAGTTGGAAGCAGAGAAGGCGGCACGGGTAGCTATCAAGGTCAACTTGGCTAAGGAGACAACACTGTGTTAGCAGAGGCTACAGATGCAATGTGTTTTGGAGACTAGTTTGGTGACGAATGTGAAAGTCATGTGATAGAAAAGGATCTATCCCGTTATAGTTAGTCACAGTTAGTGTATTCTATTTTGTTAATATCTCGGATATTTTGTAATTGTCGTCCAGAGACGACTTTATTTTTTGGGGGGGATGATGTCGGTAAATTCTATATTGTAGCCAATGGGTAGAATTGTATCCGAACAAGCACGTGACGATTGAGTCACCCCTTCAGGAAAGTATATGTACACTGTCTAGAAAGGACTTTGAAATCATCATTGTAATCATCTAAATCATATTGTAAGCAGTAAAGTGTATCTGTTTTGTGTTATATCTTACTATACTACATGTGCTAAGTATCCTTTTACCCTGTATGGTAAACATATATAAAGTATTTACCACCCAAAGGACAACAAACACAGCCAATGTGGGATAAAATTTGGAGAGAGTGGGTATAACTACCTTGCTACAAATATTAGATGACACCTACGATTACTATTATTAAATGATTTTAGCAGGTCATTAAGCTATCCTAAATAAACTTAATTAGAGTTAATTATATTTACTCCAACACCCACCCTGCCCCCCTCCTTAAGTGCAATTTCAGGAGCAAAACTAATATTCAAATGATCCAAGACTAACATGAAGATGCAATATATTGGTTCCAGCTACAAGGCCATGTTAGGCACCCATGCACAGCTAATCTCTCACAAGAAAAGAAAAGGAAAAAAACTGAAGGGGCAAAACTCCTGTCCAAAAAAGAGATATGAAGAAAGTGATGCATAGAAGTCTCAAATCTATACCCCCCAAGAACTACATCCATCACAGAATTCAATTGATAGCCCCTAGGAGGGAAGCATACAGACTAAATCACACCCCCCACTCCCCACACAAAATAATCTCCTGCAAGAATGGTAGGTGTTCGATGACAAAACAAGATCCAATCCTTACAAATAACTTGTCTTCCCATGTATAGGTGCAAGTGCACTTCCCATCTGGATATGCAATGAAAGATAAAAGCATGAAGAATGAATGTCTCTGAAAATTGCTGATGTGTCTCCTTGGCCATGAAGGATGTTGATGCCACAATTCATGCGGGTACATGCCCATATTAAACAAGATTATGACAAACTGAAATTATGTGGAAACTAATATAAAGCACACTCCAAAAATGAATATAGAGAAATATTTCCTCCAACCAAATATGAAGGATAATGATGGTCTTGTTGGTTAGGAATGATGAATATCCCAATCAATCATTCCGAAAAAATGTCAATGAGAGAAGCCATATTAACTATGTTTGAAGAAGCAAGAACCTCTGAAGATACCTCAACATAAGTATCAAAAACCTCCAAAGGTTCACAGTCAGAGGCTATCTTCTCTTAAGAATGAAGAGTTACAAAAGGGTCATCTGGGAAGGGTTGAACATCAAGATCTCCATGTAGCTCCCAAACGTGATTCCAAAGTGCACGAGGACACAAATAAATAATAGACTCCAAAATGTCATTATCTACAAGATCAAAAATAACTCTGAAGACAAGATCGTATTGCATTTCCAAGCAATTTTCTGATGAGGTGTGTCAAGAAGAGGAACAAAATTATAAAAATATGGCAATAAGTGAAGCCTGGTGCGGTCGACAATGCTATTGCTCCAATATTTATGGATCGCCCTCTATAAAATAAACAAACAAGAATGAATTGCATCAATAATCTAATCATGTGGTTGACAAAGTGACCCCCTCTGTCACTTGTCAACTGAATAGGTATGCCATATCGTGTGATGATTTGTTCATACAAGAACTTAGCCATATTGATTGCAGAATTATTAGGTAGTGTTCTTGCCTCTACCCACTTTGTTAAATATTTTGTGGCTACCACTATGTATCGGCAGCGCTAGGCCCTACTCGCCTTCAATGGACCGATGAAGTCTAGTCCCCAACGTTCAAACAACTCTTGGGCATGGGACGGATTTAATGTTATGAAGTCCCTCTTGAATGGTTTGTCGGCTCTCTATCATGTATCGCAGCTCAACACCCATTCCCTTGCATCATTGTAAAGTGTGGACCGCCATAACCGAGCAAGCAGAACATTTTGTGCTGTTGTGTCGAGTCCCATGTGGCCACATATCAGACCTTCATGTGCTTCCCTTAGAACACTTTGCACTTCTTCCTCCATTACACATTGTCGTAGTACTTGATCGGGACCCATCTTATAGAGAAGACCATTTATTAGTTGAAAAGTCTGGCTTCTTAAAACTAGCTTCCTCAATTCACCTAGCAGCATCTCTCTCAAAAATTGAGACGTTGATAGATACTTGTAATGACCCGTACCAATAATGTAACAAATCCGAACAGCACCGTACTGTCCTGAGCCTGATTTTCTCTTTCCCTTTTAAATATAAATCTCAGAGTACGGACCCATTAACAAATAACCAACAATATAAATAACAAATGAAATATCGAGATAGGTATTTAATCAAACTCACTCTTAAATAGCACACCCAGCAATACATCCACATGCAAATGGAAAATACGAACAACAAATAAACCCGAACTAACTCCAATAAATCTTTGTTTCCAACATGATACTAAAGACTCAAGTATAAGGAAAATGCAATACAAATCAAAATGCTAAACCGACAACCTTCCAACAAATCTGAAAGCGTATTATTGCACTATTCATCAGCAGTATAACATTCAGCAATTTCAAAATAACCTCTAAAACGTTATTGTATTATACAACAGCAATATAATAACTATCCAACCACAAATCCAATCTTATACACAGATGTTACAGTCAGATTGGAAAACAAGAAAAGAACCTGTAAGCTCAATGAGACACCTATGATGATATCTCCCCGGGCAATGGGTTTGTGTCCATTGCTTGCCTACACGAGGGGCTACATCCTCACACGGGTTGAAAGCTAAAGCTTTCTGAAACTCTCCAAGAGAGAAAACTGAATTGAATAGTAAAATCAAGCATACCAAATGAAAGGGTCTCTTCTCCACTTATTCTCACAATTGTGACTCTTCGACTACCTTTCTGTCTTTTCGTCTTATCTCTCCTTGTCCTCTTTTGTCCACTTGGAATATTAATTTGACTTTTAATTAATGATGTTTCAGCTCTCCTAGCAAATTTTAATATTATAGAGATGACCCCCTTAATATTTCTAATGTCCCCAGAAAGGGACATTACAAGTCTCCCCTCCTTGAGATTGCTTGCCCTCAAGCAATTAATACCAGGATCCCATAAGAATCTGCAGTTGACCCTGTAGCTTGAACTGAAAACAAATTTGGCCAAACTGTGGAGCAAGGTGTCACACTGTAAACCACCTGTCAACCAGTTTCCTGGATCCCATATTACTCTCTAGAAGAACTTGGCACGTGCACCTGTAAAATGATCAACACAGATTAGCTCCATGACCACAATAAAATCCTCGTCCAACCATAGATATAATCTGCCAACACCTGGATCTCAAACTCTGTTATGTCGTTTCGCTGCTATGATGAGGTAGAGGCATATCAAAGGTCCATGTGTAACCCAATAGAGTGTGAAGACCTGCCCTAAATGGGTGATATAGGAAATGAGTTGCTCATGAGCCAAAACCACTATCTCAAGGACATCAAAACCAACACCATTGTCATCAACATTTGGAACTTCCAAGTACATTGGTGCTATGAATCTGGAAGATGCTAGAAATATAACCATATTCCTCACATGGCTACTCCACCGAGAATTACTTAGCAACTGATGAAGGAAAATCACCCAACTCCTGAGAGGGTTGAAATCAAAAAATATGTTGGGGTTGATCAACTGATAAGCAACAAAAGTTGATTCATCATTCCCAGGCTAAGTCCCTGAATCACTGTCAGGATCTGAATCAGTATTCCAGGGTCTGAAATCAATTTCTTCCTCCTCAAGGAAAACAAGAGAGACTCTCTCATCTATCATAAAAAGTGGGTTATCGGACGTCCAGTCAGCGGCCACTTCAAACAAGGGGTTATCTATTAGCTGAAAGTGATCTGAAGTTTTGCTACTTAATCGTTCGGAGTAGCTATCCAAGTCATAAGTTTGCTGAATGCTCTCAAGTTCATCGATGACTTCTAGGAAAAATTCTTGTCTCATTCTATCCTTGTGTTCCCGAGATTGATTCATGACCTTGATCTGACTTTATGCACCTTGAAGAGAGAATCAAGCCTCATCCAAAGCATCACAAACGTGCTTCAGCTCTCTATTAAGTTCGTCAATCTTATCCTTCCCTCTGTTTGACTGTTTAGCATATATCTCAGCAATCTTAAGGATATAATCCTTGTCAGTTAGCAAATACAAGTAATCCGATTTCATAGTTTCGAGGGCTATCTTGACCTTCTGCAAGTCATCAACATTCTAATCTCTTCTCGTGTCTCTTGCAATCCTCCTGTAGAGCTCATTAACTAGCTCATGGGTCTTGTCATAATGTACTAAAGATGTCACAACCATATCTTCACTAACCCTCAGTTGATTCCTTAAGGTATGCATTTCGTTACTGCTCTGCTGGAACTGTTTATTACTTGGTAGTGTTATCTTAGGAGGTTCTTCCAATTTCAAGCCATGCATGTTAGGAATATAAGAACCATCATAAAAATGCTCCAAACTACTATTACCTTGTGGGCAATCTATCTCCTCAACCTTCCTGTCAAGGCTCACTTCTAAATCACCCGCGAAGAAACTTGCACCTCGTGTAAAATCTTCTGTGTAATTACGAGTAGGCTGCTCATCTCCCATAGTCGTTTGTTCTTCTTTTTCAAGATCCAAAAAATAATTCTAGTCTATCCAAATTTCCTCGTACACCCCTATGCGTTGTTCATTTGCAAAAAGATCCTAGGCCAACTCCAAATACTTTTGTTTTGCCATATCAGTCATATTTAGCTGCTCGAGATAAAATTCCAAGTAGTCATTGAATGATAAGTCATTTTGGATTCGGATAGGAAATTCTTTATACTCTCCATAAATGTCGAGTATTTTTGTCCTAACATCAGCTTCAAAATCATGAGCTAACTATGCTTGTGGCTTCATCGTACCTTCCTAGGTTATATCTGAACTCTATGCTTACCAAATAATGCTACTAAATCACAAGATTCTCAGATTTATTAAGTTAGAGGGATTTCCAAAATTTGGTGAGGAAACTTTGTAACTTGCAAACTATGCAACCTTGGCTCCCACATCTGCCAGCAACATCTGATCTCATACGCTGTTGTTTGTAATTTGCCTTAGATTTGCATGTGTTATTCAAAAGAAAAACTGTTCACAAACTTACTACCAGTGAGACAACTATTGTCTCCACTCTTTCTACCCCAAATTTCTGCCCGACTAGGAATTCTTGAACCCCTGAAATGACCCACTCCTTTTTCAATAGTTTACTTGCAACTTGTAAAGTGCTTTTTCCTTCAAAATGGATTTGAAATGCATATACAAGTGCAAAAAATTTCGGAGATATTGATTTTATTTACAGATAGTTTCCTTGCAATTTGCCCTAAAATTTTTAAGCTGTTTATAGCCGTTGAACCAAATTAATTTTTCATGTTTATGTGAAATCAAGTTATTTCATTATAGCCGTTGTTATATCATGTTAATTATAGTCGTTAATTATTTCTTCATGTTCATGTGAAATTGCATCAGTTAATTATAGTTGTTGCATCGATTTGATTATCAAATGAAACTAGTCAATTAAATCTAGTCATTGTGTTCATGTGAAATGGAATTAGTTAATTTTAGTCGTTGTACAATGAAATTTCCTAACGATCACTTGATGATTTTGTTTAACAAATTATGAATCTTGAATTGATGTTATGGCGAGAATGTTGTTTAAAAATGTTTACAGGATGAAGATCGAAGAGTGAGGGGAAGCATTACGAATTGAGGTCATCGGAATGGGACAGTCATAAGATTCAGTCATCAGGACTTGACAATAAATTTCTTAGTGGAAAATCGCATGAGCTAAAATTAAAAATTATAAATATAATTATAAAAAAAATAAACAAAGTTCTTACCTTTATTAAATTTATTAAATAATAATATCACTTAATATTATTCTACTCTCTCGATTAAGATCATAAATAAATAAATAAAAAGTGGCACCATTACATTAGAATTATTAATCCAATAATGACACCTTGCAATTACGTATTTATAAACTTAACCAAAATGATAATATAATATTAAATAATATTAATAAATAAACTTTTCATCTTTCCTTTTTCCTTTCAATTTTTCCCTCCTCTTATTCTTCTTTTTAAAACCGACTGAATATGAAATCGATTATGAATCTTGTAACGGCAGGAAGCCGTAAAGTCTTTTCCAAAGTTATTTATATGTTTGCCTTGTCGTATTCGGACACACACAGAGATATCCGGCTTCTTCATTTACAATTTCTTTTGACTTTCCCTACTCTGTTATGGTGGCCTTAGCACCTGAAATTATAGGTTTATGCATGCTATAATCATTTTCTTTCTGCGGAGATCTAAAGAAGATGTCTGAGTCCAAGTTAAAAACCACATCAACTACATTGTAGTGAGTTACATAAGGATGCATCTCATATTTCTTTCCTTATTTTTCTTTAAACCTGTTAGGCTAAGTCGGCTTTTGAATATTGTTCCATGTTTTTCCAGTCAGTAATAAACAAGACGACTTCCTTATGTTCTGGTATATACGTGTATCATCTTTAAGTTTGTGTTTGCATTCACATAAAACTGTATTTAAAGTGTAACCTCAATTGGATATAATTGTTATCCAAGCAATATTTCAAATCGGTCTAATGTCTTGAAAGGAAAAAATTTACCAATGATAGCCAATCTTATGAATGATCTCTGAAGAGTTTCATTGAAATTTTATGTTTCTTTTATCTATAAAAATATGTTATAATAACTGATAAACAGTAATGAAAGCCTCAAGGATATTAGTCGGTTAATGCCAGAATGAGGTGATGAAAGTGCAAGATATACAAATAAAGACAAATGTTCAGGCACCAAAGATTCACCAGCCTGATGGCCTGATTATGGTGAGGAGGTGTAGATGAACCTATAAAAAAAAGAAATACATGAATGAGATCAGTAACCATTATTACATAAATAAAAATCTAATGAAATAGCTCATGCAAATTCCACTTTCGAAATTAGTTGTCAAACTAAATGGTGGAGATCGGGTTATAAACCCACATCTTAAAATCCTTGGCTAGGGTGGTAAAAGGCATACTTGCCACAGCAAATTGATCGTGTTGTTGTCCTGATGCTTCAGTTATTCTTTCGAATAGTTGTTGGGACCTCAACCCACCTGATTACTCCGATGACTATATCAATGAACGTCCCATGCCCGACCTCGGGGTAGGGAGGGCTGTTCTATTAAATTAGAACTTGTGGGGATAAGTAAAAAGGTCAACGGTTGGGAGGTTAAGCCTATGATAATGCTTCTCCTCTCACCAAAGTCAGAGCTTGGAGGACAACAAATTAGAAAGTCACTAGACTAAAAATAGTATGTTCTGTCTAACCTATAAGTTTAGTAATTTTCTTTTCAAGCTATAAGTTTCTTTACTGAAAGTATAGATATTAGTTAGTCGTTCAAGAGCATATTAAATTGCATTTTTCATTTCAGTAATCTATAGTTAGTTTAGATTTATTTTCAGCTAAATATATCAGTTATTAGTTAATGATAAACTTGTTTCAATAGAAAAGCAATGTAGACTTTATTTCAGGTTTTAAACCGTTATTGAATTCTATGTCAAGTGAATATGAATTATAAATCAGATAGTTTAAGGATGAAAATAGTTAGTAGATAAATCAGCTATTACAAAACCCCTTCAGTACCTCATCCATGAGCCTCATGAAAGTGCTCGATGCATTGGTTAGCCCAAAAGGCATGACTAACCACTCATACAATCCTTCCCTTGTCTTGAAAGCAGTCTTCCACTCGTCACCTTCTCTAATACGAATCTGATGGTAAGCACTCTTTTGATCTATCTTTGTGAAATACTCAACTCCGCTCAAATAGTCCATAATATCATCCATCCTTGGCAATGAAAATTTGTACTTGATTGTGATCTTGTTGATAGCGCAAGAATCTGTGCACATCCTCCATTCTCCATTCTTCTTTGGGGCTAATACTGCTAGTACAACACATGGACTCACACTCTCTCGAATCAATCCCTTCTGCAACAACTCATGAACTTGTCTGTTCAACTCTTCACTTTCTGTTGGTGTCATTCTATGCGCTGCCTTGTTTGGCAAACTAGCTCCGAGAACCAAATCCATCTGGTGACTAATTGTCCTCCTTGGGGGCAATCCATCAAGTACATTATTTGATACAATATCAAAAAACTCTCCCAACATATCTGCAACTTCTACAAGCGCCTCCTCTACTTCTTTTCTATCTTTTGGAATTATAGCAAAACACATATGCTCGTGCTTCATACCTTTGAGAAATTCTTTCCGTCAACAAAACATATTCTGGCAACACTACATACATTTTCTTCTTTATCCTTCAACAACTTCAACTTATGTTTCACTCCATCCTTAGTCAAAGTGTAGGTATTTGCTCGCCCATCGTGTACAACATGCCTGTCAAACTGCCATGGCCTACCCAACAACATACGACATATGTCCATAGGTATGATATCACATAGTACCTCATCCTGATAGCTTCCAATCTTGAACTTCACTAAGCATTGCTCATTGACCATGACCTTGTGGTCATCTTGCACCCAAGTAATACGATATGGACGTGGGTGTTTCTGTCTCTTCAACTTTAACTTCGTGACCATCGTTTCTAACACTAGATTGTTAGTACTTCCACCATCAATGATCACATCACAACACTTATCTTCACTTCTGCACCTTGTGCGAAACAAGCTCCTTTGATCACATTCATTCTCACCACTCGGCAGGACTCTTCTATTAACTAGGACCTCTCCTCTTTCAGCATCTTCAGAATACGATGATCTCGCATCTTGATCAACATGTGCAACTTTAGCTTGGCCTTCTATTCTTCGATCCGTCCTTCCTTGGCACTGGGTACATTCAAATGCTCTATGCCCTTCTTCTTTGCAGTAAAAAAATTCCCACGGAAGCCTCCTCTTCCAGATCCTTGTCCTCTGCCTCTTCCTCTATGATCTCTATTGCTCTGATCATGGAAACGATTGGACTTGTTTCCCCTCTAGTTCTGACTACTACTTCCAGCCTCATCCTTGTTCTTTTGATCATCATTTTGACCTCCAAAAGATCGTTTGCTAAATCTTCAACCGCGACATCTTCCACTATTCTTGTTATCAAACTTTTTGCTTAGTTTCTCCTCAACCCTTAGGGAAAACTGGTATGCCTCCTCAATACTGGTCACTCGAACAAGACTCATCTCATCCTGAATGCTTGGTCGTAACCCATTAAGATAACGGACGACTTTCTCCTTATCAACTTCTATATGGGCAGTTATAATGCGAACTCGGTAGTACTTTTCAGTGTACTCTTGAATAGATTTTCCCACCTGCTTCAACCCTTACATTTTCTTCAATAGATCAAGCTCAAAATCTACGGGAATGAACTGTCGCTTCATTTTAGCTACCATCCAATTCCATCTAGTGATTTTGTCCTTTCTTCTTTTATTTCGATCTAACTGGATCTCCTGCCACCAGATCTTTGCATGACCCTTCAGTTTGGCCTTCGCAAACTTGACCCTATCCGGATCTTCACTATCCTCATATTCAAAGTACTCTTCCAATTCATTGATCCAGTTGATCAATTCCTCTAGGTTGAGATTTCCCAAAAATGTGGGAACATCAAACTTAGGTCTTTTTCCAATACTGGAAATGGCCCTAAAAAGCTTTGCCTCCTCTGGGTTAAGAACTTCCTCTACTGCATCTGGGTCCACATTTCCTTCTTCTCTTTCATCCTCACTTTCATCATCTCCTACGGCAAGATTCATTCCTCTACAAATCTATTCTTGCATCGGTTGCATTTGCCTCTCAAGGGTTCTAAAATCCTCAGGTCTAGCACCTTCGACTCTTCTACCACGCTCTCTTCGTGGAGGCATTTTCGTGCTTCCACTGAAACCCTAGTGCAAACTGCCTCACAATCGGCCATTTGTCTACAGTCCTGGTGCAAACTGCCTCACAGTCAGCGATTTGTCCACACACTCAAGAACTCTAGCTCTAATACCACTTGATGAAGGGTGCTCCTCTTAATACCATAAACCATAAAAAACAAAGAAACAACAGCAAATGCGAGAACAAAATATAGACTTCTTATTTGCGCCGCAAATGTGGAATTACAGTATTCAGAAGAACAATATGCTAACCCACATGGGCACCTTCATTACAATAATCTGCAAGACAAGCTGCGAACTATCACCCAAAGCTATTCTAAACAATATTCGAGCCTTTCTTAAATAGGCAAATTTATGCTGCCGAGAAAGGTTCTAAACAATGAAACTTAATACCTAGGGTCGACAGACCCTAACAATACATATAGAGCCGGCCAAATACATCTTTGACAATTATTTTAGATATTTCAAGTAGCCCAACTTCGGAAGGCCATAACTCTCGAACTGTTGCTCCAATTGGCTATTATAACCACTTTTCGAAAACGCCATCTCCTGATCTACAAATGCGAAACTGTGCAAGTGCCCTTTTGTTGAGTTTTCAGACCTCATTCGGGCACTCTAAGGCCTCCAACGGTGAGCCTAAAGATTTTTCTGCAAATTTTTCCACCGATAGTCCGATAATTTCTCCGACACTTAAGCTGGAGCAATGAAATTTTTATGGTAGCCTTATAACTCTAAAATAAAACTTCATATAGAGCATGAGAACATTTCAAGCTTGTATGACAAACTTACTAAAAATAGCAAACTCCCATAAATATAACCACCCTGTCTACTAGTCATTATTAAAATAGAAAAGACTGAAAAGAAAATATTTTTTGGCGATGCAAGATTGCTCTTAGACCCAGGATGCTCATGCATCACTTACTATAATGACAAATGATGATGTTGATAGCGTCATGGCAGATGCATCTAGTACAAGTGGAACCATGTTTGTTTCAAACAAACTTGCAAGTCTTGCAGCAGATGAAGATGATGAAAATGTGGATTTTTTCTGAATCTTTATGATCTGATTGACTGAATTTGATTTGTGAATCTTGAGCCTTGACTCTCAATTGATCAACATTGAATCATGAACTATGTTTTGATTTTGTAATTCAAATTGCATTGGAATCTTGAACTTGAGTAATTTACTAATTAGACTATTACTTATTAGTATTATTGTTATTTCAATTTGAACTATCGATGGTGAAGTATCATGCTATGGAATAGTTTATTTTTGTATATTTCTTGCATTTTTTGCATACATAAATTATAGTTACATATATATCTTTTTTTTAAATATATACTTATGGATGCACCCAAACGCATCCAAAATCCCAAAAAAAAAATCTGTGCATCCACGCAGCAGCACCTCGCACTCACATCAGCATCAGAACCAGCATATCAGTAACTTAGATCTGAAGCAGTTTATTTATTTAAAACTTTAATTATTATAAATAAATTAAAATATTTACCAAACAAAGAAAAGAAAAATCACTTGAATGAAAAAACATAAGTAAGATGCCTAATTCCTGATTTTATACTACTTTGTAGTACTACTTTTGTTATTAGTTGGTCCAAATTATTCAAAGAATTTATTAACAATCAACCTTCAATGTATCACAAGAATGCTGTTTCAGGGTAAGCTTCCTATACGATGGGTATTGTGCTCTGGGCATGTATTCACGTATTAGAAATTACAGACCAAGCTAAACTGGCATCCACATATCTGTCCGCATGATAAATTTACATCCTTCAAGAAGATTGAAAGAGAAAAATACCTGTGCAGCTCCCAAATCAAATATATTGCCTGCAAATATTCCTCTTATCAGATTTTCTACACGTTTTCCTCCATCTTCAATATCATCATTAACTTGCACTACTTTTTCAAAGAGGGTCAAAGCTTTTGTGTTCTCTTCATCCTTGCACCATGAAAACCAATAAAGAACAAGTAAGGAGCCACGACCGTAATTCATAATTGTTGTGCAAAAGCTGAAGAAAATGGGAAACGGAATCATGTTGTGAACAGAAAAAGCATCCTTTCCTAACAGTTCAAGGCTTCAACATAAAACAAGATTATCACCTTCACTTTTTTAAATATATCTCTGAATCCAAGCTCTCGTAAGCACTGCTCACGTAGTCTGCATAGAAGCTACAATTATCAAATGCGAAAATCCATAATCAGTATTTCTTTTCCTTAAGATTAATAAATAAGTAAGTTATAACCCAGGCTTCATGCAAGAACTGTCACTGAAATAGCAAATGAGAAGTCAACTTACTATACAATCCGGAGGTCCTCCATGGCTTTCAGGATCTGCTTCTAATTCATCAAGAATTTGACCATATCTAAGGAAACCGCCAAAACATCAGAGGTCATTTGGTTATAACTTATCAATGGATGAGAACACAAGGCTTATATTTCATTATTTTTTTTATTTAGCATGATTGCAAGCATAATATATTTTATAGAGATGAAACAAGCAAAGAGAAATACTGCATTCAAAGCTCATTAATGACCACTGAAAATAAATAAGGAAGCAACACATTCAGGACCCGAATTTGTATGATACCTCCTATATGGTTACCAGTTTAATTGTCTCAGACCCTCAATTATGTATATGCAAATTTTATAATACATACATTTGACTGGATCCATGGTATTAATTACTAAAATTGGTTTGATAAACATACAATTCATTATTGCTATAATAGAGATTGAAATAATAAACTCTAGAAATTTTTAAATATCAATATATTATATAACTGAATTAATCAAGTAATTAAACTATCTATATCTAGAACAATATTATTACTATAAGAATCAATAAAACATTATCAAGGAAACCCATTAATATCAAATAGGAAATATTAACTAATGGACATTAAATGATTGATATTAGAATATTAGTAACAATCAAATCAATATCTAAAGATACTGCTTATACATAAAAAAAAACAATATTAAATGGTTCGAGATACGATGTGACTTCACTATGGATCTCAATAATATTTAAGTTGTGTTACCCAAATATTATACAGAGAGTTTTAATTATATTAATTAATCAGTAAGAGAGAGATTAGTCCTATTGAAAAATCAAACTTTCTCTCTCCCCCTACTTTTCTCTCTCCACGTACTAAAACTTGTAGAGAGAAGTATGGGGTTTGAGTTAGAGTTTCATTTCCTTTTTCACAATCCTCTCTCTCCACGTACTTCAACCTTTAGAGAGAAGTACGAGTTTTGGTTTTCACTCTCTCTCTTCCAACCTTTCTCTCTCCGCGTACTTTTCTCTCTCCACGTACTCAAACCTTTTAGAGAGAAGTACATGGTTTGAGTTTGGGTTTGAGTTTTCCCACTCAATTTCTCTCTCCACGTACTTGCCATACTCTCTCTCCCCGTACTCCTACTTTTTAACCTAATTCTAACCCGAACCTCCCAATCCAAACTTCAATTTGAAAATAACCACTGGCTGGAAATAAACTTCACAGGTCAACTAGAAAGAATTTAAAGGTGACAGTGAGAAAAGAAAGCCCAATTTAGAGCAACATGAACTGTGGTTTCAAAGGTGCCATATTATTTCAAATATAAGTTACCCAGCCATCCATGTAAGTCTAGATCCGCAGTCAGTTATATATACTAGCAAGTGAGTTGTTTGAAGAGATGATAACACGAGAAATGTGTCGAAGAACTTAAATGATAATGGTGCACTATTTAGAATATGTGTTGATTGACTGCCCAACTAAAGTCAAAGCTATGGTTTTGCTAAAACTGATCAGGCATGCGAATAGTTTGGATTAATACCATATAGAATACAGACACGCAGTCTCATTCAAACATTGTGTACCGCAGCTGGATATTCAATCAGGCATGTGAGTTACTTCAAAGAAATGACAAGGGGAGAAGCGTGGAAAGACTGTGAATGAAAATGAGTGCATTGTTTGATGTATACATTGCTCAACCGTCCCATGCAAATCAAGAATCATGATCTGTTTAGAAAAACCACCCCTAACAAAACATAGAGAGGGTAGTTGAATTAAATGATTGCACAGTGCGCACAAGATGGATTTGTTGAAAGTTCTTTGCTAAATTTCAATCAACTGTAAGCGGCTATTGTAAGAACCCACTTTACAATCATAGTTGCCAGTCAACCATTATTTGCGATATCTACTCTATGCGTATGTAGGATGTAAAAATTGAGGAAGCTTGCTATATGTTCGACAAAACTCCTCTAAGGATCCAATCTGAGAGACGTAATGATTGAGGTATTCACAAAATGAATTCGATCAAAACAGAACAGTTAGTGGGGGTGATTATGTAGAGTGCTTAGATATATTGTATAAAAAGGTTTGTCAAGCGAATATGATCTCATGAAATCTGGAGCTTGACTAAAGGCATTTTTACGATATACAATCTTAATCCAATCAGTAGAGGAAACATGAAAGAAGAATACCACCTCACAGATATGAGTAGTCTGATTGGAATCCACAACACTGAGATTGATGGCCTTCACTGCCGATGCAACATTGAAAGTAGCCTCTATGATTGATCATCACTTTTCCTTATAAATTTGTGCTTGACCATAGCCTGATGGTTTATAATTAGCAGCAGAAACCTATGAAACCTTTTCAATGTTCAAAGTGTTTTCATCTCAAGGCAATGATGAAGGCATATTTTTGGCAATACAAGCGTCTATCTGAGTATAATAGATGGAGAGGTTAGATGGAAATGCATAGCGGGAAAAACTGAAATAGCCTATAGCCGGCAAAAGTCCAATGGAAATATAAATGCATGTAAACTATTCGACAAAATGCCAAGTCAAAGGTGTGCTCATATTGTTTGACGAAATGCCTCTACTGCATCTAAAAGTTGGATTCTCAAGTGAAGTAAAGATTTTGATGAGATTTTATGATTGCCTGAAGAAAATACCACACAAAGTTTGATACAAAACCAAGTGATTATTGACTCCGCATTATTGCCAGGAAAGCCCTTGACAGGTGATAATATGAGGTATAAATTTCAAGGTAAAGAGCCCCCTGCGATACTAAAAAAGCACGCTTCTCGAAATATCTGACACAAAGGTGGGGCATTTAGAAGTTGCGGACTTCTGGAAACTGATGAGCAAAGAAGATAAATCACCCCTGGCACATCGAACGCTGAAAAGTGGCCTAGCCCATGCAGGAGGACATCCGCTCGCAGTTCAATGTGTGGAATTAGTTTTAGAATGTATCAAGGCATATGATCGGAATTCCAAAGACATCAAGACTACAAGAGGTAATGTCGTGGCAAGGTTGGACCCAGTATCTATATCCATCACGTTTAGATTGCCAGTAAGAGAGGAATTCACAGAAATTTCTAAAAAATGTGCCCAAGGTTATTTCCATCAGAACAAGAAAACATGTCTCAATGTCATTGCTAGAAGTTGGCTTGATCAACCCAGACGAGGACGGTCGCAGTTGCCAAGAATGTTACGTAGGAATATCTTTAATGAAAACATCTCTGATATGATAGTTCTTCTCAATAGAGTGGTGGGAAATCAGATGGCTGAAGATTTTCAGGATTGGATGTTTTTGTATATTAATACCATCACCACTAGAAAACAATTTATAGATTGGGGAGAGATGATTAGCGATGCCCTCCATCACCAGTTGACAGGATTCAATTCAAATCAAAGATTTTACATGTCCTCATATCTAATGTACGCAATTGCAAGTATGAAGTCATGGCCTGGTCTAAATCCTTATGGGGAGTATAGCTTAATCACTCAAATTTATAACTATTACCCCCAGTTGCAATTAAAACAGAGCAATGCACACTTCCGCAGGGTGAATGATGCTTTTTCTATGCTCACTGCCAGGGAGCTACAAGGAGATATAGGACTTCGAATTTCTCCTGAAGCAGCCAGTCTCATTAGTATTTATGGTAACTTTTCATACAATACCCCCGATTCACTTACATCCGTATCAGAGGTTTTCAAGATTGTCCTCTCATGTTACCTCGCTTCGTAGATGACAGGTTGGTACTTTTAGAAGTTTGCAGACAAATTGGTCAAATAAACAAAAAGTGCAGGAACAAAAGATCAATCCCTTTCCCAATTAGCATTGGACATTACAGTTGTTTATCTTCTTCGGATGCTCAAAATATCGAGAGATCCATGGTGAACATAACTTTACACTCTTTCTACAATCGCTTTCCTTTTGATGGCAGTGGGTACGTTAAAAATAACTTGGCACTTGGGCCCGGCTATCTTCATTTCCCTACAATGGAAGATTATTGGGCGAATTGTGATAATGATTTCGAAGTTAGAAAAAGGGACTGGATGAGATTTACAGTACGACAAATTATTGATTACAAAATGGGATGGGATGTGACAGGCATAACAGAGGACGGGTCAGACTTGATTGATCCTTACTTCTTTGAGCGGATACAATTACTAGAATTGCAATATATTAATTGGTCGCTGCCAAAACTGAAAGACCTCAAGGAAAGGACTTTCTTTGTGATTCAACGAACTAAAACTTGGTGAAAGAATAAAGTCAAAGAAGTCACTACTACTAAATCAATAGGAAGAAGTAGTGTAAATAACAATAATATTTCTCAATAAGGAATATCAGTTTCAGCCATTCCATCTTCTATTCCTACATCCTCGGGCTCTTTACATAGCACACAAGGGGGAGATGATGATGAAGATCTAGACAAACGAGTTGATCTAGTTTCAGCATGTGAACTCAACGTAATCACCAGAAAGAAGAGATCAAAACCCAAGGAGAAGACCTTAAAGCCAATTCAACAAATGATTAATGAAGCTCCTGAGATGAATACTTTACCATCATTTGTAGATGAGATGATTCAATCCATAGCATCTCCTGCACGCCCATTGTCTCTCGAAAGCACAGAAGCAATCCAAGAGGAGCCAGTTGTAGAAAATGTGCATAACTTGAACTTATCATCGACAATCTTACAGGTTCCTTCAGTAATCAGCCCATCTGCTAGTATTTCAACATCTTGGTTACAACAAAGTTTAGAGAGAAAGAAGAAAAGGATGATTCAATTGGAAGCGCCCAATCTAGATGTTGTAGCTGACTTAATGCACAGAGGTACAAAGATAAAGAAGACTAAAATGGATTCCAGACTAGCACTGAACCCTACTTCAGGTAATTTATCTGTTGAAATTGCACAACCAGTCACAAAGAAGGACATAAATGAGGCAAATAAATCTGATTTTAGCATTACTAAAGTAGATCTAGGCCGTACTACCCGTGAAGGGAAAGAACACAATTTTCAAGTGTCAGTTGCTGTCCTAATAGAACAATCAAGGAGAGATAAGCAAGTTAAGAATCAACTCAAGTGTCAAGTCCAAGCTCTTTCTTCATGCATCAGATTGATGGTTGGTGACTCCTTTCTAGATCCTAGTTCATCCATAGAAAATATAGAAGATCCGAAGAAGATGTTTGATGAAGAAACCATTCAAAACATAGGAGAATGCCAAACTTATGGTAAGATGGTGAAAGCGTGAGTAAAAAGCATGAAAGAACAGGCATCAAGCTTATTTCAAGATGTTCAATGTACATTTACCAAAGCGGATCATATACAACAAAGCATTCAAAAAGAACTGACAACTCTCAAGAAACAACAAACATTCTGGAGAGAAATTGATGCCAATTTAATAGAGATTAAAGGCATGGACAACAATATAGTTAAGTCACTAAAGTTAATCAGCACTGGAGAAGAAGAGCAAATTGATATATGGCTGGAAAACATCCGATGGAAGAATGATATAGTATGAATGAACAATTGAGTGAAGGAGAACAATTCTTAAACTCATGCAAGTTACTGAAAAAGACGGCCTTGGGGGATATACCGATGATCGTAGAAGGTATTCCTATTAGTGAACACACTCAAAATCCAGACATATCTTCCATTTTGGAATGCATAGAGACAAAAATCAGCACCAAACTTGGCAGTAAACAAAGTTCAAATGCTAATGTTATGACGAGATTGAGCAGTCTCTCAGTAGCATTGAACTCCTGTACTCAAAACTTGCCAGGTTGTGTCATAGAATTGGATGAAATTAAAAAGAGACATGAGCTATGTAAGCTGAAGATGCAGAGTTTAATCATCATTAAGAACAAAACTTTGGCTCAAGTCATCAAATCATTCAGAGCGTACAAGGAAAACTTAACTCAGTTGCTGACAGCACCTGCAAATCAAAGGACGAGTTCAGAGAATATCAATGGGCACAGTTAAAAGTCAGAAGTATTTTTATCTAAAGTTGTCTTAAATTTTATTGATGTATTTTGTAAAAAGATCAACTTTAGAATTAACTCTAGTTTGGGTTTTTCTAACTGTAGTTAAGCTTTAAGGGTTAGAGTTGGTTATGAACCATCTTCAAGTAGTCCAAACTCTTAACTTTTTGGGTAGTTATGAACCCGAAAAGTTGGTTATTCTAGATTGGCTATAAATTCTTGAAAATCAATGTAATAAAGGACTTTTTGGACTTGAATACAAGGAACACTTATGCTCTGATCACAAAGCAATTTTTGGAAAGTGTGTACAATTGTTGTTTTTGTGTAATCAGTTATTTCTTTCTTTCTTGGTGCAAGAAATAAAAGGAAGTACATTTGGCGTTCTCTCTCCAAGGAATCTGAATTGTTAAAGTGTTGATTCATCTATGATTACTTTCATGGTATGATGTGAGTATTTGTGGATGGTTGAATTAGCATTGTGTTGGTGAAAGTTCTCAAGCGTAGTCCTTGATAGCTCTCATTAATAGTTTACATCATTTTTATGAAAACGTTGAAGGCGTGTGGTGCATTCGCTATCAATGGTTTTCCTTTTCATTTCCTAAGTTCTTCTCATCTTTATTGAAAAGTCATATATTTTATCTTACGAGGGAGCTGCCCCTCTAAACGCAGAGGAAGGCCAGATATCAAGGGCCTATCCAACTGTTGTGAACGGTTTGCCACACACATTCCATTGGGCAAATTCTACCGTGACAAATCTGTTTACCAACAAGTTGGATGGGACCCAAGACAAAGGGAAACGGAGGGATAAGGGCTGAAAAGATATCTTAAAAAACAAAGAATAAAGGAGTGGAATAAAGACATTACTATGAACAAAAATAGAAGTCTGCAATTATGTTGGGGGAGATATAAGTTAAAATGCATGTCATTGAATACGAAAAGGAGTAAAAAGAAAAAAAAAGAAATGTACATTGTTGTCACCCTAGATTGGGCGTATGAGGAAAGGTACAATCCTATGTTTTGAAGAAGGAAATGCACAGAGAAGTTAAATATAATGTTGAGGATATAAAACAAAACATATTATATACGATATCAAATGGGTAGATCCCTCATGCATGAAATAAAGTATTTACAAGGCGATTGAAAATGGAGAAAGAAGATAATAAAGCAGTGTTAAGAAAGGAACAAAAAGAAATAAGAGACTTATCGGGCCAAGTGCCAATAAAGGTACCATTAGACAAAGTCAAGTGCAGGTCAACTTAGTGGCCAGTCATCCCAAGGGAGGAACACCCTATTTCTTAGTTTCATTAAATATATAATATGGGTTCATATCATTGAATTTAATATGATGTTTACTTTTAATCAAAATAAATGATAAAATAATACACTATCTTAAGTTAATTAAGGTGCATAATTTTGAGCCTGAGATAGTTATGATTAATACTATTAATAAATTATGGACAAATCTATAAGAACTCTTGTTTAGTACCTAGTGGATAGGGAGTGTGCATAGGGGGGGGAGTAATTCGATCACGTTGGGGCAATAGAATCCCAATATGGATGAAGATCTAAGGGAGCTTCAAGTTGATCGTGTCGAAACTCGATCAGCAATAAATCTACCATCCATTACGAGATTTAATACATGGGGAATATTGACATTATCCAGAATTACTAATGGTATTAAGTGATGGCTCTTACAAGTTAGTTTAAGCATGATCAATTCTACCAAGAATCAAATTCTAAAAAGGGTCTATTTGCATTCTAGGACCATTCTAAACCCATCTAAAAGAAGGGGTCATCACAAGTGGTATCGGAGCCTTGATCCTACCATCCTGCAGAAAAAAAAAGGAAATCTAACTATGCATGTGTTATGTAGACTATGTGTATATTTAGTGTTTCCATATTTTCGTATATATACTTGTGTTCCTCACAATCAGTAAAGGTAATGTTAATGCATTCATTATTTGTGCTTTGCTTTAATCCTTACACACTCAACATGTACTTATTGCTTGCTTCATACTCCACATGTGTATTACCTCATGCCTTGTGTATTTGATGTGTATTTGATTGGATCACTTCTTGCTTTATGTGTCTAGTGTGCATTTGTTGCTTAATGCCCAATGTGTATGATTAATGTCTTGTGTGCATTTATGTCTCCATGCCAATCATGCTTCATGTCTTGTGTGTATGATTAAATATGATGCTTCAAGACCTATGTGTACTCATAACCTAGGTGTCTGGTATGCATTCAAGTATATTGTTTCATGACTTATATGTATGACATTAATTTTTTTGAATTTTTCAGCAATCTCACAGGCTGGCCGGATGCACAGCTCTGATAACAATTGTAAAGTCTCCTGTCAGGACATTCATTTTTTGAGTTTTAAATTTCTCTATTCACATTTACTGAAAACTGGTTTTATATATATTTTCTCTGTATATCTTTGAAATAAAAAAGAATGATACTTTTTATATCACTATTTCAAATTGGTGTGTCATTTTGAAGCAAGGATTTGCAACTTTTGGGTTTATTAATTATATATATTAGTTCTCATGTATTAATATTTTAATAATGTATTTTATTAACAATTTATAATAAAAATTATTATCTATCTTTAATATTTTATTCGGTATCAAACAACCAATTAATATATAATTTTTGATATACAAATAATATTGGTTATTATAATATTTAATTAGTATAACTATTCTAAATTCTGAATATATTTTATTTGTCATTATAATTGTTTCATTATTTATATTATTATTACATTATTCTTGTTTATAATATAAATTCTATTTGACAGGGACATCACAATGTATGCTTTACTTATCTGATGTATATTTATTGCTTGCTTTATGTATATCTGAATATTGTTTCATATTTATATGTTTTGCATGTACTCATTGGCTTATGTTCGACAAGAGTAAATTTATGACTTCATGCCTAATGTTTTATGTGCACTTATATGAACTTGTGTATGAGTCAAGCCTTAAGTATATTCCATGACTTAAGAGTATTCACAATTCATACTTTATGTGTATGAACTATATGTGTGATCATGTGTATGAACTATGTGTGTGATCGTGTGTATTCATATGTGTGCTACATGTATTCATATGCATGTTTTATGACTTAAGCAAAGTTATGTGTATTAAATGGATTCATACTTTATGTGCTATGGGTATGCCCTATTGTATTCATGTATATCATTCATGACTTGAGCAAATCTATGTGTATTTATGTGTCTCTGATAAATTCATGTGTATACTTCATGTGACTCCAGTGTTTATATATGTGCTTCTTGACTTGGCTAAATATAATGTATGTTCTATTGCATATGGTTCTTCACACGTACAACCCATGCCTTACAAGTATTCATAGGTATACTTAATGATTTATTTTACATGTCTTCAATATGTTGGTCCATAAACACTCTTTTCATTTCTTATGTTTATACTTCTTGTATCGATGTCTTCATACTTTGTGTCTTCATGCATCATTGTGTCTTCTTGCATCAATGTGTATGCTTTGTGTATACTTTGTGTCTTCATGCACTAGTGTGTATATTCATATCTTTTAAAATGCATACTCTATTTGATTTATCTAGAATAATGAGATAACTAGAGTGAGTTGAATGCGAGGCATACTATATAAATGTAGTGTTTGACAAACTCAAATCACCAATACTACAATATAGTCTAAAATCTCTTCTCTTGAAAATAAGAGATATTGTTATAAGTTCAGTTACCAACCTCCAGTAGAAAAATATATTGTTGCTTGAGGACAAGCAAATTTGGGAGGGGTGGACTGTCAGGGACCCTCACTTATGTACATACAAATTTTATAATACATACATTTCATTTTATCCATGTTATTAATTACTGAAATTGATTTGATAAACATACAATTGATTATTACTATAACAGAGATTGAAATAATAAACACTCAATATTATTAATAATCAATATAACTGACTTGGTCAAATAATAATACTACCTATAGCTAGAACAATATTATGACCATTAGAATCATTAAAACATTATTATGGAAACTCAGTAATATCAAATAGGAAATAATAAGTAATGGACACTAAATCATTGATATTAAAATATTAGTAAAATCCAAATCTAAATCTAAAAGCACCGCTTATACAAACAAAACAATATTAAATGGTTCAAGATATGACGCGACTTTTCTTTGGGTCACGTTAACTAAGTTGGATGGGACCCAAGACAAAGGGATACGGAGGGATGAGGGCTGAAAAAGATATCTTAAAAACAAAGAATAAAAGAGTGGAATAAAGACATTACTAGAAATGAAAATATAAGTCTGCAATTATGTTGGGGGCAGATATAAGTTTAAATGCATGTCATTGAATGTGAAAAGAAGGGAGTAAAACGAAAAAAAAGAAATGTACATTGTCATCACCGTAGATTTGACGTATGAGGAAAGGTACAATCCTACGTTTTGCAAAAGGAAGTGCACACTGCACAGAAAGTTAAATATATTGTTGAGGATATAAAGCAAAATATATTACAGACGATATCAAATGGGTCGATCCCTCATGCATTGAATAAAGTATTAAAAATGCAATTAAAAATGAAGAAATAAGATAATAAAACCAGTGTTAAGAAAGGAACATAAAGAAATAAGAGATTTATCGGTCCAAGTATCGATAAAGTATTATTACACAAAGTCAAGTGCGGGAAGTCATCCCAAGGGAGGTACGCCCTATTCCTTAGTTTAATTATATATGTAATTTGGGTTCATATCATTGGATTTAACATGATGTTTGTTTTTAATCAAAATAAATGATAAAATAATATACTCTATCTTAAGTTAATTAAGGTGCATATAATTTTGAGTCTACGAGAGTTATAATTAATACTATCAATAAATTATTGTTAAGTTTCTAAGGATCGCTTGCAGATGTAATTGCACTGCCTGTTAAGGTTTGTGTTTTTCAAGTGCAGTGACCTCTTGCATTTATACATGGATGAAGACAAGAAGACACATGTCCCTTTAAGGGACATGTCTATTCATTAATTTAATATTTAAGATTAATAATTATTATAAGATTACACACACACATATAGACACCCACACATCAATTGTCTAAGGTTAAATTATAATAAGCAGTCATACCAATGTATCTCATGGTTAAATCAATCCGACAGAAGCGACAACATCAACACTCCCTCTTAGCTAGGGAGGATAAACACATGACCATATATTACCTCAATGTAATATAAGAATATCTTTGATTAGAAGATATTCAACATTTTGATATTATGAGTATTGGCCTCTAGAATATTAACTTATAATATTCACCAAATACTCTGAATAATGGCCTGCAGAATATCAACACATGATATTCACCATTTTGAAATCAAACGATTATTGGCATCCAAAATATTAACATATGATATTCACCAAATACTTTGAATAATGGCTTGCATAATATCAACACGTGATATTCACTGTAATGTCCCTTATTTGGGGACATTAGAATTATTAAGAGGGAACGAATTTATAATATTAAATTTGACTATGTAAGCCACACATATATTATTAGAGGTCAAATTAATATTCTTTGTGGTCACAAAAGAACGAAGAGAGATAAGACGAAATCCCGAAAGGAAGTCGAAGGGGCATCGTTGCGAGAATAAAAAGAGAAGAGGCTCCTTCCTTTGGCATGCTTGATTTACTATTCAGTTCAGTTTTCTCTCTTGGAGAGTTTCAGAAAGCTTCAGCTTTCAGCCCGTGTGAGGACATAGCCCCTCGTGCAAACAAGTAGTGTACGAAAACCCATTGCCCGTGGAGATATCATCGCAGGTGTCTCATTGAGCTTACAGGTTCTTATCTTGTTCTCCAATCTGACTGTAATATCTATGTATAAGATTGGATTTTGTGGTTGGAAGGTTATTGTATTGCTGTTGTATGGTACAATAACATTTAAAAGTTAGTCGGAAGTTGCTGGTTATCATATTTGCTGATGTATACGATAACAACCTGCTTCTGGATGGTTGAAAGGATGGTGGTTTTAGTGTTTTGATTTGTACTATTCTGTTCATATGCTTGAGTCTTTAATGACATTTTGAAAAGACAGATTTATTGGAAAGTTCAGATTTTACTTGCTGTTCATATTTTCATCTGCATAGTGTTGTATGTCCGAACATGTTATTTGAGAATGAATTTGAGCAAATACCTATTTGGAATATCACCTGTTATTCATATTGTTGGTATTCCTGTTATTCATATTGTTGGTTATTTGTTAAGTGAATTCGTATTCTAAGTGCTACATTTTAAAAAGAACGGAAAAGTCAGGTTCAGGACAGTACAGTGCTGGTTGGATTTATTACAGTACTGGTACAGGTCGTTACATTCACCATTAACTTAAAAGGTTTGATATCACATTTGATATCATGAGTATTGGCCTCCAAAATATCAACATATGATATTCACCAAATACTCTGAGTAATGGTCTCCAGAATGTCGAGATGCAAGATATTCACCAAGTATTGTGAGTAATGGCCTCCTGAACATCAAGTCGCATGATATTCACCAAGTACTTTGTGTAATGGCCTCTAGAACATCCATTTGCATAACATTCACATTGTACTCAATTTTTATAAGGTATGTGAACACGCTTTCTCATAATGCTAACCATATAAACATCCACCATGCAAAGTATAATCTATCGAAATTAAGTTATTGTAAGATCATCACCTTCCAGTAACCTCTGCAAATACAAGTGATTATCAATTGGAAGTCGTCACTTCCTCATGATGTACAAAAGGGATATTCCTATTAAGGTCATACAGTCACACACAAGGACTTTCAAACTCCCTCTGAAAATTAATCGTCTAAGCTCCTCAATCAAATTTGCCTTTGATGAAGCGTCATACTCCCTCTGAATCTAATATGATCAACATCTTCAAAGAACAACTTCAACATATTATTGTCATATTATAGTTTCCGGCATCAAGCAATGTTTGCTAAGCTGCAAATATACCTAGCGACTCTGGAAATTGATCAATCATGAATGACCTTAAGTTTTTTATCTCATCGCTATAGCTATAGTGATGAAGGTTGCTACTTTGATGTGTCCTACGACAACAACAAGGAGGCTATTTATGATGCGAAAGAAATATTGCCATAGGTCATAGCAATCTTCGCCAAGTGCAGCAGACAAAACTCGGTTATAGCGATAAGTGATGAGAAATGGACGATCGATGAAGTTATCACCATAGGTCATAGCGATCAGGCTTATCACTAAGCGCAAGAGATGAAACTTTGTTACAGCGATGAGCGATGAGAAATGTCCATCGAAGAAATTGTGCCATAGGTCATAGCGATCATCGCCAAGCACAAGAGATGAAACTTTTGTATAGCAATGAGCAATGAGAAATGTCCATCACCACAACCTTCACCAATCATTGGCAAGTTGAATGAGCAAAACTTAGTTATATCGATGGACGATGAAGTTATCAGCATAGGTGATAGTGATGTGGAGATCGATCTCGCGGTACACAAAATAGAGGGTATCGCTATATCCTAGAGCAATGATCCTATTGGAGGATCGATTTAGTAATAAGACATTGTTGTGATGAGCGATGAAAATGAGACATCGCTATGTGTTATAACGATAAACCAGCAAGACACTATTTTCATTTTGGGAGTTTTCAAGCAAGAACATGAAGACCTTCTGTAACCCCCCGAGATTTGTTGCCACGTTATGCAAGATCGGTATTCAGCATTTGTTGCTACCTTTTGCAACCGATAAATGGCTTCTTCCTATGAGTTGTTCTAGTATAGAAGATGAATCAGTTCGGCTGTTTTCTGTAACACTCTATCTCTAATTTCTATATGTATTCATTTGAAAATCAATAGAAGGGTCGGCTAATTTTTGGTATTAAGTACTTTGTGTTGTAGAGACAAGATTGAATGTGTTTCATGCCAATAATTCACTATGCCATTACATGTGTGAATTTGAATATCTCTCTGAAGTTAAATTAAGATCAATGAACATAGTTTCATTTTTTTATTTTAA
The DNA here is from genome assembly GCA_028749045.1 of Cupressus sempervirens. Lineage (NCBI taxonomy): Eukaryota > Viridiplantae > Streptophyta > Pinopsida > Cupressales > Cupressaceae > Cupressus > Cupressus sempervirens. The sequence continues at coordinate 919,253,859 of CM053786.1, forward strand.
TACAACGAACTGAAGCCAATCAGAGTATTGCTTGAGGTTGAGGAAGATATCTCTGTGTGGTGTTTAAGGTTGGATTCATTTGCATGTTAAATTTGATCATTTCATTTTGCATCTCATACTTTATTGCATTACCAATGTTGGGGAGTCATAAGATGTGTGGATTTCTGGGATTGGCTAGGTTGAGGATCTAAAACTCACTACCTGAGTTAGTTCTGTCTAGGATTGGCTTGGTTTTCCTCTTCCATTCTTAGGTCAAGAACATACCTAATTAGTTTAAGATTTAAAAAAATTCATTGAATAGCATGGATAAGGGAGTTGTACCTTTCAATTCAGAGGAAATCCATCAACCTGATGATGGATCATCCAACTGTTGGTAGATGATCGTCTCTTGCAAATTTGGGCATTCGAGAGTTTATAGAAGGACAATTTGTTTACCAACACATATCCTCTATCTGCTCCTTCAAACAAATGTGTCTAACTCCCTCTCAACACCAATCTTTTGAGCTCCTTTACCTTTGAAGAAGTGTTAGACTCCCTTTGAATCTGATATCAATCATCCTTTTCTTGCAAGAACATTCATGGAAAAATCAAGGCAAATAGCTCTTATAGAATGTGTTGATAAAAAATGAGAGAGACTAGTATAATACTCAAGGGTAATAATAACTTTGCATAATAAGATCATTCCAATACAAATAAAATAAATATCTAATTTTTATTTAATCATTTGATCTTTAAGTATTTATAAACAATGTAGTAATTGCAATTTGACCAGCATGGGTAACAATTCACCAATAACAATTGAATAAGATCGAATGAATAAGGGAGTTGCCCATTCAATTTCACTTATTTTTATTTCTCCCTTTTTCATTCCAAACACTCCCCATATTTTACACTATGCTTATGTAGTGCGTCTAGCATTCGTATGTTGCATACCAACCATCCTAGGATGCAATCATCTAATTTTTGTCCAATTTTCATCATATGTGATATACCAACATCAATTCAATATAAATGATGCTTGTGAACCAATTCAAATATTTTGAACATAAATTTGATTTTACTTGTCAATTCTTCTTCAACGTAATTAGTAAAAACTATTGATGGAACAATAAATTATTGCTAACGACGTCCTTGCTAATAGTTTGAATTTTCCTTTAAATAATTTGTATATCATTTGGACTCTATCAGAACATGATTCTGATGCTCTCTTTACTTGTCATCATATATGTTCACCTCAATTTCACAAACTATGATTCCAACCAATGTAAGTGTCATCGATAGTCCTTTAGCATTACATGTGCATCCTCTGCATATCAATTGTTCGCCCTTTAATTCTAGCAATCTTCCCACGGTAAAGTTCCAAACATGCATGAGTAATAGTCACTGTGAAATTTCATGAAGCAATTGCTTTAGATTGTGTATAGATAGAGCCAATTATATTACATTTTTCAAGTAAAGAATCTTCCCATTTCTACTCTTTATTCTCACATCAGATTGATCATGCAGATTACTTTGGCAGGCCCTAATCGCCAAAGTACATAAACACTTGAAAATGAAGGACATCCTTATTTTTCTAGAATTAAGCATCTCGCAGAGTCCCAGTGCTCCTGCATCACAAACAAATATAAAAATAACATCTAAATTAGAAAGAAATGACTTTTCTTTGTATCCAATGTAGACAGGCATTATTTGTAAGTGCTCATGAGCCTGACGCTCAATGTCAGTAATAATAGAATAGGCTTTATCCTTCCCCTCGGGACTCCATTACTCGATTCCGTGAAGCATATCAATACACGAAGTGCTTCCAGATTTAAAGTAGTAGTGATTGTCACCAAGAACTTTGTGTTTCATCAGAGCAAAGCCATTAACTAAAATGGTTAGGGCCCCATCCATGTCAACAATACTCTTAGTCTTGGCTTTTCGCTTGGCTTTACAGTAGCACAATTCAAAGATGTGGACATTACTGGCGCCCACAATAATCTTGTTGCAAAAAAGAATTGGTGTTCTGTTTGAATTTCTTGGATTGATCCCACCCTGCCAAACAACCCTAGGAAGTGTTGCACCTGTAGTAACCCCTAGGATACAGAGAACCCTTCATAGGCTTCTTCCCCTTCCCATATTTGCACCACACCCACAAATTGAAAGGAAGATTCTTGCTCGTCTGATTGCTCCCTGTCATCATTGTAGAATGTCTTCCTCTCGTAACTTCCTAGCATGTTGAAGATCATCATCTCAATTCTCAATGCAACTCGAACACATGTCAATGTTTAACATGTTTACTATCTTTGAAGTACAGTGTGAGACCGCATTCAACACAAAATCACCATCATAGTATTTTGCTACTCACCATATAAAGATCGAATGTGCTCTTATAACATGTTAAGTTTCTAAGACTCGCTTGTTGTATGTAATTGTACTACCTGTTAAGGTACGTGTTTTTCAAGTGCAGTGACCTCTTGCATTTATACATGGATTAAAACAAGAAGACACATGTCCCTTTAAGGGACATGTCTATTCATTAATTTAATATTTAAGATTAATAATTAGACAATAATTATTATAAGATTACACACACATATAGACACCCGCACATCAATTGTCTAAGGATTATTAATCATAATAAGCAATCATACCAATGTATCTCATGGTTAAATCAATCCAACTAAAGTTACAACATCAACAATTATGGGTAAATCTATAAGAACTCTTGTATTAAAAGGTAGTGGATAGGGAGTGTGCACACAGGGAGGAGTAATTTGATCACGTTGGGGCAAGAGAATCACAATATGGATAAAGATTTGAGGGAGCTCCAAGTTGATCATGTCCAAACTCGAGCAACAATAAATCTACCATCAATTATAGGATTTGATACATGGGGAATATTAAAATTATCCAAAATTACTAATGGTATTAAGTGATGGCTCTTAAAGGTTAGTTTAAACATGATTAATTCTACCAAGAATCAAATTTTTAAAAGGGTCCATTGCATTCTAGGACCATTCTAAACCCACCTAGAAAAGAGGTTCATCACATTAAAAGAGAAAAGGTATTTCCTAAAGTAGCATAGCAGTATGTTTAAGAACAATGGAAAGGATTGCAATCTACTCAAAGAATCAAATTCTAAAAAAGGTTCATTTGCATTCTAGGACTATTCTAAACCCACCTAGAAAAAGGGGTCATCACATTAAAAGAGAAAAGGTATTTCCTAGAGTAGCACAGTAGTATGTTTAAGAACAATGGAAAGGACTGCAATCTACTCTTATGTTTGACTCAATGTATCCCAATGACTCATCATTCCACATGGTTAGCATTTGTTCATGGGAAGTGTAACCAGTTGATGAGACCAAGAGCTACTACAGGCATGGAGTGTCTGTGTGTCAGAGGTGGCACTCGGAGTAAGTGTTTGGACATGAGGCTGTCTTGGTGGATGCATAGAGAGCTCAAGAGGAGCTGATCATCTAGTTGAAGGTAGTAGAGCAACACTTGGCTCAGTATACCAAGAGTTGGAAGCAAAGAAAGTGGCACAGGTGGCTATCAAGGTCAGCTAAAGAGACAATATTGTGTTAGCAAAGGCTACAAATGCAACGTGGTTTGGAGACCAAATTGGTGCAGGCATGGGACGAATGTGGTAGTGGTGTGACAGAAACAAATTTATCTTGTTATAGTTAGTCAGTTAATGTACTTCGTTTTGTTAATCTCTCTTCGATATTTTGTAATTGTCATTCGGAAATGACTTTTCTTTGGGGGGGGGATGATGTTGTCAGTAAAATGTATAATGTAGCCGAGGGGTAGAATAGTATTCGAACGGGCGCATGACGCTTGAGTCACCCCTTCAAAAAGGTATATGTACACGTCCGAGATGGACTTTGGAATGATCAAGGGGATCATTGTAGTCATTGTATTCGGATTGTAATTAGTAAATACATATATGAATAAAGTATTAGTTCTGCGTTGAATCGTGTTATACTACATGTGTTAAGTTTCTTACCCTATACGGTAAACAATTGTCACCTAATGCGATAAATGATTGAGGTTCATAATCGTACAATGCCTTGAATGGTGTCATTCCAATGGACATGTGGTACAAGGTATTGTAACACTACTCATCCAAATGCAACCATTTATCCCATACCTTCAGTTGTACTAAACAGTAGTTTCTAAGGTAACCTTCCAACCACTTATTCGCAATCTTTGTTTGTCCATCAATCAGCGGGTGATACTGTAATGTCCCCATTTTAGCAGTGGACCAAGTGTGTGTGCATTAGCCTTGTTCTACATGATCCTGAGGGCTAACGAAGGGTTTAATGGGATCCTGGAGTGTTTTGGCCTAGTCATTTCCAGTTTGGGCCAAAACGAAGTTGATTTACTCAGTTTCAGGCATACTTACTATTTTTACTAAGTCGGCAGGACACAGTGCAGGTCAATTTGGTGATTGGGTTTGATACTCCTCGGTGAGAGCTTTCCGATGAGCTATCACTCGCATTATTCGGAGTCCGATTGCTAATACATTTTAATGCTTGAAGTTTTATTAAAGTAATGTCTAATTTAATTGTAAAATATTAAAGTGTTACTTTAATATTTATTTTATGGGGATGTGTACCCAAGGGAGACATAAGGGGTATTTTAATATATGTTTTATATATTACACATCTTTTATCCCACATTGCCCATATGAGTTGAGCGGACCCTTGAAAATAGAATAAAAGGAAGCATTTGTGGCTTCATTAGACAGGTTGAATATGAGAAGAAATCGGTGTGTGAGCTGCAGCTTCGTTCTTAGCATTTGAGGACGTTTATCCTCTCTTGTAACATTCTAGACGTCATTCCCTTGGAGTTTGGCCTTTGGAATTCTTTGTTATCGGCTTCATTATCAGGCAGTTTAGTTGCATTTCCAGCTACAGGCAGATTTGATATTTTGCTCATATCTTCTTCACTACTTGTCCGACGCTTCTGCCACTTTGAGGGAATGATATTATGAAGGTAGTGGACTGATTGAAGGACAAAGTACTATAGCAGCACTGTTCATGCGGCACTATTCACGTGGCACTATTCACGCGACACTGTAGCAGCAAGTTCGAAAGCATGGGCTGGAGTATTATGTCAATAATGCTGAAGTAATTAGTGAGTTGATAAATCTGCCATGTATTTGGTTTTATGAATTCTGAAAATAACATTTTATTGGCAGCAGTTCATTTCCACTTTGCATATTATTGTAGTTTCTTTCTTGTTTATGTTGTATGATACCAATTCCATGCACAAAACACAACAAACAAATAAACGTTTGATTTCCAAAGTTATAAGGGGTTTAAAACATTAAATGGAGAAATAAGAGGTTGAATGCAAACTGTTTGACATAATTCCTTTCAACAATTTGGTTTAGTTTTTTGGGACATCCAGGGGTGCCCATTACAGTGGTATTAGAGCTATAAGTCCTGCCATCCTGTGGAGGTCTTATAGGGAATTTGGAACAGCCGGATAGAGGGAAAAGTGTTTGACGAAATGTCAAAACACTAAAATCAGAAATAAATAAATAAAACACAAGCTAAGCATTTATGTTTGAGCATGCGATAGAGGCCTTATAATTTCCACGATACCAGAGCAAGACAAAATAGGATTTCAGACTTGCAAAGCAAACAGTCTAGTACATCTGTGCAGGTGGACATTGAATCCAGCCATATAGACACAGAGGAGATATTCTTTGATCAGGACAACAATATGGGTGATCGAGATGACAGGAATACAGGATTAGGCGGAGGCGGGAATGCCAGTCCAGATCAAGGGGAGTTAATGTTCAGACAGTTACTGGATACATTAGAGCAGGGGCAGCGTATGCAGCAGGAGCAGAATAGGCGAATGGACATGATGTTGCAGCTCATGGCTAGACAGGTGGGTGTCAATATTAATCCAGGTGATGCCAACAACAGAAACAATAACAATGAGGGAAACAATAACAATGGGGGAAACAATAACCATGGAGGCCAAGGCAACAACAATGGTCCTGAGAATAACATTAATGGTAATAATGGACACGGCAACAATGGGAATGAGGCTAATAACTTTAGACACGTTCCACGCCCAGCACGGACTGCGAGCTCGAGACCTCCTCTACCCACTTTCCCACCCAAAGATCCAGTTCAACCAATAAACGAACCGCAGATTATCGAGTTACAAGATTAGTTCAGGAGGGACTGGGAGGCTAGTGGACCGGAGTTTCAGGCGGATATTTCCCTTAGAGATTATATGGACTTGAGGATGAGACACATGCCTAGAGCAGGAGGGAGGAATCAAAACTTTGAGCTGAGAAAGAAAGTTGAAAAACTTTCTTTACCTTATTATGATGCATCAGGGAAGATGACTGCACGAGCTTGGGTGCAGAAGGTAGATACATACTTGCAGCTAAATCCTATGCCTGAGGAGGAGGCTATCAAGTATGCGGCTATGCACTTGGATGGCGTTGCACATGAATGGTGGCATCATGGCATGGTGACTTTGGGGCATAATCAGATTACATCCTATGAGGAATTCACCGAAACATTGATTGAGAGATTTGACACTAGGGATCCCAAGTTACATTTCAAGGAGCTAGCGCAGTTAAAACAGTCAAGTTCTGTGGATGCTTACATTGCCGAGTTTCAGCGCTTGTCTGTACTTGTTACTGATATCTCTCCTAGGAGATTGGTGGTGTTATTTTGTGATGGTCTTGCTGATCCATTACGAGGTTGGGTGAAGGGACATGATCCACTCACCTTAGCTGAAGCAACTAAAAAGGCACGAGATTTAGCCCCTTCGGTATACAAAGGAAAAAACCATTCAACAGATTCTTCCTATCGCAAGGACAAAGACAAAAAACCGTTTCAGAAAGAGTATAGCAAACCCAAAGAAGGATCAAAAGGACTAGACAATGAAACCTTGAATGAACTTCGAAAGAAGAAGCTGTGCTTCCATTAAAATCTTAACTGAATGAAAGAGACAGTTATAACAGTTATTCTACAAATTCACGTGGAAGAAATTACAAGTTTAACTATAACTTACAATTCGTATAACTGAAAGATAAACTAGCACTCCAATTCTAGATTCACATGAAATACAGTTATAACTACCATATCTATTGCATTTCCTTCTCACAGTTAGTCTATATAGTTGAATTCACAACATCTAGTATAACATAAATAACAAAATTTAAATATATGACTATATATATATATATATATATATATATATATATATATATATATATATATATATATATATATATATATATATATAATGCAAAAACACGAAATAGGTACCCGAGAGAAAGCAGATGATGTCCCTAAGTAGTGCAAGACTTGGCATCTCAAAGAGGAGAAGCACTACCATGGGCTTAATGTCCCAACCGCTGACACTTTAACTATCCCTTCACAGTCTCTACCAAGAAAGGCCCTCCCTACCCTAGGATTAGGCTTGGGACACCACTGTCCTACCACTGAGCATCCTAGTGTTAGAGTATTGGCTAGTTAGTTGAGGAGGTTGTGGACTCCTTCCATCAAACTATCTTCTAACTACTAGCACTTTGACCTTTGCTGATCACAGCAGCAAACATGCTTCTAGGCTACCTTGGCCAAGGATTTCGGATGAGCAATATATATGCCTGATCATCCACCACTCGATTTGACAAAAACAAATTATACAATGAACTACCATGAGCTGACTTAGTTGTTTAAGTTTAAATAATGTTACTGATTTATATATTATCTTTTTCATGCAAGGATGTTTCTATTCTCACCCTTCATCTAGACCATGTTGGTTCTCCGGGATGAATTGTTGGATTCCACAAGAGATTATGGTTTCTTAAATACAGATATTGCCATCTCAATGTGCCCAAACTAGCCTATGGCATTACAAACTAAGAAATTATAATTCTTTTCCAATTTATTCAATATCATACATATGCCATACTTCTCTCAAAGATATATTGACTATACCCATGTACAAGTCGGCTCTTTTAGATAGAGATCAAATAGAGTATTCATGCATAATTGAAGTTGAGGTTTTCTTATATCAATACAAATAAACATGATGAAGAAAGATATACTCAAGATTGTATTCATTCCAAATCCTAGATTTAGCGATGATATTATTCCTTCCATTGTTAAACCAAAAACTGGTTTAATCTATTGCTAAAAATCGGAAAGCTATAGGAAGACGGATATAAACATGACATGAAATTTGCAAGCTCGAGTCAAGCACAATTATGTCAGCAATCAAAACTGCAAATGGTGGCTGGCAGTCCCATGCCAATACTGATAGAATAGCTTCATCCAAAAATGGACGTCGGTAGTATGATCCAATAATTCACGCACACTACTATTGTAAATGAATACATTCCAACACGGAATAAAAAGGAGGTGGATCCGGAAATGAGAAGCTTTATGGCAAGACGTATTGAGAGAACAAAACTGGAGATTAAAGAGGTAAGTATGAACCCCATCGTGAGCATATAATAAAAGGCTCACTGCTGTGCATGCTTGATTATGCAAGAAACTTCTAAGGTGGCAAGGCGTTGGCAAAGCCATCGAATCAAAAAATATAAATAAATTATGATGAGCCATTTAACAAATATAAGGCCTGATGGAATAAAAGAACTATGCAAGGTGACCGCTCAAGGCAAAATAATAAAGCTATCGCCAAGGTGAAAGAATAGTCATAACTTTACTCTCTTAATGTTTTAATATAAGGACATCATCGTACTTATCTACACTCATAGGTGTATATACACATACATGCATATATGTGTAGACCCTAAACATAAGTGTTTTATGTATATTTTTCAAATAGACGTATACATTTTAATTGACTTATACATATATTTTTCATAGGTGTATATACATATATGTACATGTATGAGTATACATAAGTATCATGGTGTCATTATATTCAAACATGCTTTACGCAACAGAAGGTTCTCAAATTATAAAGGCAACAAATTTGTTAATGCTTAGTGATTCTCCTTTATTTTTTATGTTTATGATAACTTGTTAGTCCAAGGTAGACCAAAGTTTTCTCTTGATTCCGAGGTTGTCTATCCTTAGTCAAGGTAGTTAGATTCCATACTTGATGATTCGTTAGCGGATTTACTGCCCCATTCCTAACTCCCATTTTGGCAATACTTCCCCCTTCATTGTGCTGCAAAAAGAAAAAGGTCTCGAAGTAATAACATATTTCCATGATTTCAAAATATCAAATATATTCCAAAATATCACATAGTCAATTCCAATTTCTATGATGTTCAGTTTCAATTCCAACATAATGATTAACGTTGGCATGGGAAATTCAAGTATAATGATTACCTAACATGTCATATGAAATAATAACGAACAACCATAATTTCTATTACACATAATCAAATATCTTAACAACTTTGCCAGTCGACTTCACATGAATTCTCAATGGCTATGATATTATTTTAAATTAGGAAAAAATTTGGGATGTAACACAAACGTCTAGATTTTGCTTACCCAAATTCTATTGCCTTTTATTCAGCTTTCTCTACTCCAAAAAATATCTCAAGTTTTTGGACGTATGGACAACGAACTTAGCTTCGACAAGGTACTATGGAAACTTATTTAGGGCGTGCATGATGGCAAACATTTCCTTATTGTAGATGGAATACAACCTCTCAGCTCCCGAAAGCTTCCGGCTTTCAAACAATCAAGTGACGGTCTTACATTAGCACGGCCCTAATTCCTTCTCTGGATGCATCACTCTAAAATAAAAGGTCGACTGAAATCTGGCATTGCCAAAACCGAACAAGAACTCGGCTTTCTTCAATTTGTTGAGTGTTTGTTGTGCAAGCTCCTTCCAATGGAAGGATCTCTTCTTTGTCGAATTTGTCAACAGTACACTAAGCTATGAGAGGCCTTTCATGAACCTTCAATAGGATCTACACAACCAAAAAAATTGCGTAGATTTGAGAGTTTACGAAGGTGGCTTGTCCAAAATTGCTTGAATTATTTCCTAATGTAACTTAACTTCTCAACAAGTGATGATGTATTCAAGATATAATATCATTGTCATTCAAATTCACATTTGGACCATTTGGCAAACAATGGCTTTGACTGAATAACTTTGTCCAAATGCTCCTCTCATGCCTTACTATGAATATGTCATCAAAAAACACCAATAGGAACTCACGCAGTTGCTTTTTAAAGATGTGGTTCATGTAAGATTGGAATGTCATCTCAGTGTTGGTCAAGCCAAATGGCATAACCATGAACTCATAATGTCCATAATGGTGGCAGAAGGTTTTTTTCTTCGAATTCTTCTCCCTCGTCTGGATTTGGTGATATCTACAACGAAGTTTGATCTTAGAAAAAAAGATTGCACTATGTAGCTCATCCAGCAACTCGTTAATATTGGGAATTGGATATCTATTCTTGATGGTCTTCTTATTCAGAGCACGATAGTCCACTCACATCCACAGGATTCCGTCCTTTTCTACCGACACTACCAATGACGTGAAAGTGCTAGAACTGGGTCGGATCCATCCCTTATCAAGATCCTAAAATTGTCTTTTCAATCTCATCCTTAAATTTCTTAGGATGGCAGTATGATGTGGTGATGACAGGCTTAGCACCAACCTCTAGCTCAATAGTATGCTCAAAGCCCTGGTGTGGAGGAATGCCAGGTGAGATATCGACTAAGACCATATCGTGCTTATCTAATACAACTTGAAGCTCATCATCTTGGTAGTAAGTGTGTTGCCCCTTATTAGATTTTGTTGAGATCAAGCAATGTGTTGCCTAGACAACTCCATCATGTCGAAAGATGGCCTCCATCTATTGTGTCAAGATTTCCTTCTGTAATGTCCCCCACTTAGCCAATTTGGAGGTATGTTGTCGTTAGCCCATTCTTGTATGGTCCCGAGGGCTAACCAAGACTTCAAAAGGGATCCTGAGGTTATTTGGCCTAGTCAAATCTAATTACAGGCCAAACGGAGTTCGTTTGTTGGGTTTTCAGAAAGACTTACTATTTTTAGTAAGCCAATAGGGGGATGCAGTGCCTTCAATTTTCAGTGACAGGATGAGATGCATTTTGTTGGGCTCTTTCTGATGAGCTATTATATGTGGGATTTCGAGTTTATTTGGTATATTATTTTAATGTTTGAAGTTACAACGGTAAAGTGACTATTTAAATTAAATATTATAATGTTTCATAAAGTCACTTTATAAAAAATCAAGAGTCCCCCTTTTGAGTACATACATGGACTTTGTAAAAAGAAAAAAAAGAAGTAATATTAAAACTCATGTATTATCCCACATTGGCAAGACGGAAGTGTGGAGCGAGGAAGGGATTAAAAGAAAGTGGATAGCTCTCATTTATTCATGCTTGGAAATATCAAAGAAATTGGAAAATTTGCTGGAGATTATGTCTCAATAGTTTGGAGGACAAAATCCCTTCAAGCTGGAAATCTTGACGCCATTGAAAGATATGGTCTTGAGATTCAACATAGTAGCAGTCCGAAAAAGCGGAACCGAAAAAGCAGGCTGAAAAAAAAGCAAGTACAAAAAAGTTGTCCGAAAAAAGCGGAACCGAAAAAGCGGGTACGAAAAAGCAGTTCGGAAAAAGCAAAGTAGAAGGGGCAGCATAGAAGAAAATTATTACAGCCATCTACAACCAGGTTCTTTTGTTAGTATTTTTTTTTAGGGTGTTATAAGCTTTCAGCTGTAAGTGTGCATTATACCAGCATTATCATTTTGTAATCCATGTAAATGCCAAAGTCTTGGCTATATTTCATGAGCATTGTAATTTTCATTGCAATTAAGAAGATAATAGCTGCTGGTGCCATTTAAGCAATTTAATATCATTATTTATCAGCTAGTTAGTTTGCATACCAACTGTTTGTAAAAATGCCAGTTGGCTGTAGGTGTTCATTTCTCATGTTTAAATCATATATATGCACTGAATATTGTCAAAATTAGTAGCACACTCATGTTAGGTCATTGTGTAGTCCATTGTAGTCTTCTAGCACAAGATTTTCATTGATGCAAATTGAAGAAAAAGTCATTTGAAGCTAGCTGAAATACTATATCAGTCATACGTCCCTTGCATGTGAATTGTTTGATGAAATTCCTTGAGCTTTCATCAGCATTTTTGAGGGCAGATTTGAGGAGGGTTATTACACCTTCAGGCCATCATTTACCATTCCTCTCAAGATAATCTTTTTGCCATCAACTTCAAATGAGAACTTCATTCATTTGAAACTCTAACTACTCATCAAGAGACTTCATCCATTGAATGCCCAGTATGACATCCATGTCATCTAGATCTACTACAAAGAAGTCGTCTAACACCGTGTGGTTTCTCATGGTAATGCTCAATTATGGGACCAAATAGGTACATGACAAGAGGGTGCCTCCCACCACCTTGACTTGAAATCTTGCATGTGCTTCCATAGGTAACTCGTCCTTGAAGAGTTTTGTATACCCAGAAAATAGTACACCTTAGATTACTTGCAAGAGCAATGGTGCCTCCTCGTCGTACCAATGCAAAAATCATTTTTGTGTGGTTTATGTTAACCTCATTGGAAACTTGTTGACCATCCCCTTCGAGCACCAATTTCTCATGCTCCTTAATATCCAACATAAACTCAATGTAATGGATTTTTCCCTTGCCTAAGCATTTGTGGTTTGGTTCCCAAGAATCCTTGTAGTTAAAACAAAGATTTCTCCTCCTAAGCTCTTGTCTAGTGGCCGCATCTAATAATGACTTCTTCAGATAGGGGTTTTTGTCTTTCTCCTTTAAAGCCAAGGGTGGATTGGAATGAGCATAACTCTTGGAGGAAGAAAAGAAAGCCGCCATGTTACGTGCCCTCTTGATTGCCTCAAAGAGTAGTAGAGTTGAACCCTTTCACCCCTCCCTTCAACAGCTCTATCAAACCATCCATGAACAATAGAATCTGTCATCTCTCTGAGATGTTTGTCACCAACATAGACAATCTCTACAACTCAGTAATGTAACTGTCAACCAACCCTACTTGCATCAACTATGCCAGCTCCTTGAAATTGAGTATTGGATCCTTACCATCAAAACAATGTACAAAATTTTTTGTGAATTTGACATAAGAAGATACTTGATCGTAGTCGAGAGTGACTAAACCATGATGCCACAATTCATAAGCAACTCCTTTCAAGTGGAGCGCTACAAATTTAATCGTTGCTTCTTCAGGCATCAATTTGAGCTGAATGACATGTTCGCCTTTATCACCCATGCATGTGCAAAGATTAATCTAGATTCGTCAATCACCGACAGAGTCACCTTGCCCATCTTTCTTTTAAGGTCATCAGTAAAGTAGTCATAGTTGCCACCGCCACAGTACCGCATTCTTAATTCCGCATAATCTTTGTAAGAAATATCTCCTTCCATATTTGCATTCCTCCAATCTTCCCGTAGTTATTCTTGCATTTCTTGGAAAGTGGGTTCGCCTTCTCTATGCAGTATCTCAATTCTTGGAGGTAAAGTTGACATCGAGGGTCGAGGGAGTGAAAGTTGATGGTTTGTCCTTCCTATAATCGAATTGTCACTATCTCCATTTTGTTCTCCAGATATTTTGCCTTCAACTAATTTGTGTAATGTTTCCTCCATTGGCCACAAAGTGTCATTGATCTAAACTTGATTTCTAGTGAGCTCTCTTAGAAAAGTCATGACGTCAGCAATAGGGCCTAGTGGCTCCCCCATTCTACCGAGTGAAATCGCCTTCTTTTCCTGGTATAAACGTGCATTCACTTCCCACAGGGTAGTAGGATCACTAACTCTGATACCATTGTCCCCACACAAGGGGCAGAGTATGAAGACACCTTCTTAGTGAAATCTATGGCCTCCAACCAAGAGTATTCCTGTATGTTTGTATGATGAGGGAGTGAGGTATTCGATTATGTACGTTGAAGTCCCAACTAGACGTGTGCAAAAGTCGAAGCAGAGGTCATATGATACATTTGTTGTTCATGTGGTGAGTGTCTATGTCTACGCGGTGAGGGTATATGCAAGGTTGTATGGTTGGAAGGTAGAGACACCGTACGGTGTCTAGGAGTGTTGTACTCAATGTAGTGGATTAGGGAGTGTAAGTATGGTGGTCATATGGTGGAATGGAAATGTGCTAATGTATGGTGGATTAAGAAGTGGGAAGTAGGATGGCAAGGGATTTTGTGGACGGGCGGTGACAGGAAAAGCATGTTGGACTTTGCTTTGGCCAATTGTGTGGTAGTGAGGATAGCGAATTTATGAATCTAGATGCCTTCCATTATTTACATCGCTTTAGAATAGCATCACTAATGTAATTAATTGCACAAAATGGAAAGATGAAATGCCAATTACCAATAATGCCATAAGTAATAACTTGTTGCAAACAAGTGATATAGTTCTTTAGATTTGCCAAATTCAAAGTCAAGAATACACTAGCATAATAGGGTGAGGGTTGAATCCGACCGAAATTGAGCTAGCAAAATAGGGAAGGTCTTTCACTTCTGCAATGGCAAAACAAAGCAAAACTCCCTCTAGAATTCACAGTACAATTAAATAACTCATAACATACCCAAAAACATCCTATACGCCAGTCATAAATATCACATCTAAGGGAAACTATGGAGATGTACAACAAGTGTTGATGAGACAACAAACACCTAGAACCAAAAAATAAAATTTGGGTTCGAGATATACATAAATCAATCGAGACCCCAAAACACAAATATTATTATTTATTTTATTTAATGATGAAGCCATTACAAGCTACCTCGTGGAAAATACATAGTAATATACAAAAAATCTGAAAATGACTTTAAAAGGTCTAGAAACAAACAAGATAAGACTTAAAACACCAAATTGCCCTAGAGAAACCCTTAATTGGTGAAAAATCTAGCAGGAGTGAACTACTTCAGCTCAAGTATTTATGTCAATTACATACGGAAGAACGTTTATATGACAAAAAATAAGCTCATGGGACTAAACAACTAAGCTTTACCTTTTCAACATTTCTAGAACATAATTAATTTTGTTTCATTCTTTCTACATCCATACCTTACCTACAACTCCATAAGAACCCTACTCCTCAATCCACTCTTCCAAAACTATGAACATAACAAAAAGAACCAAAACAAAAGCCCACCTTTCTATGATTGTTCAAACTTATTTTTTATAATCTATGTGCTTTGAAATGGATGTCTACTTCTATGCAATCATTGATAGTATCATTGTCGGATTAGAGAGCATACAGAATAAGCAACAATTACACAATTAATTTGAAATAGCATTTAGTTTATTATATTGATGGGATGGAAAGAAAAACAATTATAAACATATTTCACCCTCAACCACCTATCTAACATACCAGAAAACTTCCTCTAAACTACCCTCATGTTAATCCATTAGCATAACATTACTAATACAAAATATCTAGCAATAAACATAACATGCCATCAGATTATTACATAACATAGGAAAGGCAAGAACATAGGCCTTTGGATCACAACAACCACAAATACCAACAAAACCCTTCTTGATCCAAAAGGCATAAATACAAATGAGTTTGAAGCATCAATCAATGTAGTTAACCACCCAATCATACAACTCTATAATTCAATTGTTTATCTCTTAGTATTAATCAAATTGTATCAACACATGTATACATCCTCCTCATTCTTGCCTCTTAGTTACACACTCCAAAATGGTCAACCCTTATCAATCTATATATATAGTGCCTTCCTACCATAGTAACACTAAACATATCATCCAACATGCCTCAGACCATAACATATAGATGTAGCAATCTCGTTTCTTATTAGATGTCCAGCTTTAGTCCAAGCCTTCCAAAGAGCAGAAAACACCAAAAACCTTAACCTTAAAGTGACCAAGCAAATTGTCCTCTAGATGTGGAGGACCTCCAATGCTAAAACTTTCCTAGTCTAGACAAGGATGAATTATTTCTACTTAGTATTTTTCAAGGCTCATCCCTTTCTATAGGACCTAGCTCTTGAATCCTTAGATTAGGTGGGCAAGCGACACCATTTCCGATTCATAGAATGTCTTTTCTCATTGCCAGTACCATCTAACCAAAGGAATTCCGTCACAATCCTTTGGAGTTCACGAAATTGTGTGTTAACAAAAAGCCAAGTTGAGGAATGGCAAATGGAATGAGAAGAGATGACATTTTGCACAACCTGGAGTTTTCCTGCCAACAAGAGCAAGTGAATTTTCCATTTGAAATGTTTCTATTTAATCTTCGAGAAGACCCATTCCTGCACACTTTTAAGAAAGGGAGATATACCAAATAGAATGCCCAAATACCTTATCACCTTCAAGGTGTCAACCCACCGCTGACCCTTACTAGTGAGCCAGTTTGGTGGCTCTTTAGTCCGCACAAGCACAATTGATTTATAAGGAGAGATATTTGAATGAGAGGCTGCACAAGATATTTGCATTCTTCCCATTATGTTATCAAAGTTTTTAAATGCTAACTCAACAAACAACATGGTCTCGTTATCAAACTGAGCATCCAATAGTTTCCCATGGTTTGGTCTGATGCCCTTAATTGGAGGGGTAATAAAATTTGTTCTAAGAATGTAAGAATTGCACCAGCAGCTCTAACCAAAAGCAATTGGAAATCCTTGTATAATAGATCTTGTCAGCCGACTGGATTGTCATCGGTGTTTTTGTATTCTGTAGCCGACAGGTAAATACTTTGTAGCGGACATAATGTTTGTGGCTGACGGACTCCTTCGGGAAGGTTCAGCAGAAAGTATTTATATCCCGTTTGGGTACATTGTAAATCATCTTATCACCAGTTATGTAATATGTTGGCATATGCGAATAATCTAAAGAGTTTTGTTGTTCATTGTCTGTGTGCATTTCTTAATTAACCTATGTGGTAAACAGATCTTTGGAGGATAATATGGTTTGTAGCCCACCTATTAACATCGACTCGCACGGCTCGGAGTGCCAACGGAGCAAGAGCGTGGAGTGAACTCTTCGTCCAGGATATACTTCCGCAGGGGACAACTTCAAGTCACCCTTCTTCACCAAGGGTCGCAGCTGTTGAGTCCGCCGGTGTAAGAGACCAGTCCGCCGGTATGGGAGTGCAATACGCCAGTGTGGGAGTGCAATACGCCGGTGTGGGAAACCAGTCCACCGCTGTGGGAGTGCAGACCACCGGTGTGGGAGCCTGTTTACAGAAACCAATCGTGATGGCAGGACCAAACGAGAAACTACCAAAGTTCGATGGCGATGGTACGGCCGATCCCATTCGACATTGCAAAACATGTGAAACAATCTGGAGGGCAAATGGGATAACTGATGAAGATGACTGGATGAGGCAATTTCCAGCAACCCTACGGGGTGTGGCAATTGATTGGTTTACTAGTACAGATCCGCAGAAGCTGTACAATTGGAATAACATTAAAAAAGAATTTCTGGCCAAATTTCAACTATTGCGTGACGATAATGAAATTGTCACAGAGATCTTCAATACCAAGCAAGGAAAGAACAAAACTGTCCGCGTTTATGCCAAGAAATTGGAAGATTTGATAAACAAAATGGAAAATAAGCCAGCAGACGGACTTCAGAAAAGGTGGTTCGTGGAAGGCCTACGCCCTAACGTACGGAAGAAAATGAAAATTGTGCCGCCGTCGTCATACACGAAAGCCTATAACAGAGCATTGAATCTCGAAAGTGAGCACAAGACCAAGAAGAAGAAGAAGACTAGTTCCTCTAATTCTGATGACGACGAACCTTTCGGCAAAGATAGCAGTGACGATGAAGGCAGTAGCAAGAAGGTTCGCGCCCTGCAGAAGGACATGATCCGCATGATGGAGTTTAAAAACATGCAAAAGGAACCAAAAAGCAGTGAGCTGTGGTGCACGGAGCGCAAGACCGACGGTCATACTAAAGGATCCTGTCCAAAGAATCAATTCTGCGACATTTGTCAAATCATGGACCATTCGACAAAGGAGTGCCCCTTTAACATGAAGACAAAAGGATCTCCGCAGGTGCTTCTCACGTAGGAGGCTTGCCCGTCGGGCAGTAACGGGAACAACAATAGTGCAGGTGCTACATCCGGCGGATACAGGAATAATAGACGTGGATAGAACAATAATAACAATGCAAACAATAACAACAATACGAGCAGAAGCCGAATCTAGTATGATGCAAATGGACGGCCGATTGTTCAATGCCGCGCATGTAACTTGTGGGGGCATTTTGCATGGGAATGTCCAACAGCGAATACACCTCAACTATTGTGCCGATGGTGTGGACCCGACGATCACGACGACTCAAAGTGTCCAAAATCCAGAGTGAACTTGATCACTATTGGGACGGATGAGGAAGAAGTTCTAGCAATTACATAGAAACAAGCAAAAGAATACCCGGACCCCGCCGAAGAAAAGAGGAAATTTGCGGAAGCACGAGCGGAGGTGGAAAAAGTATCCCAACCGGCAACACCTCAGGACACCGCCAGTACTTCAGCAAGGAATTCCGCGAAACAAAACATAGTACAGCAAATTTTGCAGACGGAGGTACCAGTAAGGATAAATGATTTACTTCTCACCATGCCTCAACTTCGATCTGCTCTATCAAATATTACACCAGTTCCCAAGTCACCGGAAGAATCAAGTCAAGGGAAGGAAAAGGCACCGAGAGAACCAAGTCAAGGGAAGGAAAAGGAGATTGCTGTAGGCAGATAAGATCAGATGTTGTTGGCGCTGACATCCGAACGGCACCCCGCAGTCATTGAGATGGGGATCCTTGGACATGTTCTCACGGACACAATAGTTGACGAAGGGTCCGGCATAAATGTATTGCCGAAAGAAACCTGGAGGAAACTTGGACAGCCGACATTGTGGCCTCCGAGATTTCAGCTACTGACAGCCAATCAATATGGCATTAAACCGTTGGGTATTCTCATGGCACAGCCGGTAACCATTGGCACTCACCCGTTCCTAATGGATTTAGTGGTGATTCCATTGAAGAGAAAAGGATACGACGCCATCCTGGGCCGTGGGTGGCTTATCGAAGCAAGAGCCCGACACGACTGGAAGAAGAACACCTTATCACTGGAAAGTAAAGGCCGCCAATTTTTCATTGATTTGCATACCGAAATGGTAGGGGAAGAGGCCCTGTCATCAAATTCTGAGGAAGAGGAGGATGAAGGCAGACAATGGATGGAACCGGATCAAGAGGGAGTCCTGCGATTGGACGGGGGATCAACGGATGACGACTTGGATTCCGTCAACGGTCTCTACCACTGGCAAATGGAGGACTATGAATTATTTCACCG
This sequence comes from Cupressus sempervirens, assembly GCA_028749045.1. NCBI lineage: Eukaryota > Viridiplantae > Streptophyta > Pinopsida > Cupressales > Cupressaceae > Cupressus > Cupressus sempervirens. Next base: position 919,273,162 of record CM053786.1, read on the forward strand.
CTGCAATGTTTTGTCGATTGAGAACAAATATCCAAAGGAGTTTACTGAAGTAAAGGAGGGGGAGGCACCGTTGGATGTTACACCCACCCATACATTCAGTGAAGGGGAGACAATCAAGTATAATGAAGCTACACTACAAACAATGAATTTGGGGGACGAGGTAGAGCCGAAGAACATACTAGTCGGAGATAACTAGGATCCAGTACTCAAGGCCGTGGCATTCAAGATATTTCTGGAATACAAGGATGTGTTTGCATGGACATACAAGGACCTCAAGGGAGTACCGTCGGAATTATGTGTGCACCGCATCCTGCTGATGGAAGGAGTCGTACCTATACGGAAGCGACCCTATAGGATGAACAAGAACTATGCGGCACGGGTTACGGAGCAAATCAACCGAATGCTGGAAGCTGGCATTATATTCAAGGTGCAGACCAGCGAATGGGTGTCACCGATAGTCATCTCATTGAAAAAAGATACTACTCAGATCCGGATATGCCACCAAGTGAAAGGCGCAAGTTGATAATCAGCAGCCGTACCTTTCAATTGATCAACAGATTATTGTATAAAATGGGGCTGAATCATATTCTTCAGCGGTGTGTGTTGGAAGAAGAGGTACCGCAGGTGCTAAAAGAAGCACATGAGGGTCCCGCAGGAGGATACATGGGACCCGACACCACTGCACGGAAGATATTGCTCGCAGGTCTCTAGTGGCCGACGGTATACAACAACGCGCGGGAATGGGTTGTCGGATGTGACACTTGCCAACGGGCCGAGAAGCCGCTGAAGAGAGATTTCATGCCACTTAACCCTTCCCATGCACAGGAACTTCTTGAGCTATGGGGATTAGATTTCATTGGACCCCTGAGGGTGAGCAAGACTCTACAGTGCCGGTACATCATTGTTGCAACAGAGTACCTGACCAAATGGGCGGAGGCACGTGCATTACCAGATAACTCGTCCATCAGCACTGTGAAGTTTGTTTATGAACAGATCATTACCAAGTATGGAATTTCGTTGCAATTAACAAGTGATAGGGGAGGACATTTTGTTAATCATGTCATCCACTTGCTCACCACCCAATTCAAGATTTATCATTCACTGTCAAGTCCGTACTATCCAAGAGCAAACGGACAGGCCGAGGCTACCAATAAAATCTTAGTATCCATCATCTACAAATCCTGCGCGGTTGAAGGTGCTGACTGGGAGGAAAACTTACCCGCCGCCCTGTGGGCTTACCACACGACGTACAAGGTGACGACAGGGCACACACCATTCCAGTTAATGTTTGGACAGGAAGCGGTAGTCCCAGCGAAATTCATGATCCCGAGTCTGCGAATAGCGTTTGAAAACAAGCTGGATGACGACGGAAGCTTACAAGAGCGGTTAAACAATTTGAATAAGCTGGAGGAGAAGCGATTGTTGGCATAGTGGGTGACGGAAGTGGCACAGAACAGAGGCAAGGTCTGGCATGATAAGCATCTGAAACGTAGCAGATTCCAGCCGGGACAGTTAGTATTGAAGTATGATGGTCGCAATGAAATCAAGCCGGGAAAGTTTAAGGTTCAGTGGGTTGGACCATACTAGATCCGGGAGGTCGACGACAATGGAGCGATTAAATTGTCAACCTTAGACGGGGAAGAGGTCCCTCAGGGAGTCAACGGATCTAAATTGAAACTATACCACACTAGAAAGATGCAGTTCTACTTGTCGTCGCCGTCGCCGAACGCTCAGAGGATTCCCCTATCATCATCGTCATTTGAAAATGGCGAGACTTCGATGCCAATTTGAGGTGCCCTGTATATTTTTCAAAAAAAAAAAAATTTAAAAAATTTAAAAAGAAAAATTTTAAATTTGAAAAAATAAAAAATAAAGCTGAGTAGGCCGCAGGAGGATACCCCGCAGGCAACTCTCTGCGAGGATGGTTCCGCGGGCAACTCTCCGCAAGGGATGGCTGCGGGCACATCTCCGCGGGAGATTGCTCCACAGTCCACTCTCCTGTACGCGGAAACAATCTGCGAGGCTGTTAAAAAACAAAAAAAGCATCGCGGCGTTTTTTTTTTAACTTTTTTCCATTATATCTGCCACGGGTGGAACACAATTTGCCAGCGTCGTTTTTCTATGCCATTTCGCTACCTGCGCAACTTCACACGAGAATATAGATGCTGAAAGTATAGAGCGAGCAATGAAGGGCGAACAATCTTCCGTGGGCGTATAGCAAAGTTTTCTCGCATACTGCAATTGCCATGGGATATCGAGATCTGCCTTGTTTCGGCTTGCGTGTGATCGTTTATGATCTTCCCATCGATCTCCGACACTGGTGATTGGCTTCGACAAGGCTCGAAGGAGCAGGTTGAGAGCTACGCTTTCAGACATGGACCGACTCTTATGCTGAAGAATTCATTAATTTCAAAATTTCTTCCAATCACGGTGGCTAGGAACATTGATGAACGGGTTTTAAATCCGAAGGAAGCTTTGTGACTGATTCAATATGTTACGGGGTGCCTCATTTAGCAATATGGAGGTGCCTTTTTGAGTACTACTCCATTCCTGCGCCATGGAGGTATAGATTTGGCATTGCGGAATTTGCTGGGTATGATCGAGATGTAGTACCCCAAATCATTGATTGCCAAGTGTTGAAATGGATTAATGCCGGTTGCAGGGAGGAATTCCGAAGCGATGGATTGGTTGATTGTTTTCGCTGCCAGAAGAATTGCTTGAGTTTCTCAATTGCGGAGGTCAGATTACTCCCGGGGTTATCTGCTGCCTTACCTGTCCGCGAAAAGTTGGGTTGGTTACGGCATAGACAGTGAGATTTTTTGTAACGGACAGAGGAAACACATATAAGGAGAAATAAGCCATTTTTACATGGAATCAGCAGGTAAACGGAAGTCGTGGAAGACTCAGCTAGCGGCTAATATGGAAAAGAATTCAAGAGTTTTGGCATCGGGGATTCGAGTTGCAGGTCCCTCGAGTTCTAGTAGCAAGAAGCAAAAGACCAAGGAGGAACTCACTTATCTCACCGTCCAGTTCGAGAGTCTTAGTAGGAGCGAATGCCGAAGGTGGTGGCAGGAGACCCTGGAGGCAAACCAGATTAAGCAGATTCTGATGCGAGCATAGGTGCATTGGGCCATCCAGCTTCCCATCTTCTCCATTCGGTTGTTCGAATCAGTATTGCGCACCATGATAAAGACATTTAGCCCGCGGAGAAGAACAAGTACATTCATGTACAAGAAGCAGCAGATGACGGTGTCCTTTAAACCTAGGGATTTCACTAGGGTTTTCGGCATCCTTGGCCCTGAAGGGAGGAAAGTGGAAATCAAGAACCATAAACTCTCACGAGAACGGAAGGAGCATTGGATAGATCTAGTGCGCCGAGATCTTACAACCGTGGAAAGGGACGCAGCGGTTCAGGGTCAAAGTGCAGAGGGCTTCGCAAAGACTTTATTCGAGGTCACTAGCATTGCTTCAAGCTTCAGATATAGCATTGCCACAGGTTGTGTTTATGAATGGTATCATGCAGGTAGTAGTATATGATTGGGCTTCAGTCCTCGCCAATAGGATGGAGGAATTCATGACCCTTCAGCACCGAACATTTTTTATGCTGCACCATGCCATCGACGCTGCAGCTAGCCAGATCCCACTGGATGATTTTGAGACTCCTTCGAGGGGCAAGTTGGCAGACGGGGAGCCTCCTATATTCTATTGGCGCCATTTGGATACAGGTGGAACAACAGCGGGCCAGAAGAGAGTACTCTGAGGATTGGACACTTTCGGAGATACAGATAGCGGACGAGAGGACACTTCGGAAAATGACGGGGCTGAGTCCATGGAAGGGGAGGAGAGCACTTCGACGGAAGTTGGCGGTGAGGCAGCGGGTAGTGGGTCCACATTCTTTACCCCTCCTCAGCTGTTAACTTCGACGCACTTGACTACTTGCACGTCAGTCATTCCCCCGCTTGGCCAGCGCCATGCCCCCGTCGTGATGACCCCTCTGACGGTGGCAGAAGATGTCCCACGGGCAGTGACCGAGATGGTCCCACAGACAGCGACAGATGTTGTCCCGCGCACAGTCACTGAGATATTGCCGACGGTTGTAGCGGATGTGATTCCAGTTGTACCAGCGGAGCAAGTTTCACAAGCAGATGTTGTTACCATCGCAGTCTCACAAAGAGCACAGTTGCCACCACCGGAGCCTGAGCCTCAGGTTCGGTTGGATGTCATTGATTCTGATGCAGCTGTCACGGTTTCGTCATCCTTATTAGCAAAGATCGAGCCAACCGAGTTAGCCCAGCCAGTACCGTAGCCAATACAGGAGGAGAACATGGAGCCTGGACAGTCAGAGCGATCGGAGGTGATGGCGAGAGCTAGTATCTTTTTGAGGCAGCAGTTTCGACTCACTCCTGCCAAGCGGGGTCCGTCCATCCAGTCTCCCAGGCGTTCAGGAACATCACCGGCAGTACCAGAGCCTCAGTCTCCGGAGGAGGGAATGCCACATGCCGTGGTTGCGCCGATAGCAGAGGAGGCGACACCGGATGTGGGCATGGCTCCTGCTAATGAGGAGGAGAATAGTGATGCGGAATGGTCATTGGAGGACTTCGTCAAGGAGGATTACAGGTCAAATGAGGACAGGTGCAGGGACTACCTTAGGACTATGAAGTCGGTGTTGAAGAAGGGACACGATGTGGCAATTCAGGCTCTGACTCGGTGGAGGGAATGGCATTTGATCCGAGCATATATCCGTGGGGTTTGTCCTCAACGATTTCAGACTTGTTTTGTGGATAGAGGTTGGCCAGCAGTTGAGACACCAAAGATGTTGGCAGATTGGGCCACTGAGCCGGAGTTGGGACCGAGTGACACTCCGTTGATGAGGCTGGCACATGAGATTGTGGGATTATACAAGGAGGTTTACTATGCCCGGCGATGCGCAAAGGCGGACAGGGCAGCGAACAGTATTGCATCTCAGAGATCTCTAGCGCGGAGGCAAGTGAAAAGTTAGCCGCGGACTTGGCCAACCAGCAGGCAGCATGGGCAGCGGAGCGAGCAGCACTATTCAGGGACATGGAAGCAGTTGTGCAGGATAAGAACGTGGCTATCCGAAATATGGAAGCGGTTGTGCGAGATAAGGATGCGGCTGAGCACGAGTTGCAGTTAGCCAGGAGACAGGCTATGGATGCTGCGCTTCTTCTAAAGGAGGCCGTCGAGGTTAATTCACAGATTCAGACAGATCTGCGCATCAGGACAGAGCAAGTGTATGAGTTATGTCGCCAGCAGCACTCTTCTGGGATGCCTCCTCCTCTCTAGTATTTCTTTTGTTGTCTATAAGTTGTCTCCTAATTTTGTTAGTCGTCAGGAGACGACTTTTCTTTTGGGGGGGATGGTGTCAGCCGACTGGATTATCGTCGGTGTTTCTGTAGCCGACAGGATGATTGTCGTCAGTGTTTTTGTATTCTGTAGCCGACGGGTAAATAGTTTGTAGCAGACATAATGTTTGTGGCTGACAGACTCCTTCGGGAAGGTTCGGCAGACAGTATTTATATCCCGTCTAGGTACATTGTAAATCATCTTATCACCAGTTATGTAATCTGTTGGCATATGCAAATAATCTAAAGAGTTATGTTGTTCATTGTCTGTGTGCATTTCTTAATTAACCTATGTGGTAAACAGATCTTTGGAGGATAATATGGTTTGTAGCCCACCTATTAACATCAATTTGGGTAGAAAAGTCATTGAACAAAATATTTGCCCATCAACTGAATTTGGAAGGGAAACCACATGCTTTTAGCATATAAATCACAAAAGACCACTCTATACTTTCATAAGACTTCTCAAAATCAAGAAGGATCAACATTTTGGCCACAATGTTTGCCTCGATACATTCCCTTCCAACTATCAATCAAGTTTTTCAAAATGCATCTCCCCTTTTGTTGCCCATTTCCTATACATCCAATTTTCATAAAAATAATTTGGTCTAATTTCTATCAAAATATTGACTCAAGATTTAATATTTAATAAATACTTTTAAGTCAATTTCTATAATAATTTTAATTATTTACAAACTTCTCACAGTCATAACTTCAAAAAGAGCCTACTGTTGCGAAAAATAGTGAAAAACTCATCAAGTTGCATCATGTTTCTTAAAACACTCAAATTATCCAAAACTTCTAACTTTTATGGTCTTTAAGGCACAAAATACAAGCATTCACAACTATAAAATGTTTAGAATGCTCAAAAAGCAACTGCAAATGTAAGCATCATGCTCAGAATTAGGGCACACATAACTTAAAGGTTTTAGTACTCAAAAAAGGGGCATACATAACATAAAGAGGTTTTGAGTGCTCAAAAAACGAGCGGACATAACTATAAAGAAGGTTATGAGTGCTTTGAGAATGAACAGGCATAAGTGAAAGAGGTTGTGAATGCTCAAAAAGCAAGCATTTCTAACTTTGTTAGTCAAGTGTGCTCCAGATTTAAATAATTCTAACTTCATAACCAAAACTTATTTCATGAAGCTTGTAACTACTTTATGCCAACTCTAGGGAAAATGCAGTTGGTAGGTACAAATAAACGATTTAATGATAGAGTCCTTAGAAGCATAAAGAAATTAATCTTTGCCAGACATGTAGTTGCAGACTGTTCCAGTAGACATATTTGCAGAATTCACAGGCATGGAGAATGTAGGTCAACTTTTGACAGAATTCTCCCAAAGGAAAATGTGCTATTCATTGTACTGAACAATGCTTTCAACCTGCATTACAGAAATTTTCTCAAAGGCGTGTCACCTCATATAATGTAATGACACATCATATAATGTAATGACTACGAGCTTTTTAAAAATAAAACTCTAGAGACAACGTATGCAGATATTGTTGTCAAAATTTATAATTGGAAATGGTCTTATTAGTATGTATAAAGATTGGAAGTACGCACAGGGAAATATTGTTCAACCGAATGCATTAGGGAGATCGCATATCCTAAAAAGCTGTGATTACAGACTCTGCATAAGTGAGTTTGATGAAAAGGCTTTAAAAAGTGTGAAGTATTTGCAATGTGTGAGGTGAAGTTGAATTTGACAGCTTTGTGTCACCATCCTTACTGTCCAATACATACTGGAGTAATAAACATCAATCAAAGTGAATGAGGAAGAAATTTGATCATTTAGTACAATGCCTTGATTGCAGAGTTACTGTTGAAGATTGTAGTTGCAATAGAGATCTTTATCTCTAATTTTATGAAATAGAAATATGACCATTATAACCGTTATGGTCATCTTCAGCTGAAAAAGACATTTGTAATAATATTTGAAATAATATTATATAAAGAGACCTGTCATGCATCATGCATAGAGGCATGTGTATAGAAATACGAAGAGTTGAATATTTGGAAATTGAAGAGACCTTCAGTTGTGTAATGAAAAGTCTCTATTCTTTGTATATATTGTATCAAGTGATATATTGTATCAAGTGAAAAGCATTGCACACTTGAACATTTTTGTTATCAATAAAAGATATGTTTTGTTGGTGTGGCTGGGTTTTTGTCTTCAAGAAGAAGGGTTTTCCCAGGATAATCTAGTGTCATTTGTATATTTTTCTCTCTCCTCTTAATTGTTGTTTATCTTTATAGCCTGGGCTTAACATTAACATGGTATTAGAGCCAGGTTATGATATCAGCAGTAAAGAAGAGTGCATTAAGTTTATTTGTGTTTGCTACAGTTTGGTAGCAGCTTCATATTTCTGGATGCCATCAAAAAGAAGAACATTCTCTTGTAAGGGGAATTCAGTAGCAGGTCTAGTATTAGGTAAAAAAATTATATGTAAATGGTCGGGGCAGAGCACCAATGTTGCAGGGATACATTCTGGATATATATATATATATATATATATATATATATTTGAGGCTCAAGTTGCTCGGATTTAATGTCACTTAGACTGGTTGATTTGGAAGTGCTCATCAAATCCAGCAGAAAGGAATCTTTTATTCTCATGTTCTTGGCTTCATTCTTTTCTTCCACCTCTTGCAATTCATCGTATTAGCATCACTCATGTATCCTTTGGCATAGTCAATTTTGGTTAGCATTCTTGAGTGCCTTGTGGCTGTTGATTCATTTGGTATTATCTTGTGTATAATATCTAGCATATTCATATGCGATGGATCTTTGATTCTTTGTAACAGTAGGAGTCTTATCATCTACAAATGCTCCTTATTGACATGCTGTGATCATTCATTTTTGGCATTGTTCATTTTCTAGTGGAAATAAGTATATTGTGGCATTTTCCAAGAATAAGCTGCGACATGTACCGAGAGCTGCTTTGTATCGGCTCAAAGTAGGCAATTTACAAATCTTTGGGCATCACAATCTGCATTCTTAGGGCCATGGCAGTCTCCATAGAATTAAAATAAATTTGTTGGCAATATAAATCAACTCAAGTTGTTTTAATTTTCAAACTTGACTTGCGGTAGTCTTGATGATGCTATTGTGAATCTTGGGGTCAATTTTATTTGTGATGATTGTTTCCTCATATAGATAATACAATAAATAGCTAAGAGGCTAATTCTCTCAGGAAATCTGAGGTTTAACAAATGTCAACTCATCTCCATAAAAGAAAAAAATTGTACTATCAATAAAGAAGTGTATGGAAAGAAAACAATGTCTATTGAGTTATTAAATCCATGGGTCATATTTGAATAGTTCAAGTACCAGTCATTTTGTGTTTTGACCAGATTTGTATAATGATATTCATGATACCAATCTTTCTTTAAATAGAAACTAATAAAATTCTACAAAGCTAATTTTCCCAATGTGTATAATATGCCCAATTAATGAAGCAATTAATGATAAAGTACTGAGATGTTTTAGTATCATATGAACAAATGTAACTTCTGTTATTGACCAGTAACCTTTCGAAAAACAAGTCACAAGAGTAATTCAAAGATGAATTATTGCTATGATACCTTTTGCATGATAACAAACAAAACATAAATCCATTTCTTATTTATTACAAAACCTATAATAGTTTATATCTTATTTTAATAAACAAAAACCTAGGCACAAGCAAGTTACACAAAGATTCTCTTAATTAACATTTCTGTCCCTTTCTGCCTTCAAAAACTCCAAAAGCCTAATCAGTCACAGCAGATATTAAACCTATCTGAAACAGAAGACCTACCCATATTTGTACATGTCTATCATAAACATTATGGCATCATCAATAATTGGCGCACGTTGGGACATATGCCACATGAACTTCAAAAATGCATTTCCCAAAGAGATTTATTATTACAGATACCTCTCTGCAAACTTGGCCGATCTAACCTCAGCATCTGGAACAGATTGATCAAGTTCTGCACGCTTCCTACAGAATAATTCACATCTTAAGTTAGAAACATAGACAACATGAGAAAAATCACCCCTTCATTTCAAATATTACCAATAATCTGTAAATATTATTCTAACCAACATCAATGAGATTTATTCCATTGAAATTCCAATGATAAAGAAGTGTTCACTTCTTGTTGATTCTAATATACAGAAGAAAATTTTTAATTAAATTCTAAAGATATACAAAAGCACAATAGATTTTGTATACAAATTAAAATAAGCTCAACAAGCCAATTTGGTTATGGTGGACCAGAAAAACAATCATTCTTAGACCTTGCATAGGATGATGAGTTCTAACCAAGTGATCAGTATTATCCGTGCCATTTGGCATTTGCTGCTCATTCCCACACTGGCAGTTAATATGTGGCTCAACATAACTTCATTACTCTACATCTATTAAATAATATATGATATTGAAGAGCAATAACAAATTCATATCATAATCCACCTATGACTCCACATAGTAAATCTCCATCTGGCTCCGGATGAAAAACACTATTTAAAAATTCCAAACTAAAGGTAAAAGTATCGGATATGCTTTAAAATCACCCTAAGCCCAGTTGCAAGGGCTGAATGAAATGCACATAGAATTGATTATTCTTGTAGAAATCATCTATCAAGAAATTCAAGACAGAGCATCAAAGCAAATCCATATCATCATCAACTAGATCAGCTTGCTAGTAGATCATAATCATGGGTCCTATTTGGGATTCAACTGGAGCTTGCAGTTCCACAAGTGGTATATCTTCCCTAATCTGCTATTTCTCCAATTAGGTGAAGCCTCTTAGAGACCTAATTGTACTACTGGATTCAACTTATACCACTCGTATCAGCATTCATACTCAGCACCAACAATATCGTATCAATAACATGTCATCTTTGGCATTGGCATAAATCAGAGATAATTACCAGTGACATATAGTCAGTTCAATCCAAAGGATCTGCATCACAGAAATATCATCTTAGCCTTGCAACTTCTGTCGCACCTTCATTCAAGTAAAATCAGGATGCAGACCTGAGTACTAACTTGCATATCAATTGGAGTCCACAGGCATCGAAGGATCAGATTGTCGACAACCTCATATCAGAGACAAGAGCTCTTAGGATTCAACCACAGCAGCACATACGAGTTACCAGTGATTACTTAAGATCACAACTCTGTACACTCAGTTCATAAGTGCAGAAGATCAGAAAACGCCTTTGGAAACCACCAATTGCACATTCACTAGCACCAGAAAGGCTGTATTCTGTGTGCAATATAATTCCCCAATAGCAGATGAAGAAGATATAAACATCATTCAGCAGCAGTACATCTGCATACACAGGAATATTCTTAGAGACACTTGTGTATCATCTAACAGCAACATATACCCATTGATTTGAGGTCATACTGTTGACTTCGAGGTCAACACCTCCTTGGAGATTCCTGGCATGGCTTAACCACCTCTTCTAGGCAGATTAAATCTGGCATTTGTATCAGGCATTGACAGTTCGAGCTTTTTTAATGCAACAGTAACTGATTCCAACAATTGGTATCAAAGCCTTGGGTCACAAGTTCGAGTCTCCGTTCAGTGGGTGCTCAAGGCTCGACCAGTGTTGAGAGGGTAATTGTTGATTTGGTGGTCAGAACCTCCTTGGAAATACGTGACATACCTTAACCACCTACCGTGAGTTAGGTTAAATCTGGCATTCATATCAGGCATTGACAGTTCGAGCTTTTGGTGCAACGGCAAATGATTCCAACACATACATCATCCGCAGTGATTTTGCATTATCAACATAACAGCCCTACGAATGGTGACATTGATTTGGAATGCACACTGAGACATATCTGGGATCACATTGAGATCAGTTCCACACATTCAATATCAACCTCTGTGATTCCCAACACAGAGATTTGTTAGACGGCCTGGTGCAAAGCTTCCTTGAGCACCATTCAGATTTTAATAACTTTTTAATTGACTGAATAAAAACAAATACTCACATTTGGTGGTCCACTATTGTGCATTTTGTCTACTCATTTCTTGTTTGCATGCTTGGGATATTTCAATGATATCAAAGTCGGTGATCTTGTCATCCTATTGTTGGGTTAATGGAAGACAACTTTGGAATCCCTCAAAGAAAACAAGCTTATCCATTGGATAGGACGGGAGATACACGTGTATTTGATGTCCATATTCAGAGAGATATCAAGAGGAAAACTAAAGATTGGTGAAACCCTCAATCGCTTGGTGGATGGAAGGACGAATGGAGCTAATGGAAAGACAATGGCCAAGGTGACAATTCAATTAATGAGAGATCACACACAACGGACCAATACAAGGTCGATGATGTTGAATTCCCCTGGAAGGAAAGAATAGGAAGAGAATCAACCTCCTTGTTTAATTGAGTTGCAAGATCAATTCAAACAAGATTTGCTTGATGGAACAGTCAAACAAGATTTGACTCTCACAAAGTACATTGATCAAAGGATGGCGTATCTACCCTCCAAATTTAATTTAAACCTAAGTGACAAGGTTTGAATCCGAATTCGAGTTCGTTGATCATACAATTCAAATGAAATTCAGCAAGGGTAAAAATTCAAAAAAAATCAACATTAAATTTAACGTATATAAATTAATTTATTTTTAAATATAACTAATGTATCCACAAAATTGTCAAAATAGTTTGACTATGCCAAATAATTGAACTAAAAAACTCAATATTATTTTAAAATAAAATAATATTATTATAAACAACAATATTATATTAAAAATCATAATATTTGGATGAAGTTTGGAAAGGGAAAAAATTTGCTGAAATTCGAACCCTCCTCCATCGTTCCTTGGTAATCTATCCCTGGACGATCTTCTCAACACCAGTAAGAGGATCTAATATGGAATTCGCACAGACAGAGGCCCACGACTCAGCGTTTTCTTCTGTGTCCGATAGAAGAGTAGTGTGTTTCGTCACAAGATCACATTGTTGTTTTCTAAAGGAGTCCAGGTCTCCAAGCTGATCGATGACCATGTCAAAGTGTTTCGTTATGTCTGTTGTTTCTGATAGGAGAGTAACAGAACAAGTGGAGATGGTGGATGTGTTGGATTCAACCTATAGTTTGACTGCTACGATAGTCTTAGAGAGTTCAAGAACAGTAACTCTTAGATCCCAATTATTAGCTTTTGCCTTCATCAACCTGTCAAAGAGTCTCTAGTATGTAAGCGGAGGTGCTGGATTGTTTGTTTCTCAAGATAGCAGTTATGGTACCTGGGAAAGGCTCAAAGGATCCCATTTGAAGCTAAATGCAGAGTGCTGGCCGTAGCAGCAAGAAGAAGCCACCAGGTATCCACTACAGTCATGTATTCAAGCCGTCGTTACCAATAAAGGCCGCAAGGAACAACAATTCGGGCCAACCAGGGAATAACACCGTCGGTCGAGCAGAGAGTCGACAGTTGTAAGCTGGCAGCTGAAAAGGATTAGGAGCCAACGTAGTGATGGTCGTAGTGCGAGAGAAGGAACAAAACCAGGGATAAAACACGGCCACGCAAGGGTAGCCACCGACAGAGACACATGGGCAACGTAAGGGCAACCACCAACAAGTGCGAGCAAGGTCAATGCTCCAAATGTGAGCAAGGAGAGGTGCACGAGCAAGGTGAGCAACCATCGATGTCGGAAAACCTGCCCTAGTTTGGAACACGATGCCAGTAAAACCAGTCCAAACAAAGAACAAACAAGAGAAAAGAACAAACACGAGAAAAGATGGATGCCACACCAAAACAAAAAAGAAGGGAACCCTTGCTAGTAAAGATCGAGCACAAGTAGATGCACGTCACGCAAGAGAAAAACCAGGACCATCGAGGGTCGACGCATGGGAGACATCGCGGGAGAATTGCATCAATTACCTTTTCTTTAGGTTGTGCTATTGATTGAAGTGTTTGTCCTCTCTACAGAAGGTTTGCAGCTAAACGTTGTTCTTTTTGGGGCAGCTGAGGGTTTGATATAAATTTTTTGCATAACAATATTAGAGCGAGACTGCAAATGTAAGAAATAACAATATGAAATAATTTGACTTTGAAGTTTCAGATAAAGATAGCAATATTTATTTACAGCCCAGATTGTATCAACAAGACCATTCTTCATGAGATTCATAGTCTTGTTTCTGATCTGCATGACTTGAGGCCACATTGGTTGAGAGTGCAGCGATCATAGTGCAGAGGAAGAGGGAGAATCACGTGGGCCTCATTTTGACTATGAGTCAGGTTGAACTTGTGTAGGAAAATTCCGTTCTAAAGCGGCGTAGATTAATACAAGTGAACACATTAAAGAAATAAGTTTGAAACAGATGTGAACTGTACAAATCAAATATGATTGCATTAATAATTGGACCAAAATTCTTTAGAAGAATTCTTCCAAACACTACTACCAAGTGTTGAATAATGCAGGAGGATTCTTCAAAGCATTTTTAAATCCTATCATAGTGCATAAATCTACATTGGATTTGTTTACCGCATAGAGTAAATGGATTAATGCACACAGACAATGAACAAGAACAGCAACAATAGTACTCCCTTTATTATTCGCATACACCAAGAGATTACATACAGAGCATAAGATAAGATGCTTTACAATGATCCCAGATGGGGTATAAATACTTCCCGCCGAACCTTCCCAAAGGGGTCCATCGGCTACATAATAATCCTAATATGTCTGTCGGCTACACAATCTTTACCGACAACATGAACCTGTCGGCTACACAATCTTTAACGACAATATGAGCCCATCGGCTACACAATTTCTACCGACATCATCCCCCCCAAAAGAAAAGTTGTCTCCGAACGACAATTACAAAATACAATTACAACATATCCAGGACAAATTGACAAAACAGAATACACTAACTGGTCTCCAAATTATGTTACATCTGCAGCCTTTGCAAACACAATACTGTCTCCTTTAGTCAAGCTGACCTTGATAGCCACCTGTGCTGCCAACTTTGGGTAAACTGAGCCAAGTGTCACTGTATGCCTTCAACTGGATGATCAACTCCTCCCGAGCTCTCTATACATCCACCAAGACAGCCTCATGTCCAACACCTACTCCAAGTGCCTTTGGTACACAAACACATCATGCTTGCAACAGCTCTAGGTCTCATCAATTGGTCACGCTTCCCACGATTGATAACCGCAACGACTAGGGATCTAGGGGGCAACCAGCAGGGCCCCTCGCCACCATGACCAAATTAGCACTTTCAAAGCCATAGAAAACACCATTTTTGTCATTTTCTTCCGATTCCACACTCTCTGGCAATTGCTGATGTTTTACTACCTGTTTTATGTCTTTCCCTTGCCTTCGGCATCATATATTACTCATTCTGAACTATTTCAATCTGTCGTCATTTTTTTAATTTTATTTTAGGCTCCTTCCTTTGCTCATCTGTTGTCTCTGATTTGTTCTGCCTCTATAATGTGTCATATTCACCTCTTGCTTTAAGATGCATCCATGGAAGGTTACAACATCAGCCATGGGAATTGACAGCTCATTCTACGGGATTTAAAACACCTACTTCCGAACTTATAGAGACCTCCACAGAAGCATAGAGAAGACCATCCACGGGAATAATGAACAAGGTGCGGTGAAAAAAACAACTGCACGGGAATTAGAAAGCATTCCGCATAATACAGTGTCCGTGGGGGAGAAAAGTTTAAGCCGCCGGAAAAAATACCGTCGCAGGCATAAAGCTGCGGAATAACAAGATACCCCGCGGAGTTAAGGCAACCCATGGAGAGGAAGCCCACAGAAGAAAACGAAAGCGGTCCGGGGAGAAAGCATAAGTGCCCACGGAAAACAACAAACGCCCATGGGAAACAAGATAGACGGGGTGGCCGCACAAAGAAAACAAAGGCATCTATGGCAAAAAATATAACAAAAGACATCTGCGGAGGAAAGATAGTCCGCCGAGAAGGAAACAAAGGCGTGGGAAGAAGTTTGTCCTGCGAAAAAAGACTCTGCCACAACCTCGTCCATGGACCCACCTGCGGAAAGCTCTATCCACGGGGGTGGTTGCCTGCGGGACCTCCCTATTCACTTGCTTTTTTTCTTTTTTTCTTTTTCCCTTTTTTTTCCCTTTTTTTTTCAATTTTTTTTTTTCCAATTACAACAAACTCAATTTTCCCTCTAGACTTCGCCATTCTAAGATGACGAAGGAATCATTCTGACGACTTCATTCCGTGACGACGTGGGAGTCTTCCTGGCATGGTACATCTTTAGCTTGGAACCATTGACTGCCTGAGATACTTGTCTGTTTAAAGTCCCCAATTTTATTGCTCCATTGTCACCTACCTCCCGGATCTAGTATGGTCCGACCCATCTGACCTTAAACTTTCTTGGTTTGATCTCATTTCGTCCGTCATACTTCAACACCAACAGCCCTGGCTGAAACTTGTTGAGTTGCCGATGTTTATCACGCCATGCGTTGCATCTGTTTTGTGTCACCTTTGTAGCCCATTGTGCCTGCAATTTCGTCGACTACCATCCCTTGCCGTCAATAACTGTATTCTTGATTTTAGAACCTTCACTCTATATTGCGGAAGTTTTTATTAAGCCTATTCTCTTTGTTTCCTATGTAGACCGTGTGATGTGTTTTCGTTGCTACCAGCACCCTTCTAATATATCAGTGGTTTGTTGTAACATTTTCTTTTTGCACAGTCGTACGGTGGGATCTTTTCTTTTTCTGGGTTCGTACTGTATGTTCTTCCCCTTAGCTTCAACCGTAACTGCCTTTCCTTCTTCCACTTCTCTATATTTCTTCGAACATTCATTTTCCTCTCCTTTCTCACCTTCGTCCACCCTTAACATATTACAACTTGAAAAAAGTTCGTAGTCCTCTATCTGCCAGTGGTAAAGGCCGTTGACCGAATCCAAATCGTCATCTGTTGATCCTCCTTCCAACTACAAAATTCCCTCTTGATCCAGTTCCATACGCTGCCTCCCTTCATCTTCCTCTTTAGAATCTGATGACAAAGCTTCTTCTCCCACCATCTGAGTGTGCAAATCAATGACGAATTTTCTCCCTTTGCTTTCGAGCGATAAAGTGTTTCTCTTCCAGTCGTGTTTGACTCTGGCTTAAATAAGCCATCCACGGCCCAGAATGGCGTCGTATCCTTTTCTCTTCAGCGAGACCACAACAAAGTCAAGCAGGAATGGCTATGTGCCAATTATCATTAGTTGTGCCATCAAGACACCAAGAGGTTTAATGCCATGTTGGTTCGTTGTCAACAATTGAAAAGTAGGTGGCCACAACGTCAGTTGTCCCAACCTCTTCTAGGTATCCTCAGGTAAGACATTCACACTGGACCCTCCGTTAACAATTGTGTACGCCAGCACACTTCCAAGAATCCCCATCTCGACGACCGTCGAATGTCATCCGGATGCGAGGGCTAGCAACATTGGGTCTTCTCCACTGGCGGCAATTTTCGTCCCTCTTCCTGGTTCTCCTGGTAACTTAATAGCTGGCGTGATATGTGTGAGTGTCGATCGGAGCTGAGGCATTGTGATCAACAGATCATTGATTTTGACAAGTACCTCCGTTTGTAGTATCTGTCGTACAATGTGTTGTTCCACACAGTTTCTTAGTGAGGTGCTCGCAGTGTCCTTCAACTAAGATGTCTCCGCCTGTGTTGCTTTCTCGATTTCCTTCCGTACTTCTTCCAGCCTCTTCTTTTCCTCCGCGAGGTCGGGGTATAATTTTGCTTTTTTTCGTGTGATTACCAACACCTCTTCATCCATCCCGACAGTGATCAGATTTACTCCAGACTTCGGACACTTGGCATCTTCATGATTATCGGGTGTACACCATCTACATAACAATTTCGGTGTATTCGCCGTTGTACAGTCTCGAGCGAAGTGGCCCCACAAATTGCATGCGCGGCATTGAACTATCAGTCGGCCGTTAGCATCGTACTGAATTCGACTCCTCCCGCGATTATTGGTGTTGCCGTTGTTGTTTTGACAGCGCCGATTATTTTTGTATCCTCCTGACGTGGAACCCTCCGTGCTTGTGTTCCCGCTCCCTCCAGACGCAAAAGCCTCCTATGCCAAGAACACCTGTTGAGGTCCTCTGGTTTTCATGTTGAAGGGGTATTCTTTTGTGGAATGTCTCACGTTCTGACAAATGTCACAGAGCTGGTTCTTTGGACAGCAGCCCTTTGTGTGACCTTCTTCCTTACATTTCGTGCACCATAGTTCGCTTCCCTTTGTTTCTTTCTGCATGTTCTTGAATTCCTTCATCATTTGGATCATGTCCTTCTACAGGGCTCGGACCTTTTTGCTGCTATTTCCCTCATCGCTGCTTTCTTCTTCCGAGGATGCATCGTCGTCTAACTCAGAGGAGCTACTCTTCTTCTTTTTCGTCTTTTGCTCACTTTCCAGGTTCAGTGCCCGATTGTACGCTTCAATGTATGACGACAGTGGCACAATCTTCAGTTTCTTTCACAATTTCGGGTGTAGGCCTTCAATGAACCACTTTTTCTGTAATCCATCAGCTGGCTTATTCTCCATTTTGTTGATCAAGTCCATCAACTTCCTGGCATAGACTCGGACTGTTTCATTTTTCCCTTGTTTTGTATTATATATCTCTGCTACAATTGTTTACCGTACAGGTAAAGTAAATGAACGCACACAGAAAGTAACAGCAGAACAGTAGCATAATATTCGCAATAGTAGATTCATCATCCATTACAATGATCCCAGACGGGATATAAATACTACTGCCGAACCTTCCCGAAGGAGTCCGTCGGCCACAATTATTCTATCCGTTACAAACTATTTACCGCCGGACCGTCGGCTACGGAATACCGAAACACCGCCGGACTGTCGGCTACAGAATATAGAAACATCGCCGGACCGTCGGCTACAAAAACACCGCCGGACCGTCAGCTACAGAAACATCGCCGGACCGTCGGCTACAGGAACACCACCGGACCGTCGGCTACGGAACACAAAATACCGCCGAAACCATCCAGTCGGCTAACACCATCCCCCCCAAAAAGAAAAGTCGTCTCCTGACGACTAACAATATCTGAGACAAATTAGCAAAAAATACATTTACAGAGTGACTACAACAAGAGAAATCTGCTTTCGACACATTAGTGTCACCTTCGTCCCATGCCTATAGCCTCTGCTAACACAACACTGTCTCCTCAAGCTAACCTTGATAGCCACCTGTGCTGCTTTCTCTGTTTTCAATTCCTCGGTACCCTAAGCCAAGTGTCGCTGCACTGCCTCCAACCAAATGATCAGCTCCTCCCGAGCTCTCTACGCATCCACCAAGACAGCCTCACAGCCAACACCTGCTCCCACTGCCTCTGGTACACAGAAAGTCCATGCCTGCAGCAACTTCAACTCTTCTCAACTGGTCAGACTCCCACGACTGATATCCGCCATGACTGGGGGTCCAGGGGGCAACTTCGAAACCTACACAAAAATGCAAAGAACACACCATTATCTGCCAATTCTGCACTCTTTCTGGCAACCACGGATGTGTCCCCTTTCCTTTGGCATCATCTGTCACTCATTCTGAACAACTTGATTTTGTCGTCGTTTCTTTTTTTTTTTTTTTTTTTTGTTTTTTTAATTTTATTTTATCCTTTAGCATGCCCGTCTGTCTTACACTCTGTGCACCACAGCTCACTGCCTTTGGGCTCCTTCTGCATGTTTTTAAATTCCTTCATCATGCGAACCATATCCTTCTGTAGGGCACGAACCTTCTTGTTGTTGCCTTCGTTGTCGCTACTATCATCTCCGGCAGGCTCGTCGTCATCAGAATCAGAGGAGCTAGTTTTCTTCTTCTTTGTCTTCTGCTCACTTTCAAGGTCCAGTACTCTGTTATAAGCATCCACATATGATGACGGTGGCACGATTTTCATTTTTCTCCGCAACTGCGAGCGTAGGCCGTCCACAAACCACCTTTTCTGCAATCCGTCCGCCGGCTTGCTTTCCATTTTGTTTATTAAATCTTTTAATCTCCTGGCATAGACGCGGACAGTTTCGTGCTTCCCTTGCTTGGTATTGAAAATTTCCGTGACAATTTCATTATCATCCCGTAAGAGTTTAAATTCCGCCAAAAACTCCTTTTTAATGTTATCCCATGTATCCAGCTTCTGCGGATCCATATCTGAAAACCAATCAATCGCGACACCCCGTAGGGTTGCCGGAAATTGCCTGGCCCATTCGTCGGCATCTGTGATTCCATTTGCCCGCCAGATCGTCTCACATGTCTTACAATGTCGGAGGGGGTCGACTGTACCATTGCCCTCAAATTTTGGTAACTTTTCTTTGGGTCCCGCCATAACTCTGGAGGTCTACACTCCTACAGTGGTCGGCACTCCCACACCGGCAGTCTGCACTCCCACACCGGAGGTGTCGACAGCTGCAACCCTTGGTGAAGACGGAGGATCCTCCAAAATTGTTTCCCGCGGAAGTCTATCCTAGACGAAGAGGTCACTCCACGCTCATGCTCCGTCGGCACCGCGAGCCGTGCGAGTTGATGCTCTCCCGTCTGAATTTTCTTCCCTTGGCGAACACAAATTCAAGAACTCCTCCCGTGCTTCTTCCACCAATTCCACCCGCTGCCGAGTCTCCTCCAACAATTCCTCCGCACTTCGGTTTCCGTCGGCAATCCTTTGAAATCTTTGTCAGCGTTCGGCTCGCTGTGCTAGAATTAAATTCTCTTGCGCAATACGGATTCCATCTTTTCCCTTCACCTTATTCCGATCCTTGTTAAGCTGATTTGGCATTAATCTTCATTCCTCCCACCTTCCAGATTCATAAGGCAACGGCACCAAATGTTTACCGTATAGGTAAAGTAAATGAACGCACACAGAAAGTAACAGCAGAACAGTAGCATAATATTCGCAATAGTAGATTCATCATCCATTACAATGATCCCAGACGGGATATAAATACTACTGCCGAACCTTCCCGAAGGAGTCCGTCGGCCACAATTATTCTATCCGTTACAAACTATTTACCGCCGGACCGTCGGCTACAGAATACCGAAACACCGCCGGCGTCAGCTACAGAATATAGAAACATCGCCGGACCGTCGGCTACAGAAACACCACCGGATCGTCGGCTACAGAAACATCGTCAGACCGTCGGCTACAGGAACACCACCGGACCGTCGGCTACGGAACACAAAATACCGCCGAAACCATCCAGTCGGCTAACAACAATTTCGTTGTCGTCATGGAGAAATTGAAATTCCGCAGTAAACTCCTTGAGGTCGTCCCAAGTGGTTAATTTCTAGGGATCTGCATCAGCGAACCAATCAATTGCAACACCTTGTAGGGTTGCCGAAAACTGCCAAACCCATTCGTTTGTATCAGTTATGCCATTCGCCCTCCAGATCGTTTCGCATGCTTTACAGTGTCGGATCGGATCGGTCGTACCATCGCCATCAAACTTTGGCAGCTTTTCCTTTGGTCCCGCCATCACTACTGGATTTTGTGCACCGGCGTTGTTCGGTCCTGCAACACTGGCACTGTTCACTCCCACGCTGGCGCTTTGTACTCCCACACCGATGGTTTGCACTCCCACACCGGCGATCTACACTCCGACACTGGCGATCTGCACTCCCACACCATTGATCTACACTCCCACACCGACGGTCTGCTCTCCCACACCAACGGTCTCCACAACTGCAAACCTTGGTGAAGAAGGATCTTCTGAAGTTGTCCCTTCCAAAAGTGTATCCCGGACGAAGAGCTTACTCCACGCTCTTGCTCCCTCGGCACTCCGAGCTGTGCGAGTCAATTCTCTTCCCTCTGGATTCTCTTCCGTCGGCGAATACAAATTCAAAAACTCCTCCCTTGCTTCTTCCACCAATTCCACCTGCTGTCGAGTCTCCTTCAACAATTCTTCCGTGTCTCTGTGTCCGTCGGCAATCTTCTGGAACCTCCTGCGTTCAGCTTGCTGTGCCAAAATTAAATTTTCTTGCGCAATACATATTCCATCTTTCCCCTTTATCTTATTTCGATCATTGTTAAGCTGATTTGGCATTAAGCTTCATTCCTCCCTCCTTCTAGGTTCATTGAGCAACGGCGCCAAATGTTTACCGCATAGAGTAAACGGATTAATGCACACAGACAATGAACAAGAACAACAACAGCAGTACTCCCTTTATTATTTGCATACGCCAAGAGATTACATACACAACATAAGATAAGATGCTTTACAATGATCCCAAAAGGGGTATAAATACTTCCTGCCGAACCTTCCCGAAGGAGTCATTCGGCTACATAATAATCCTAATCTGTCTGTCGGCTACACAATCTTTACCGACAACATGAACTCGTTGGCTACACAATCTTTACCGACAACATGAGCCCATCGGCTACACAGTTTCTACCGACAACAAGATTTGTACATTCACTATGGACTAATTCTGAAAGTGTGCAAGTATTTTCTGAAATTAGAAAGGCCATTAGTGAAGCATCCAGAACCAACTTATTGATGCATTATGGATTGAGAGCTTTCAAACGATGAGGAAATGTTCAGAACTTGAACTGATATTGTGTACAGGTAAGAATGCACACAAGAATCACCGTCATGATATATTCAACTATGCAAGAGTATAAATTCTTACAAATATTTATTTCATCAAACAACTACTACAGTGGAACACTTCCATTAAGTAATAAATTTAGCAGATATATAACAATAACAACATGAATATCTGTGGAAGTTAAATAGCCCAAAGACTGTCCTATCATATCCAAGGCAACTTATTTTATAAAGTAGAGGTGCACAACAATTTTATAATGTTGCAAGAATTCAATCTGTATATCCAATTGCCAAACGATAGATATATTAGTTATGTTGATCAGTTTTCTGGATTAGATTGTGTGGAGATTTTTGTCATCAACGTTTCGAATCACACTACGTGATCCATCATCAGGATGAGAGAGCAGGAGATGTCAAATGAAGTAAGTAGCAGATTTAGAAAAGACTCACCATATATAGGAGAACAGGAAAAGAAAAGAAAGCACCAACCCCAAAGTTAAAACAGAAAACATAATAAATAAATAAAACTATATAAAAACAAAACAAGACAATAGGGGGGGGAAAGACTAAAACCAAAGTCAACCCACAAGAAAAAGTTAAAAAAGAGATGAAAAGAAATGAATAAAGAATAAAGAAATTAAAAATTAAAAATTAAAAATAAAAATAAAAATAAAACATAAATAAATTATTAATGAAGACCAAGACAACCAAAGCCAAAAAAAAAAAAAAAAAAAAGTTATATAAATGTATATATATATATACAAGAATACAAACAAAGATATATAAATATGTATATATATATAAATATATATATATATATATATATATATATATATATATAAATGCATATATGCAACACTATATATAAATATAATTGAAAATATCAGAGCAACTAAGATATTTTCACTTATATTTATATATAGTGTTGCATATATGCATTTATATATATAGATATACATATATATATAGATATATATATATATATATTTATATATATATACATATTTATATATCTTTGTTTGTATTCTTGTATATATATATATATATACATTTATATAACTTTTTTTTTTTTTGGCTTTGGTTGTCTTGGTCTTCGTTAATAATTTATTTATGTTTTATTTTTATTTTTATTTTTAATTTTTAATTTTTAATTTCTTTATTCTTTATTCATTTCTTTTCATCTCTTTTTTAACTTTTTCTTGTGGGTTGACTTTTGTTTTAGTCTTTCCCCCCCCTATTGTCTTGTTTTGTTTTTATATAGTTTTATTTATTTATTATGTTTTCTGTTTTAACTTTGGGGTTGGTGCTTTCTTTTCTTTTCCTGTTCTCCTATATATGGTGAGTCTTTTCTAAATCTGCTACTTACTTCATTTGACATCTCCTGCTCTCTCATCCTGATGATGGATCACGTAGTGTGATTCGAAACGTTGATGACAAAAATCTCCACACAATCTAATCCAGAAAACTGATCAGCATAACTAAGATGGATTGTGGAAATCTGATCGCATTAATTGATAGATATATTTATTGAAAGATGAAGGGAGTGTCTATATTTCCGAAGCATTACATTGAACAAGCTGCTAAATAACGATGACATCACCATTTCGCAATGAGAAGATTCAGAGGGTTGTGGAATGATATGACCCTAAATTTGAAGACTAATTATTGAATGTGACATACTATTGAAAGTACCAAGATTAATAAAATATCTTCATGTTAATCAAAGTGATGAATACATAAAGGAAATTGTTTACTAATCTAGAAAGATATGAGAATTAGAGATCTTGTCCTTCAACATGAGAACAAATGTATAAACTCTATGTATTCATGCGATGTTGAGTATAGAATGCCATGGAACACATATACACAATGATATTGCCCAATTTCAACACTAGTTCCATCCATTCAAGATAACAATAAAACCTCGAACGTTAGTGTAACACAGTATAAAGAAGAACAATTATCGACATAGATTTACTTGAATGTTTCACTCCCCTAATTTTCAAATTACTCAATACTATCTACTATATGTTAGCCAAGCCAGAAACATTTACCTCTATAACTCAGTTTTGCTACAAAATACGATACGGGTTCTCTAGGAATCGAGCCGTATGGAGGAATAAAAAATACATTAAGTCCTTCCTCACTGTTCATAGAACTCCTTTGGCTTGGCTTAATTCTTCAAACTTGACAGAAGCATTGTAATTGAAACTTCATTATAAAAGTTGGTGGGTTTGAGGAAATTTAGATTTGATATCCCTGCGAGGAGATAGAACTAGAGAAAGGATGGTGTCTAATTCATTCACATTACTAAGGTGTGAAAAAAAATTACTTACAAAGTCAAAAGATAAGTTGGTGTGAACATAATAATCACAAACAAATCGACCAAACTAGCCAAAGATGAATGAATACAACTACTAGTTATATTATATAAACAAGTTAGTAATATGAGTCAACCCAAAGATGATTCTCAATAAGAGATTAAGAAATGACAGAAGGCATGATAATAAGGCCTATCAAGAAAGAATTGACCATAGATACGGAAGACAGGACCATATAGAATGAGATTTAGAAGAAAAGAGCAATTTAAGACAATGCATTCAGAAATGGCATACAAAGTATTGAAACAAAATTAAAGTGGAAGTCACCACCGTGGGAGATCTATTGGGAAAGAAATCGATAAGGATTCATAAAGGAATGAGATATAAAGGATCAAAGGCCATGTCATGGAATTAAAATGGACAAACCCTAACATTGAAACATGGCCAACCAATCCTTTGATCAATCAAAGCAGCTACTAAGAGATCGATTCGGGGGGAGAGTTATTCAGCACGCAGAGGAAAAAGAAGACAATTTGTTTAAGTTGATTCATTCCGCCCAATCCATGACCAACAAAAATGCTTTGTTCATTGGGAAAGTGAACTATTATGTTGATGTCAGTTTGTACAAATACATCGATTGGAGTATCAAAGCCTTAGAAGACCAAGCCCCACCAATTAATTCAAGCACAAATTGAGGTACAAATGACTATCGAGTATGAAGGAATATGTGAACATTTATTTGTGAATAGCTTATAAGGGTATGGAACATATGTTTTTAAATATGATTTTATATGTGTACCAATGAATATAGATGTTTTTAAATTGATAAATTATTATATATGAGAACTAATGTAGGTGTTCCTCATTGATAATTTAATAATTAATTTGATAAATAGCTTATAAGACTATAATTCTATATATAAATATATGAGATTTGTAGAGGATAATAAATATTAGTGATTTATATTCTTTAGGAGTATATATATTTAAATTAGATAATTATCTATCTTAGATCGGATTGATGCAAAATTATTATTCTTGAGTATTATAGTAGTTTCTCTCTTTTTATTTTATTTTACTTTGAAAGCTATGTGCCTTGACCTTTTCCTCTAAGAATGTTATTATAGGAAGAGAGAGATTGAGATAAAGAGGGAGTCTGACATTTCATTAACCTTGAAAAAGAGGGAGTAAATAGATGGTATGATTCAGTCAACTTTCGGATCTCGATCATATTGATTCAGAGGGAGTAAACCATGTTGTGATGGATTCCCCAGTGATCACTAAATTATAATAGTCAAGAGGACCGTGCTTCATGAATATACCTCAAGAATGTGTTTTTTAATGGGCCTACCCCCTGTATACATCATCAGAAAGTGACATAATGAAGGTACGGCTCTGATACCACTAATGACGGTATGCTCTGATACCACTGACGAAGATACGCACTGATACTACTGACGAAGGGCCACACCACCCTTACCAACTCACAACCAAGAATGCAACAATATGGAGATAAAGAGAGAATTAATGCTTCCCAAGAAATTTTATTAAATTTGAAAATCCTTAGCAATTACAATAACATTTCTACAAGATCTCTCAAGATCCAATCCAAACCCAAGCTAGCCCAGATCCACACTCTACTAGAAACCTCTGAGATCTCAACTTGTGCTCGCAAGCCACCAAGCAACCTCCTTGTTTCTAAACCACAGCCACTAGCTCTTCTCACAAACCTAATCCAAGATCCAAGCGTAAACTGCCTCACGTTCGGCGCTCTGTCTACACACTCACAAGTCCACCACAATCCTGCTGTAAATTGCCTCACATTCGTCGCTCTGTCCACAGACTCAAGAAAACTCACTCTTCACTTTCTCCTCTTTCTCTTTCACACCTTCCAGCTTTCACAGATTCAAGCTTTTCCTTCCAAAGCTTCTACTTCTCAAGCTTCTACTTCTCAAGCTTCTCCTTCTCAAGCTTCCACTTCTCAAGCTACTCCTTGAGCTTTCACCTTCTTCTCGAGTTTCTACTCCTCAAGCTTCTCCTTGAGCTTGATTTAGAAATGCTCAAATGCCTTGCTTAAATAGGCACTTACCACACCATGCATGACTTATCCACAACCTTCTACAACTTCCACAACTTCCACAACCTTCTACAACTTCCACAACTTTCTACAATATTCATAACTTTCTAGAATTCTACCCACACACCTCGATAAATGGAATGACAACCTTTATTTTTATTTTTTATTTTTATTTTTTCCAATTTTTTTTTTTCAATTTTTTTTTTTTTTTTTTTTTTTCCCAATAATTTTCCTATGCAAGATGCTCCTGCATCAGACTCCCCCGATAGATAGAAAAGTGTGTCCCACACTTAAACGCCAAAAGAAAGATCTTCCACCATCTTCATCTTCACCAAAGGCTTCCACCTCAATAGAGACAACAAAACCACCATGCAAATCCTCCACACCAGCATCTCAACCATCCAATCAACATGCTCATTCCCAGGAACAAACTGAACATAATGCTTCATTGCCGAACTCCCATTCACATCAACAACTAGTGAATCCATACCAGCAATAACAAGCTCCACATCAGCAACCACATGTAGATTTCCATCAACACATGCCAAACTCTCAACACCAGCAACTTCATTGCTCACAACAAGATGCTCTGCAATACATAACTCACCTCCAACAACTGGATCATCCACGACCGAGTGCTCCACAATCTCCATGTCAAATTCAACCAATTGATCATGAAAACCAACCTCTGTCCCAGCATCAACAACATTAGGAATATCTTTAACAACAACCTCTAGTTGCTCTGCAAGTTCTGCATCAAACTCCATAATCTGATCAACAAAACCATCCTCTTCCACCTTGACCTTCTTAGCTTGATCAGCCAATCTAGCATCCAATCGAGAAATCATCTTAGAAAAATTCCTCTCCACTATATCATGGATTTTGGCAATCATCTTAAGGTCCAATCCTCTTGGAGCCATCTCCCAAGATCTTCGTAAAACCTCTGCAACAAATCCTTCCCACGCTCCTTGTGACAACCAAATTGTTTGCAAGTCAGATCGCAACCTGCCACCTCACACGAACAATCAGGAACCACATCACAAGTCTAGGACAACGGATCTGCAATCCACAAGCTCTCCACAATCATGCCTCAACAAGTTCAGTCTTCCATCTCCGCATCAATCGATCAATCTGCATGTCCTCCCAAGGTCCTGGTGCAAACTGCCTCAACTTCGGCGATCTGTTTACACGCTTAGCAACTCCCACTCTAATAAACTTCACCCAACCAAGGTCCTGGTACAAACTGCCTCACACTTCGGCGATCTATTTGTACACTCAGGAACTCCTACTCTGATAAACTTCACCCAACCAAAGTCCTGGTACAAACTGCCTCACACTTCGGCGATCTGCTTGTACACTCAGGAACTCCTGCTCTGATACCACTAATGAAGGTACGGCTCTGATACCACTAATGGCGGTATGCTCTGATACCACTGACGAAAAGCCACACCACCCTTACCAACTCACAACCAAGAATGCAACAATATGGAGATAAAGAGAGAATAAATGCTTCCCAAGAAATTTTATTAAATTTGAAAATCCTTAGCAATTACAATAACATTTCTACAAGATCTCTCAAGATCCAATCCAAACCCAAGCTAGCCCAGATCCACACTCTGGTAAAAACCTTTGAGATCTCAACTTGTGCTCGCAAGCCACCAAGCAACCTCCTTGTTTCTAAACCGCAGCCACTAGCTCTTCTCACAAACCTAATCCAAGATTCAAGCGTAAACTACCTCACGTTCGGCGCTCTGTCTACACACTCACAAGTCCACCACAATCCTGCTGTAAACTGCATCACATTCGGCGCTCTCTCCACAGACTCAGGAAAACTCACTCTTCACTTTCTCCTCTTTCT
Source organism: Cupressus sempervirens (assembly GCA_028749045.1). NCBI lineage: Eukaryota > Viridiplantae > Streptophyta > Pinopsida > Cupressales > Cupressaceae > Cupressus > Cupressus sempervirens. The sequence continues at coordinate 919,301,337 of CM053786.1, forward strand.
CTTTCACACCTTCCAGCTTTCACACATTCAAGCTTTTCCTTCCAAAGCTTCTACTTCTCGAGCTTCTACTTCTCAAGCTACTCCTCCTCAAGCATCCACTTCTCAAGCTACTCCTTGAGCTTTCACCTTCTTCTCGAGCTTCTACTCCTCAAGCTTCTCCTTGACCTTGATTTAGAAATGCTCATATGCCTTGCTTAAATAGGCACTTACCACCCCATGCATGACTTATCCACAACCTTCTAGAATTCCTCCACAACCTTCTACAACTTCCACAACTTCCACAACCTTCTACAACTTCCACAACTTTCTACAATATTCATAACTTTCTAGAATTCTACCCACACACCTCGATAAATGGAATGACAACCATTTTTATTTTTTATTTTTTTTCCAATAATTTTCCCATGCAAGATGCTCCTATATCATGACGACTTCTAAATCATGTCACTTGTATTTACAAAAGTTACTGTGAGAAAATTTGAGTTGTTGTGAGACATTAATGAAGTGTTTTAAGAATTCATTTGAACAATCTACGAGTCTCTTCTTGATGAATGGAACTTCACGTATGAGTTGTAGAGTCATTCAAGTGGCACAATCATACTTAATCAAGATATTAGCGTATTGCGGACGAGTTTGATAAAATTTAAGGACATGTTCGCTTCTACTGTTAAACTAAATGAATGTTTGGACCTTCAATGGACGAAAAGAGCAAGTTGGAACTTCAAAAGGAGTTGTCATATTTGATACAAAATTGTTCAACAACATAAGAATGAGTGGAAATTTTACATTGTGGGGATAATAATAGTCAGTGTTCCATTCCCACTTGAACCTTATTTAGAGGGGACATGTTCCATTGTCAAATAATCTAAAAAGACAATTTCTGAATCTTCATGTGCAAATAAGTGTTTTTATCTTTTACATTTATCTACTCTTTGTAGTCTCTCTTATTTGTAATTCTATATGTTAGTAAACAGATTTGTCCTCTCGAAAACAACTTCACAATCAAATCTTGAATGCCCAAATGAGAAGACAAACGTAACTAATAGTTGAGTCACTTGTAGTTGTATGTGCAAGTACTATCTGAGTTCTATTATGAAGGCTCAGCTCCCTTCTTCAGATTTACAACGAATTAAATGCAGATTATGTCTTTAACCTGAAGACACAAAGGTTATTAACACCCACACATAAACATGAAATGAGTGTGGTTATCAAATTTATGGATTAAACATAATGAGAAAGATCAGCAAACAACCTTAAGAATGTTTATCAAACCCTTCTCATGACAGGAAAAATAAGATAAGTTATATATTGTATTCTGCAAAACATGTGTGTGCCAACCATACGATTACACACAGCATATACTTGATACAATAATGGAGGAAGATGTTCAGAACATTAAAAAGGAAACCATACGATTAATCCTTAATTAGAAAAGTAAACATACAGACCATATGATCTGCTATACAGGCTCTTCTTTATTGCTGAATAAAACAAAATGATCACACAATCATTCAGTGCCCTGCCATGACAATAAAAAAATGCACAAACATAAAACAACTCTCCCCTATTCCCTTTTACAAACATAAATGTCTTCTTCCCTACAGCAGACTTGCAGACCGGGAAAAAAAGACCCCCCTTAACATTCTAAACTCTTCCAAATATATAGTCTCCTTTGAGAAAGCTTATTCAGTTTCTTTTGTAACTGAAACTTTAGAACTTCTTGTTACCCATTTTCAACTTCCTCTACCTTTTTATGCTTCATAAACATTATTCTTATGAATATAAGAATAAATAAATCTGTCAAATTAAGGTCATATGGAATTTGGGCAGGTGGCATATGCTGCTGATGAGATGCTGTAATGATTTCATAATTGTCATTCACAGTTTTGATAGTTCACGCCAATGCTCATAACGTTTAATCTGTAATTTATCTGACAAAACCGTTTGGAGAGGATGTATAAGACATATCTGAAAATCAGCTCAATCCAACGGTTAGATTGAAATCTATGCCCCCCAAAACATGCCTCACTTTTCTGGTATTATTTTGTGACTGTCATGGATAAATTTGATAGTACTCCACTCAAACGCCCATAATTTTTGATCCGCAATGAATCTCGCAACGCTGTTTGGAGAGGTTTTGGAAAATTAGGTCTCTTCAAACATATCCAAAAATCAAAATGATCCAATGGTGGGATTGGGACATATGGCCCCCGCACTGAAACTGATATTTCTGTCATCATTTTGTAATTGTCATAGATAATTTTGACACTGTTGTAGTCAAACATGTAACTTTTGATCCATTGAGAATCTGGAAAAAAATGGTTTGGAGAGGATTTAGAGAACTAGGTTTTCTCAATTATATCCAAAATTTAGCTCAATCCAATGGTTGGATTAAAAGTTATGATACTCGCACTGAGACCCTTTTTTTCTGTCAGAAAATCTGTAGTTACAAGTTGCTGCTGTTAAAAATTGGACAGTTTGAACCTACAAACTTGAACTTTGAACTTGAACTTGGTGGTTCAAGTTTAAGTTCAATATGACAACTTGCCAACCTGAACTTTCAAACCGAGATGAGTATGAACTGTCTGAAAACTTGAATTGGCTGAACCTTTTGATCCGGTTTACCCTTGAACCATTGGACTACTTGTGACTTCATATCTGAATCTGCACCAACACTTTGAACTTTGCAGTGCAAGGTTCAAGTTCAACGACGCATAGTGTGGCATATATACATAACCTTCAAGTCTGCAAATATGAATTATGAAATTGCACCTCCAAACCGATGAACTTGAACTTTGAACTTTGAACTTGAACTTTGCGGTTCAAGTTTCAAGTTCAATATGAACTTCAGGCTGTTGATCTGTTTTGATAGGCTTGTACTATAACATCAATATCTTTTACATCTAATAAAATTTTGCCAATCGCTCCAGTGAGAAGTTGGAAAATTTGTCTCTCAACAACATATCCAAAATGGAGAGAAATCCAACGGTTGAATTTGGAGATATTGCCCCCACACCAAGACTGTCATTTTGAAATTCGAACTTGGAACCTTGAACTTCTACAACTAAATCTGAACTTTGAATTTGAACTCTTGAACATATGGATCTACATTTCGAACTTTCAACTTTCAACTTCGAGGCTCAAGTTCAAGTTCAACAAGATTCTAAAACACTGCTTATTCATAAATCAAACTTTACAAATGCATCATTAGTAACAAAAACCAATAGAAAGCTTAAACAATTTTAGAATCTTTCCCTACCAGGCTGATTTTCAAAATTTGAAACTTGTATGCCGAAAACATGCTTACCCTATACATACTATAAGGGTTATTTACCTTGATCTTTTCCTTTATGTTTGAGGATATTCTACAGGAAAAGAAGGTTGGTACTTTACATATGCTGCCAAATATTGTGCAGACTCAATCTAATGATAGTAGCTCCAAAGACCCTGATGATCAAGATGGATAACGTGAGGCTCTTAAAGCAAACATCTTTGATGATTGAGATTATGAGAGTCTTCTACATTAAGAGAGAGTATGACACTTCTTCTAAGGCGACACAGGAGCTTAGAAGATTGATAGTCAAAGGGAGTCTAGAAATACATGTGTGTAACTGCATGATTTTGATGGGCCCACTCCTATGTATATCATGAGGAAGTGATGACTTATCACCGAAAAATTAGATATCAGATTCAGAGGGAGTCTGACAAGAATCCTTGGGGAAGAGAGTCTCTAAAGGAGTAACTACTAAACCTAACTTCCCAGGATCATTGTTTAGAGGGATAATATTTTGAGGTGCAATTCTTTGTGAATGATATCTTCTCTATGAGAAGTTATAAGTGAAATCCTCTGTAATTCATTCTTCTCTATGAGAGAAAATTAAGGTGAAAGCTCTTGTATCACCCTCTGACTGTGTTCATGGTGGTTACTATCTCACATATGATATGTAATGAAAGGTGACCATCCTTCATTGACATATATAAACAGAAGGTAATCATTATAAGATGACGATCTTATAAATGGTAGACCTGTTATCATGACAGACTTCATTAAATTGTTGTCCAAAAGTGTTGGAAGTCATGATAACGAACAAACGAAAGGAAACCATTGTAAGGTGGCGATCTTATAAATGTAAGACCTGTTATCATGGTTCTTTGGGCCAGATTTTGCCAAACGCCATGATAACCAACTCATCATGGTTCTTTGGGCTGGATTTTGCTGGACACCATGATAACCAACTTGTTATTGTTCTTTGGGCCAGATCTTGTCGGACACCATGACATAGTTATTATTATAGTCCACATTTAAGGTGGTGTTTAAGCTTATATTAAAGTTATGGAATTTGTTTCAATTGTGTGTTATAAAAGGTGAGATGATATCTCTTCATATACTTCAGAGCATAATGTGTTCTATATCAATCCTCCCTAACTAAGAGGGAGTGTTAAAGTTGTAGCTTTAGTCGGATTGATTCGATCCAATATACATTATTGTTATTGGTAATCATCATTTCCTATATACTTATCCATGTTAATAATATAAATTATTATTGCATATTATATATATATATATATATATATATATATATATATATATATATATATATATATATATATATATATATATATTGTTATACATATTATTATTATTCATGTTAATATAATATTATTTAAATGATGATTACACCATAGAGACATGTCTCTTCATGAGACATGTCCTCTCCTCTCATATTTATATGAGATCCAAATCTACATTTGGAGATCATCAATAACAATGGCTATGATTCTACAATTGCAGAAATGATCTTAGAAATTAATAATCAGGTCCTCTTTCTATGAATTATTGAAGATGTCATTTCAAAAAAAATGGGCAATATGGTATCGCATATTTGCCTAATCAATATGTCTTCGAGTAATACAATTTTCTTACAATTGGTTATCAAATTGTTTATTGGCTTGCTTTATTCCCTTGCGTTTATTGCTAATAGATATCCTTTATTGAGCTAAACATTTGATGGCATCCCAGACATCAGGCAAACTCCCAAATGTATATTCTCCTCAATTGCTGCTTATATATCATACTGACAAAGATATTATTTGTTTTTATCACTGCTTAACAGTCTAGTACAACAATAATAATTGCTTCAATACAATATTGTAGATATCAGAAATTTCCAGTTGATGATAGGCACTATCTTTCATTTTATCATTCTTAGGCATAATAGCGTTGCATCTTTATACTCTAAAACAATGGCACTTTCTTCAATTTCGTACTCCCTATATTTTAACCTCAATAGCAATGGCACCTTTGTATAGGATCAGACATGTCTTCATATGATATCTCCACTATAGGCTTCAATGTTGTCGGTAAAATCTATATTGTATAGCCAACGGATAGATTAGAACTGAAAGGTTGCGTGACGGTTGAGTCACCCCTTCTGACAGATATATGTACTTGAACAAAAAGCAAACATTTGGCATCAATCATACCGAATATTGTAGTATCTTTTGTATACATTCGAATAATAAAAGGAATACTTCTATGTTACATGTTCTTGTCTATTGTCTGAATGCATTAATAAACCGTTTATCCTGTACAGTAAACATTTGGCGCCATTGCCTATGAGGACCAGGTGCTATGAATGTTGAACACAGAGAATAAAGATAGAAATAAGAATCCGGAAGATGACAGCATACGTGTGGCACGGGAAATATTAAACCGCACATAGCAAAGTGACCGGAGGCACGGACTCCAACAACTTGCCGAAAGGTACGGCAGCAGTGTCATAGGAGGTGACCACGGTACCACGGGACCACTAACAAACGGAGTGCAGTCACCAAGTCTATCAAGGGAGAGGTTGATAGAAGAAGCCTTAGAAAGGCGAAGGGTGATTGAAGGAACAAAGGAAGAATTGGCAAACTAGAGTACACCAAGGGGGAATCCAGATTGAAAGGAAAGGACCAACACGGCTCGGAGTGTCGAAGGAACACGAGCGTGGGGTGAACTCTTCGTCCTTGATACACCTAACGAACAAATACAGTTTGGTCGAAACAACCAAGTCCTTGAGGAAGCCTTTACGCCACTCAAAAACGTAGGTGTCCATAACATGGGTGTTCAGAGCAGTACGAGAGCACAAAACAATGTGGGTACTAACAGCAGCGCACAACAAAAGAAAGAAAGGGTACCAATGGCCGGTCTAAAGGAAAAGTTACCAAAGTTCGACAAGAATGGCACGGCTAACCCAATCTGACACTGCAAAAGTTGCGAAACGATTTGGACAGCGAATGGAGAAAACGAACAGGACCAATGGGCAAGGCAATTTCCAGCCACCTTACGAGGTGTAGTAATCGATTGGTTTTCTGACACCGATCCGGCAAAGCTAACCACATGGAAAAACACAAAGAAGGAATTTATTACAGAGTTTCAACTGCTACAAGACGACAACAAGATAGTAGCAAAAATCTACAGCACTTAACAAGGAAGAAATGAAACAGTCCATGTATATGCTAGAAAACTAAAAGAATTAGTATATAAAATGAAAAGTAAGCCAGCAGACAGGCTGAAAAAGAGATGGTTCATAGGAGGACTACGCCGGAGTTAAAAAGGAAAATGAAAATTGTATTGCCATCGTCGTACACTGAAGCGTACAATCGAGCAATGGACTTAGAGAGTGAACAGAAAACAAAAAAGAAGAAAAGCAAATCATCCAAGTCGGATGAATCCTCTTCTGAGGATAGCAGTAGTGATGAAAAAGGCAATAAGAAGGTTCGAGCCCTCCAAAAGAATATGATCAGGATGATGAAAAAGAATATGAAGAAAGGGAATAGCCAAACCAAAGAAAACAAGCTATGGTGCACAGAATGCAAGACACAAGGTCACACTAAGGGATCCTGTCTGAAGAATCAATTCTGTGATATCTATCAAATCGTGGGACATTCCACAAAGGAATACCCGTTCAATATGAAAAAAAGAGGGCATCAACAAGTGCTCCTGACACAGGAAGCATCCACTTCAGGAGGGAACAGAAACACAAACAATGACAATGCCACCTCGGGTGGGTACGGAGACAACAAAAGGGGGCAAAACAACAACACCAACAACAACAATAACAATAATAACAAGGGCCGCAGTCGGATTCAGTATGATGCGAACGGCCAACCGATGGTTCAATGTCGGGCATGCAACTTGTGGGGCCACTTTGCACGAAACTGTACAACGAGGAACACACTGCAGTTCTTATGTAGATGGTGTGGTCCTGGAGACCATGAAGATGCCAAGTGCCCGAAATCGAAATCAAGAGTGAATTTGATCAACATCGAATCGGGAACGGACGAAGAGGAAGTCCTAGCAATTACAAGTAAACAGGCAAAGCTATACCCAGACTCGACGAAAGAAAATAAGAGACTAGAAGAAGCACGGGCAGAAATTGAGAAGGTGATGTAGATAGAGAAATCACAAATGGAGAAGGGGGACACTGCAGGTACCTCAATGAGGAACTACACAGAACAGAATATCATAAGGTGAATATTACAAACTGAAGTGCCAATAAAATTAACTGATTTGATCCTCACAATGCCCCAACTATGAATGGCACTCACAAACATGGCTCTGGCTGCTAAACTACTAGAAGAACTTAGGAAGGAGAAGGGAAGTGGAACAAGTGCAACAGACCCAATGCTGCTAGCCCTCACATCAGGAAGGCATCTGACGGTCGTAGAAAAGGGTATATTGGGAATGATCCTCTCAGACACAATTGTGGACAGAGGTCCGGGGGTAAATGTACTACCAAAAGATACCTGGAAGAAGTTGGGACAGCCGACGTTGTGGCCACCCACGTTCCAATTGCTAACTGCAGACTAACATGGCATTAAGCCTCTAGGGATCCTGATGGCACAACCAATAACTATTGGAACACAGTCGTTCCTACTCGACTTTGTAGTCATTTCGCTAAAAAGAAGGGGATATGACACCATTCTTGGACAAGGATGGCTCGTACAAGCAAAGGTTAAACATAACTAGAAGAAGAATACACTATCAATGGTGAGCAAAGGACGAAGATTTATTATTGATTTACACACACACACACACACAAATGGTGGGAGAAGAAGCCAGATCGTCCGATTTAGAAGGAGAGGACGAAGGAAAGAAGAGAATGGAACTAAATGGAGTGTTGAGATTAGGAGGGTCGAATGATGACGACCTAGACTCGGTGAACAGCCTATTCCACTGGCAAATGGAGGATTACAAGCTCTTTCCGAGCTGTAATATGTTAAGGGTCAACAAAGGTGAGAAATGAGAGGAAAATGAATGTCCGAAGGAATACAGAGAAGCAGAAGAAAGAAAGGCAGTTACAGCGGAAGTTGAAGGGAAGAACATACCGTACGAACCCAAAAAAAAAAAAAAAAGATTCCACCGTATGGTACACGATAAACGAATCGCGCAGAAAGAAAATGTTATGCCGCAGCACAAATTTAGTAGAAAGCAACCGGTGGCAAGGAAAACACATATGGTCCACACAAAAAACAAAGAGGAAGGGCTTAATAAAAACTTAAACAGCACAAAGTGAAGGTTCTAAAATCAAGAATACAATTATTGACGGCAAAAAGTGGTAGCCAATGAAATTCATGGTACCAAGTTTGAGGATTGTAATCGAAAACGAGCTTGGAGATATGGAAAGTCTGAGGGAGAGATGGTATAATTTAAATAAACTTGATGAGCGACGATTGCGAGCACAATGGGCCATAAAGGTTATACAGAACAGGCATAAGGCATGGCACGACAAGCACTTGAAATTGAACAGATTTCAATCGAGACAACTAGTGCTAAAGTATAATGGGCGCATCGAGACCAGACCAAGCAAATTTAAAACAAAGTGGTCGAGCCATATAAAATCCGTGAAGTGGGCAATAACAGAACAATAAAATTATGGACGCTCGACGAGAAGGAAGCAACCAATGTAGTGAATGGGTCGAAGCTGAAAGTCTATCATGAAAGAAATAACGCAGCTCCATGGACGAACAATTGAGAGACAATATAAAAGTAGTAATTATTAATGTATATATGTAAATGTAGATAATATATAAGTTGAGCATATTTTATAAGTACGGACTCGAAAGTAATAAAGTAATGAGTATAAAGAACAGGATTATTACCATACAACTTTGGAAATCCTTACAGTAGCATGAAAAAGATAGATTGGGAAGAAGGAAAAGCAACCACCGTACGGTCCTAGGAGCATAAGAAAGTGAGCGCATAGACATAAGTGAGAAACAAAGACACCATACAAACAAGCGTTAAAAGGAATTCTAGCCGTATGGGCACATGTAGAGGAGAATAGAAGGGAGTACGGTCGACATAAAACAAGGCCGTACGGCCTATCAGGAGTGTAAGCAAGAAAGGAAGACAGTAAAGAAAAACAAAACGCTGTACAACCTAGGAAGGACGTCATACGGCCAAGCAATAGACGACAGGAAATCACAAGTGATCCACCGTACGGCCAGACAGGAGAAGATATTGTACATGACACACCATACAACTCAAGAGAAGGGAATAAGTATCATTGTACAAGTAACAACCAGCTAGTGAATTGGACCGTACAGACTCAAGAAGAGCACAAATTAATGCACCGTACGGCCTTAAGGAAAGCACATGGACTGTACAGCCCTATATAGGAGATGACAACCAATCCACCATACGGCTAAACAAAAAAATAGAAATTCCACAAACGGTACATGATACACTGTACGGAATGGGAGACAAAGAAAGGAGGCAACAAGAAGTAGACCATACGACTGTACGGCACTAAGGAGTAACACAAGTACTGACTAGTCATACTCTATGGTGACCGTACAAAGAACTAGTGGAGGCAATGAATGGTGTAGCCGTACACCATACAGCATAGGCATAGTCATCTATCCAACACAAAAGTCTGAGATCACCATACAAACTCACTTGAAGGGAAGCAGATTGTAGTACACCAGTAAACACAAAAGAAGAGTGATAGGAGGTTTTGTAAAAAAAAAAAAGACGACAAATCAAAATAGCTGAGAATGGAAAACGTATGGTACCGGAGGGATAGACATAAACAGGTAATGAAGAAAACATAAGCTGTTGGCAGAAAGAGTGTCGGATTGGAAGAAAATCACAAAAATGGTGTGTTCCCATGAGGGCGCTGCCCCCTACCCCGTTGAGGGTAATGCCCCCTAGACCCTCGGTCAATTCAGTTATCAATCATGGGAAGTGTGACCAATTAATGAGACCTGGAGCTATTGCAGGCGTTGCCAGGGTTGAAAGAGCATTGGAGAAGCCTTTCGAGAGCGATGTTATGCTTTGAGGCACTCTGAGTAGGTGTTTGACATGAGGCCGTCTTGCTAGATACATAGAGCAGAGAGCTCGGGAGGAGTTGATCATCCAATTGGAGGCAGTAGAGCGACACTTGGCTCAGTGTACCCAGGAGTTGGAAGCAGAGAAGGCAGCACGGGTGTATCAAGGTCAGCTTGGCTAAGGAGACAATATTGTGTTAGTAGAGGCTACAAATGCAATGTGTTGTGGAGACCAATTTGGTATAGGCAGAAGACAAATGTGAAAGTGGTGTGACAGAAAAAGATCTATCCCGTTATAGTTAGTCACAATTAGCGTATTCTATTTTGTTAATGTCTCGGATATTTTGTAATTGTCGTTCGGAGACAACTTTTCTTTTGGGGGGGATGATGTCGGTAAAATCTATATTGTATAGTCGACGAGTAGATTAGAACCGAAAGGTTGTGTGATGATTGAGTCACCCCTCCGAACAAATATATGTACTTGAACAAAAAGCAAACATTTGGCATCAATCATACCGAATATTGTAGTATCCTCTATATACATATGAATAATAAAAGGAATATTTATGTGTTACATGTTCTTGTCTATTGTCTGAATGCATTAATAAACCGTTTACCCTGTACGGTAAATATTCAGGAGTTTGTCACTATTTTTAAGAAAACATCAAACGCTGGCACTAATGGGGATGAATTTTTTCCATCACTCTACCACCTTGGAAGCTATCATCTTCATGTATTGCCAAATAAATATATCTTTCACAACTTTTTCGTATGTATATGTAGCTGCCTTTGTTCTTCCAACACCATCAAACTTTATCTATGCCGGTTCGTGTAGGCTTGAATTTGCTTATGTCAATACATCTGCTCATCAAGGATAAGAGATATGCTAATACTTGTAAGCTATTATGTCCTCGACTTTAATAGTGTATGTTCATCACTAATTAGTCACGGCAACCGCTGTTATATAAATCATTCCTCGGGATAAATTCCTTTATTCAACATATCTCACATGTTTTGTATTGACTTTATCTCTAATGGCTTTATCATATATCTTCAAACATAAATTACATATTAATGATGTTTCTCATTTTAAATGCTCAACTTGTTAAATCTATTGTCTTTTCCAAGTGCTTGGCTTTACTCATTTTCTTTTATCCTACCTTATATCCATACTTCATTTAGACCTTTGGCATTGATGATTCTTGTAGTTTTGTCATGCTCTATAAGTCCTTTGACATCAATGACAATACTTCCATCAACCCCTTGACCCTACTGGGAGCATTGCCCACAAACCCCCATTTTATTTCTAAAGATCACAACTTTGAGTTTGCATAGTACAAGTCATATCTACACTCTTGGCAGTAGTCTTCATGGATATTGCTTAATGTATACTTATCTTCTAGAATACTAACTTTTCTTTTAGGGGGATGATGTAGTTGGTATAAAATGCTTATTCTTGTGTTTGATAATATTGTGTATCCACTCATGTATAAATTGTCTGTGTTAAGTTTGTTATCACTATTGGGGAGTTGTGTCGATTAACAATTGTGTTCCTCTTAGTTGTCACATCCCAATTTTTGGCTCAATTCTAAATGATCCTTTATCGCCATTGAGGCTTCATACAGAGTCGAGTGATTGGTTAAATTAGTTATTCATTACGGTTTCATGTTAAAATGAATTGTTGGTTTTTTGTTATGAAAATGGAATATTGGTTAATTTTTATGATGATATATGAGTTGTAAATGGAAGGCTAATATGATCATATGCTATGATAATTTTCACTTTGTAAAATGATGAGCAGTATGTTGTTACCATGATAAATTTTCACTTGCAATAATGTGGTGAAGGGGGGAAAGCATTGCTAGAGAAGAAATTGGGCACAGGGGCACCACTTATCATTGACCCAACAGATATGAGTCTTGACCATCATGCCTAAGGGAAAATGGCTAGGAAAGCAGGCGTATACCAAGGGACTAATATAAGCTAACCAAGTCAATATGTGCATATCTTTAAATCACAGAGTATTCACTTGAGCATGAACGAACTAAGAACAATTGTAATTTACGTTGGTAAGTAAACTATCATTTTAATAAATATATGGAATAAAATTATTATTACACCCTAAGCCAATGTTTTATTATCATTTCCATTTTATGGCAATGGTTTTAATATTATTCATGTCATCGGCCTTTATATTTAGACGGCCATATGGTGCAAGAGCACCTATTCATATCTCATGGATAAATTCATATTTTAAATTATCTCATGGATAAATTCATATTTTAAATTATCTTTAATATGGTTTCAATGTCATGTAAGGACCTATTGGAGTTCATTCAAATTATTTTGTAAGGCTATAAAAGCCATTAAAATCATAGTGACCTACAAGGTCCTAGAAAACGTCAAGTATGGTAAAACCACTCAAATGTATAAAAATAGAGTGAAAATAGTTTAATTGAAGTCTTAAATTCATATTTATCATATTTTAAGGGTTTAGGGAAAGTTTTAGGTCATTTGATTAATAATTGTAAAAGTTGTTCAAAAGTTGCCAAAATTGTATTGACAACTTTACAACTTGGTGACAACTTTTTAAAAGTTGGTTTAAAGGTGTTAATGGGTAGTTACATGTTGGTTGTACAGTTTAATGTGCTTCTAAATTATATATATTTGGTCTCCAAAATACGAAATTGTAAGTTGGAGAAGTTGGAGGAAGGATTTGGAATGAAAGAAAATTTATTTTGATGTTGTATATTCAGTTTTCTGGTTTTTTTTTCTGCAATTTCTCTGATGTTTTGGTTGATGCGAACTCATTTTGAATAATACAGATCTGAAACTTATATTTTCGGAAAGGTATATGAGTTATCTTTCATTTAGTTTTATTTTGGCTTATTTTCATTATGTTTGGAAGAACTTATGGCTATTTTAGTGAAGACTGGTCAGATCCTGTCATAATATGAACAACTTTGAGGAAATTGCAATATATTTTATTTCCTTGATTTTATTTGGCTACAACTTGGAGAAAAAAATTTTAACTCACTGTAATTGAATCTCACAAAAGGGATTGGTTTCATTCTTTCATTTATGGAAGTTATTAATGATTGATTAAGTGTTTTAAATTCTGCCCTAGTTGAGAAATTGTTCTTAAAAGACGCAAAATTCTTGCATGCGTTTGAATGGTTGAAAAAGATTATAAATGTGAATCCATACCTATAATTTCATAGTTTTGTGGAAGGCCCGTATAGCACACTTATGTTGTGCACTCTACATATCAAGTGGTATCAGAGCCCAAAAGGTCTGAGCAAAAGGTATTTTGTGGTTATGTGTTTGTCTTTTACAGGTTGAAGAGAGAACCTGGATACCGAGAGACTAGGCCAAGAGAGCAAAGAGGAGAAAGGCCTAAGGAGAGGTATCAAAGACAAGAAGAAGAAAGGTTAAAGAGACTTTATTGAAAATGGATTTGTTTATGAAATTTATGGATGGCAATTTTCAGGGTATGGATTCACAAAAGAAGAAGGAAGAAAAAAAGAGAAGACAAGAGAAGATAGAAAGATTGGAAAAAGAAGAAAAGGAGCATATAAAGAAGTTGGAGGCACTTCTTAAAATCCTAGAGCAGAGAATTGCAAATGCTGAGGGAGATGAAGAATTCAAATTTTCATAGCTTAAAGAAGTTGAAAAATATGTAGGAAAAGAGAATGAACTTAAAGAAGATCAAAGAGAAACAAGTATAGAAGAAACAAAACAGGAAAAGTTGATTGAATCTAATATGGAAGTTGAACCAATTGAAGACTCCATGAAAATGGACATTGCTGAGAATGATTATGTTGAAGTATTTTCAGATATAAAGGATAATAATGAACAAATATTAGACAGTGATCAGATTTATGATGAGAATGATGGTAAAAGGGAAGAGTTGTCAAGAAGCTTTGAGAAGAACGATGCAAATTTGGGATTGATTTTGATATTAATCAATTGATTTTTGCCCATGATTTTTTTGTTATACTCATTTCAGTGCAAGTGATGAAGAAATCAGATTGGAGAGGACATAAATTTGTTTTTAACAGGTTCATATTCTCAAGCAAAAGAATTGAAAGACCAAAAGTGAAGATGAAGAGATCTTTGAAACCCCATTTCCAAGAGGACTTGGAAAAATTTCAAAGTTGGGGATTATGGTGCAGGAGCACCTATTCATTTTATATCTCATGGATAAATTCATATTTTAAATTATCTTTAATATGGTTTCAATGTCATGTAAGGACCTATTGGAGTTCATTCAAATTATTTTGTAAAGCTATAAAAGCCATTAATATCATAATGACCTACAAGGTCCTAGAAAATGTCAAGTATGGTAAAACCACTCAAATGTATAAAAATAGAGTGAAAATAGTTTAATTGAAGTCTTAAATTCATATTTATCATATTTTAAGGGTTTAGAGAAAGTTTTAAGTCATTTGGATAATAATTGTAAAAGTTGTTCAAAAGTTGCCAAAATTGTAATGACAACTTTTACGACTTGGTGACAACTTTTAAAAAGTTGGTTTAAAGGTGTTAATGAGTAGTTACAGGTTGGTTAGAGAGTTTAATGTGCTTCTAAATTATATATATTTGGTCTCCAAAATATGAAATTGTAAGTTGGAGAAGTTGGAGGAAGGATTTGGAATGAAAGAAAACTTATTTTGATGTTGTATATTCAGTTTTCTGGTTTTTTTTCCTGCAATTTCTCTAATGTTTTGGTTGATGTGAACTCATTTTGAATGATACAGATCTGAAACTTATATTTTCGGAAAGGTATATGAGTTATCTTTCATTTGGTTTTATTTGGGCTTATTTTCATTTATGTTTGGAAGAAGTTATGGCCATTTTAGTGAAGACTGGTCAAATTTCATAATATGAACAACTTTAAGGAAATTGCAATAACTTGTATTTCCTTGATTTTATTTGGCCATAACTTGGAGAAAATGTTTTTAGCTCACTGTTAATGAGTCTCACAAAAGGGATTGGTTTCATTCTTTCATTTATGGAAGTTATTAATGATTGATTAAGGGTTTTAAATTCTACCCTAGTTGAGAAACTGTTCTCAAAAGATGCAACATTCTTGCATGCTTTTGAATGGTTGAAAAAGATTATAAATGTAAATCCATACTTATAATTTCATAGTTTTGTGGAAGGCCCATATAGCACACTTCTATTGCACTCTCTACATCACTATATTTCTCTAATGTTATCCATTGCCCTTATATTATTTTGTTTGTGGGTGGTCACAATAATATTATATTATCTATCAAATTGAACCGATGGTCTTATGTTTTGTAACTCATTGCCACCTTTACAAATCTTGCAGCCGAGAAGGCTAAGTATGATTCAAAGCTCATTCCAATATAACATTCTTGCCGCTGGCCAAAAACCGTCACCATATTGAAAATTGTTTCTAGCATTTCATTCTTGCCTGGCAATCTTTTCCTACAATTAGTCACACCTTATTCAGGTGGAAAGTTCAATTCAAATTAAATATTTCAGAGTACTAGTTCAAATGGCAATAGCCAATCGTGCTTCCTTGTTTTCTTAACAACCAGTATTGATCAACTAGTTTGCCATCAACTATTCAGGTCATGCAAGTGCCAACCACTGATTCAGGTCGTGAAATCATTATTATTATTAGCTATGTTCCTTTTCAATAATATTTTGAGGCATAATGAAGTCATTCATGAAATCATAAGTTAAAATCGATCATGATATGACTAGTAGTTCTCTCTTTTTTCACATACTTTGCAAGAATGATTTAGAATCATGGCATTCTCTCATTAAAGAAACTTCATCACCAAGAATCGTAGATGTTGGAGCATAACTTATACGGGATATATATATCCTAAGATAAGCAATAATAGCTTGTGAATCAGAATGGTATAATAATTACCTTTACATGATGCCAACGCCCGAGTGGCGGATGCAAGGGCAATATATTCATTTATTTTTTACTATGCTAGTTCCAGTAAGGCAAATGTAATGCCTAAACAAGTAAATGCTTTAACATTCATATAATTTTTATGCCAACGCTAGAAGAGCAAATATTGTCTTGCATGTATATATGTTAAACATTCAGATTTCTTTTCTGATGCCAAGGCCAAATTGGCAAATGCATTGTAAATATAAAATGCTTAAACATTCAAAATATCTTTTATAATGCCAAGGCCAAATCAGCAGATACATTGGTTTTGTTTACAAATTACTATACAATCACCCATTGGTTCATCCAAAAAGACCAGCATGGTTGATATGAAGGGTGTGAAATGGCAATCATTGAACTATGGTTTACCCCTGCATGATCAAAAAAGAACCATTGGTAACTCAAGCGAGTAATTATGTTTGCTAAAGAAATTTGTGTCAGCTCATGATAGTCCATAGTATAGTCTTGTTGTCTAGTTTAGCGGTGAGTTGATACTCTATCACCAGAATGCTCAGTGACAGGACAATGGTGTCCCAAGCCTAATATCCTAGGGTATGGAGGGCCTTTCTTAGTTGAGATTGTGTGGGGATACTTAAGGCTCCATGGTTGGGACATTAAGCCCTTAACAATGCTTTTCCTCTTCAGGAGATGCCAAAGCTCACACAAGATAAAGATACAACCTGCATTCAAGTCATCTTCTTTTTAACAGGTAAATATCTTTTATGTACTTGCAATTCCAGTTGAGAATATGTTTATATGGTTAATATTGTTAAAGCAATTACTCTCCTTTCATTGATTAGTACTCAGTTATCATGTCATATCCATTGATTCCTCTCATCTGAACATGAAAAGTAGTTATATAACTATTTTCATATGATTATGGAAAGCAAAGTATTGATCAGTTAAACTTAGTAGATAAGATAAGAGAAGATAAGATAATGATATTAATGTCCAACAAAAGACCAAAAAGAGGTCTATGGGGCTGAAAGATTACAACAAAGCAGGGCTGAAGCCAGCAAGAGCACACAAAGGTGTCCGAAGAAAAGCAACAACAACAAACAAATACAAGCAACAGAAAAGATCTCTCTTTCCATCAAGTAACGGTTAGTTACGATGGCAGTTATATATATCATATTTGTTGGTTGAATGCTCCTTCAATTGTTGGTTAAGGCAATTCAGTTACTCTGGTAAAACCGTTGTTATCTTTTATATGAACAAGTAATATAGCCGTTATAACTGCCTTCTTGTGCTCCTCAATATGAAAAGTAACTATGTCAATGTTATGATAGTTGTTAGTTAAGACCCAAGAAAATGATGCAAAGAGATCAACACTAGAACTCTCCACAAGGAATTAAACATTCGAGGGATTCGACAATGGATTTTTTCTACCTCAATAAAATTTATAATGAGCTCTTATCCAAAGCTACACCTTTTACTTCATTTCTCTGTAATTAAAACATTAGAATTGAGGCAAACTTAAAGTAAACATATATTCTTTCTGCAAATCTGCAGTAACATAGTTATGTCCTAAAATGACAGGAAGATGCAACCCTTATGTAGCAGATCTGTTATTATTTATCAATATATTTCAAACTCGAATCCAAATCATATAAACTCTAATGTAAGCATCTCTGAACCGAAAAACCAAAAACAGAGATCAATACATCTTCTGAAATATTTCCATACATGATTGAATCGGTTACACGAGTCAATAACAAAGACTACAACTTTATCTTTCACAAGGACAACACCAAGAAATAGAAGAAGCAATCTGAAACTGACTATGAAAAACTTTATTGAAAGCTAAACAAAACTACACAAAAGAAATGGCTGTCGACAGCCAGAGAAAACTGATAAAACTACATTTTTTACTATTCTTTGGTGTCCCCCTTTTTGACTACTCCAGCCCATTATATATTGTTCATGGGCAGTTACAAACAAATCTTCTTATTTCAGTTACCTGACTCTTCATATTCCATCGGTTACAATGACAAGTGGGCATCATTTAAATTTTATAATAAACTTCTGCATTTTAATATGTTGTCCTCCTGTCGCTATCAAACTTCCTAT